>JBAIZL010000005.1:218408906-218421406 GCA_036971475.1 Prosapia bicincta
TTAGAAAACGAAAACTGAGATCCTTAAACACGTAGTACCTCCAAAAATGTGGATATCAGTATAAAAATATAGTTAATTGATTAACTACACAAGTGTTGCATAGATATTGCATAGATGTTGAAATATTGAATAGGTCTTCAAATATTGCATAAATGTTTAAATATTGAATAAATATTGAAATATTTCGTGTATGTTCAAATACTTATTTATTGAAATATATAAAGCTTTTTCACCAACAATTTTAAATTGTTTTTAAAAATATTTCAATTCCTTCTATTAGTTCACACTCTCCTTTGTTCAAATTTTCAATTATTAATAAAATACTCTTTAGTTATACGCTCAAGTTCAAATAAATTTGTTTTAACTTGTAGTGGACGACCCTTGTGTTATTACACTTTTTTCGAATATTAAATCATTAATTGTATTTAATAATAAATCAATTTTAGTTTTATACGGAAGAAAATCTTTTCACAAAATGGGTAAGGTATGCTATATAGTTATGTCGTTCCCTTTGGCTTAAAATGTGATAACATATGATTTCATAAAACAGCTGATTTTATCTTGCAAGTAATGTGGTAGAACAGCTGATTAAACTCATAGGTTATGTTCATTTATTTATATTATTTTAATTATTTATTAAAAAATAACTCAAATAAAACTTTTCTTTGTTGACCTAAGTGGGAATTGACCTATAAAAAGATTTGTATATATTACTTGTTGTAAATTTAATGTAGATTTTTGCTTGAATATAAAATGTAACAGTTGAGGTTACTTGGGAAATAAGAATTTAAATTTTTAAAATACAAAGTCATACAATTTATTAATCAGTGACAAATTACAGTAGAACAAAAGACAGCAATGTGTCGAGTAATTATCTTTTAATTACTGCTAATTATTCCATACATTTTACTTACTTATTAACCTTTAAAATTATATTTATCGAGAAGATAGTAACTTAAGTTTTTCAATTAAATTTTTAGAAATGAATATTTAAAGGACAATTTCTACCGTTCATGTGTTAACCGCTTATCAATTAAAAATTCTTCAACTTAGTTAACATTAAAATACATTTTCTTTATTATCATCTAAAACGTACCTGGTGTGCACATCACTTGTAAAACACTTTAAACACATCATTAATTATTGCACATCGATTTTGTACACTTGACACTTAACACATCGCTCTTGCAAATCAGTGCTCATTAAACAAAAATTATATAAACTTTTACTTATTTGGAACATACGAATAATCGCTTCTGACTTCTTCTTTAGTTACGTTAATAAAATTTGGTACCGGCCTTAACATCTTAAATTTTGAATATTGGAAGCTTACAAATTTCTAAATTATGTCCGAAAATGCCATTACGTGTGTTCTGTTCAAGAACCTCTGGAGAAGTGGGCCTTCTGAAGGGGCACGCCAACGGAAATTCTCACCCTCGGTTATTATTTTGAATTTTTTGATTGGTCCGTCAGATCAGGCGATATCAGACCATGCTTACGTCACATCGGGTGATGTCAGTTTTTTAACTTAGGCCAATTCGTACGATATTTTACATTTTTACCCACTAGGGGTGCTACGAAACTTACCCTAGAATTACAATTGTACAAAGAAAACAAAAATTTTCTTTTATATTCGGACGATACAATTATTAAATAAAAATTAAATATATAAATGAATTTATATGGAACACCTTATTTTTAAGAGTGTTACAAAAAGAATTTTTTTCAGGAAGTAAAAACTAATATTTTAGAGTTAACTGAACATTCAAATTTCTACAGATCGCTAATAAAATACTGTTTATTCATCCACTCAAGTTCAAACGCATTTTTTTTAAACTTATAGTGGATAAACCCTACATATAGCCTATACATACAGTTTTTTTTCAAATATTAATTGAATTATTATATTTAATTAATTAATTTTAATAATTAATTATCTATCTGTTTTGTTACTTAATATTAGGATTCTGACGCATGTGCATACATAATATTATTTATAACTATTTAATAAGAAGTAACTGAAATAATATTTTTTTTTTTGACTCAAGTAGGAACTGACTTACAAAAATGTTTTTTATAATACTTGTTTTAAATTTGATTTCATTTTATTAGTTCTCTAGCCCCTTTTTTAATAACTTGACTTTCACAAAGAATCGATAAACAAGTTATTATCTTTGAATTAGAGTTCTGAAAGAACGATTTTGGTTAAATTTATTATTATTATTTATTATTATTCGCTTATTTACATGTAAGTTTTATTTTAATTATACAATAATTTTGTTTGTGTTTTTTTCGAATTAAAATTATTACGCTGATTTTTCGTCCAGTTTTATCCATCTAAATTACTGGAGTTATATAAGGAGTTATATAGAGTTACCCAAGAGTTATATCAAGCATTTACCATAGTTATAAAATAACATACGTTCCAGTAGGACAATGCACGTAACTTGAACCTGGAGCGGACAACAAATTGTTAGGAGTTGCTCCATTATAAATCACTTTCCAAGAGGAAACCATTCATAACGACAAAAATGTAATTTTTTGTCAAGTGTATGTTGCGGAGATGAATTGTTCGCTTTTAAATTGTGATTCTATTTGTAAACACTTCTGTTCATAGATAAATTTGTTCATGAAACACTATTTTACCAAAGTCTTTATTTACAATGAAGCCTGTTTGAACAATTGTTCAATATTTAAATTTAATTATTAAACTTTTATTCACGAATTTCTTTCCGAGTATTGACTGAAATTCCCCAATGGAGCATTCTGCAATACGTTTTATATACATTATAACCAGATACACCCCTAAATTGAATCTAGCATCTAGTGATATCATAACTAATGACACGGTAAACCTATCCGTGGGAACCTTTTTAAAAAGCAACCCGAAAGCTACAGATTGTCCTAAAATATACACGACTAGATAACAAAATTTAAAACAAAGTGTGAAAACAGTGTTTACGAGTAAAAGAAATCTCAATATACCAAACGAACTAGGTGATGATTAGCTTCCTTATGGGAATACTGCAAAATACCTGAGCGTTACATTTGGGGGGAAACTGAGATGGAAAACACAAGTCAATAAGAAGTTACAAAAAACTTAAATTAAAAATAAAAATTTCGTTGGCTACTTGAACCTGAGTTCAACTTGTCCATTCACAAAACGCTAGTGCTATAAAATCAAACTAATAACCCGGATTTTCAACATTAGGGTTATGTTAATAAAAGTATGTCAATTCTATGCTTCCAGAAGAAGTATAACTCTTTCATATCCGAGACTGATAAATTCCACAAATATCTGAGAACTTATATTACCGAACAAACCATCTTCCTGTATCCACGACCCCATGAAGTGGCATTGGTAATATACTGTCAAATCCCGATTATCCGAGGGCGGTTAGAAACTTTTTAAAAATTCCATGAATAGATTGATCCTGGATTCGACATTTACGGGGGCATCTTAGCATGAGCTTACTAGAGATCATATAGAAACTAGCGACAATGAAGAGGAAATTTTTTTAAACCAGGGATCGGCCCCGAGACAGCGCTGCAGCATGTTGAGGGAATTATGGAATACCTAGAAGGACAGGATGACAGTACTAAGCAGATAAGTTAATTTTAGTCATTTTCAGTATTAAATCATACTGAAATCCTTTCTTACAAAAAAAACTAATATATAATATTAGGATAGCTTAAATACATATTTACGTGCTATATGTACATACAGTACTGCACTAATGTATAGTAATAAGACTATACAGTCAAATGTATTCCATTTGTGTACTGCATTATCTGTTTTTATTAACCTTGCATGTCTGTATTATACTATATGAAAATGTAAGTAAAGATCACTTTTATAATTACGTCATTTAGTTACCAATTACTACTTTGTATTATACAGTATTTGGATTAGATTCTCGTCTATGGACTATCTGCGACGGTCGTGCCCGACCGGAAAATCGGGAGTTGACTGTAAGTCATCGCCAAGTGAATGTCAAAGTCCACCAGCTCGAACTACGAGGGGTCTCCGTAATTGTAGGAAAGAGTGGGGGTAGAAATAGGATCGGATTCTACTTGCGTATTTTCCTTTTCCGAGTAATTTCAGTGGTGCCTCCGGTCACAAGATCCTTGCGTCAGGTCAGTGTCGTGACCATGCACTGGTTTCTTGGCTGTTAATTTCTTTTAATGAACATTTTGTCACTTTGTGATGGCGTTATTACTACTAGGATGCAGCGAAAAAAACCAGACATGTTGGGTAAATCGATTCCTTCTATTAGTTCACACTCTCCTTATCTTCTTCAAATTTTCAATCCTTAATAAAAATACGTTTTTATTCATCCACTAAAATTCAAATACATTATTTTTAACCTATGGTGGATGACAATCGATGTTAATACAGTTTGTTCAAATATTTATTCATAACTAAATTACAAATATTTTGGTCGTCTACTAGAACGGGTTCAAACTGAGTTTCTTCGTATTCGAAGTCTAACGCTTTTTGGCAATGAGCCAACGTCTTTTAGCTAGAAATGACCTTCTTAAAAATATATATGAAAAACCTCTATTGTGTAACCTTAAATTGTTGCCATGCCTACCACACAATATCATAAATAAACCTCTAGTATTAAAAATGAATGGAAAGAATAAATAAACTGAATTAACGTTATCGAACCTTGCTTCACATACGGAAAATGCGAAAGAAAAGCGGAAATAAACTACAACACAATGCAAGCGACGAAAAGAAGAAAGAGTATAAATATTACAAAGTATGAGGTGTACAATGGAGTTGACGACGACGACCAGATAGGGTAACAACTTGTATTATAAAATATGAAAACTGTTATTTTTTCACTTACCCTGAAATTTTCACTCATAAAGCAATAGATTAAGGGATTAACGAAACTATTGGCGTTGGCCAGCCATAGACAGGCGAAGAAAGAGAGTGCATACAGTCTGCGGGAAGTGTCTGTATAAAATACCTCAAAGCCCGGCACGAAGTAATACACCAGGTTGAAGATTTGTAGAGGAAGCCAGCAGAGCGAAAACACTACCACAATAGTGACCAGCATCTTGATCACCTACAGAAAAACACACAATAGAGCGAATAAAACATATACAAACTTGCTTAGCGTCCTTGAAAATATTAATGCTATTTGTAAATACATATTTATCAAAACTGTTTTTTAATTTATAAAAAAATAAAATCTGAATTTCTGATAAACTGATTTTTACAGATTTAGGAAAATAGCGCAAGTATTGAAATGATACAAGATATCACTAAGGATGTTATTACAAAGATATGTTAATACGATAAGAGTAGCATGGTCCGAGATCAGACCGATAACTGAATCAGATCCATTAAAGAGATAAAAATATTTCTAAGGATGTTATTACAGAGATATGTTAAAACAATAAGAGTAGCATGGTCCGAAATCTGACAGATAACTGAATCAGATCCTATGAAGGGATACACGATATCTCTAAGGATTTTACAGAGATATGTTAAAACTATCAGAGTAGCGTGATCCGAGATCCAACCGACAACTAAATTAGATCCATTGAAGAGTTACAAGATATCTCTAAGGATGTTATTACACAGATATGTTAAAACGATTAGTGTAGTATGGTCCGAAATCCGACCGACAACTGAATCATATCCATTGAAAAGATACAAGACATCTGTAAAGATGTTACTACAGAGATATGTTAAAACGATTAGTGCAGTATGGTCCGATATCCGACCGACAACTGAATCAGATCCATTGAAGAGTTACAAGATATCTCTAATTATGTTATTACACAGATATGTTAATACGATTAGTGTAGTATGGTCCGAGATCCGACCGACAACTGAATCATATTCATTGAAGAGATACAAAATATCTCTAAGGATGATATTACAGAGATATGTTAAACAGATTAGTATAGCATGGTCCGAGATCCGATCGACAACTGAATCAGATCCATTGAAAATATACAAAATATCTCTAAGGATGTTATTGCAGAGATATGTTAAAACGATAAGAATAGCATGGTCCGAGATCTGACAGATAACTGAATCAGATCCTATGAAGAGATACACGATATCTCTAAAGATATTACAGAGATATGTTAAAACTATCAGAGTAGCGTGATTCGAGATCCGACCGATCCTCTGCCTGCATAAGTAAAGAATAAATCTAATATTTTACACAATGAGTTGTATCAGAAGAATCAGAGGCCCATGTTAACGATTCTATGTAAATCTGTGAACTTAACGAGGTTCGAAAAAGTATCAGACAGAGAGATTGAAGAACAGGTGCAAGGGCCAAGAAAATTTGAAACCATTTAGATTGATAGCATCACAGATTCGAACCAGATCGGCAAAGGAAGCTAATACAAGACAAGACGTATTAGAAAAGAGTAGAATATGAATAGAGAATCGTGGAGAAAAAAGCATAGAGGTAATAGAGAGGAGAGGGGCGATGGAGGAAGAAGGGATGAGGCCATGTAAAGACTCAAGACGAGTGAAATAAGAAAATCACAGAATGGGGTCAGATTGGCAAAAGCTGAATTATACAAGACAAGAAGAGTAGTATTAGAAAAGCGAAATATAGAATATCAAAAAAATCGTGGGGGAATATAGAGACAATATAGAGAAAAGAGCTGCGGTCAGTAAAGAGGAGAGAGGCAATGAGGTAAAAAAGAAAAGGCCAAGTAAAGATTTAAACAATGTAGATTGAAAGAATCACAGAATCAAGTTAGATTGAGAAAAGCGGACTACTACAAGACAAGACGAGTAGTATTAGACAAGCAAAATGGATAATATATAGAGAAACGTGGAGAAAATATACAGACATGAAGAGAAAAGAGCTGTGATCAGTGAAGAGAAGAGAGGCAATGGAGGTAGAGAAGAGGCCATGTAAACATTCAAACCAGGTCGATTGAGAGAATTACAGAATCGGGCCACATCGGCAAAAGCTGGCTATTACAAGGCAAGAGGAGAAGTATTGAGGAAGAGAAATAGAGAATATATAGAATTTTGGAGAAAAAACATCAAAACAATCAAGAGGAGAGAGGCAATGGGGGTAGAAGTGAAGAGGTCATCTAATCATTCAAACCAGGTGAATTGAGATAATCACAGAATCGAACCACATCGCCAAGCTGCCTAATACAAGACAAGAGGAGAAGGATTAAAGAAGAGAAATAGATATTCAATACAGAATTGACAAAAAACATCGAGGAAATGAAGATGAGAGAGCTACGGTATGTGGAGAGGAGAGAGGCAATTGAGGTAGAAGAGAGGAGATCATGCAAATAAACAAACCAGGTCGATTGAGAGAATTACAAAATCGGATCAGATCGGAAAAAGCTGGCTATTACAAGACAAGAGAAGTACTGGAGAAGGGAAATAGAGAGCCGTGGAGAATAAAACGTCGAGGAATGAATAGGAGAGACTTGCGACCTCTCGAGAAGAGAGATGCAATTGGGATATTACTGACTGAAGACCCTAAAAACCTTTCTAATATCATATTTTTGCATTTATTGTCTTTAAAGTTTTGTTATTTAATGCAAGCTTCAACCTGATTTCTTAAATGCGACGTTCTACTCATAGATCTACTTAAATTTAACGGTCATTGAGTAAACCTTTTAAATTTAGAATGAATTTTAAAAATGTTCAACCATCATATTTGTATTAAATTTTTTTTAAGCTTTAAAATAGCATTTAATTTTCAAAATTTTGGTTTAGGGGAATGAATTTGATGTCAGTCCTTCAGAGTATCGATATTAAAAACTACCCCCAATAGGAATTACTGACTGTACACGTTTGTACCTAATCGTCTCTAGTAAAAACTAAGGATATCGAAAACTAGATAGTGAAATAATTTAAGAGTATTTTTCCATATATTTACATAACTTTCGATTAGGATCTTTAAAACATTTTGTTTGTGTTTATGCAATAATTATAATCAACTTTACTAACAGTTACATTGAGTATATATTTGTATAAAAACTGACATTTATTACCGCAAGATTATTTCTTTCAAGTTCCTATTTAGTTTCTGGTTTACTTGCCTTTCTTTTCGCTCTCAGCTGTACCAAGTCTCTCTCGGGATCTGCGTTGCCAGGAGAAGAACGCCTCCACATCTTCCACGCTATGGCTGTATACGTACATCCCAGGCCCAATAAGGGAATAGCAAATGTAAACAGAAATATAAATACTGTATAAAGCCTTCCATTGCCCACGGAGTCCCATCTTTCTATACAGTCATAGTGCCATCTGCAGAACAGAATAACAGATGTTACGTTTTATGCCTGTTTGGTGTAACAGAATGAAACATTAATTTCAAATAGTTTATTAAAAATATACGATTTATGTAAGAAGATATGTATAAGATATTTGTTTAAGCAAGAAGTAAAAAATCAATGTATTATTTTCATATTATTTGTTAAAATATTTTATTTCAATGTTATATTTTACTATATTGCTTAATATTGAACGTGAAAAATCCGTTGACTATTTCTATGTGGCTGAATCGACAATAAAACCTACTTTAATCCCTGCGCAAAAGAGTAGACTAACAATCAAACAAACACTCTCCAAGTCATTGAAACTACAACTGTTCTCTAATAGTTCAAGTGAAATATAAAAATAACGTCAACATAACTACAGCTGTAACCAATGAGTAGTATGTGTAATGAGTAACTTAAACACACTTTTAACAATTAAACCAATACCATAAAGAATAATCAAAAATAACTCAAACATAAAAGTTAACCAGATTAAACTCTTATATACATTCTGATTACCATGTCATCACCATCAGAGGGTCTTGTTACAATTAAAAAATCTCGTTACAATACATTTACAAACAGGATTGACATAAAATGAATGAAACATGCAATGTTTAACAAATATATAACGGAGGACAAACATACAACGCATGAAAACATACAATGGATGACAGAGGTCCAAAGCATGACACACATACAATGGATGACAAACATATAATGGATAAGAAACATTCAATGGATGACAAACATACAATGAATGGCAAACATACTATGAATGACAAGCACAAAATGAATGGCAACCATACAATGAATAACAAACATACAATGGATAACAAACATTCAATGGATGACAAACATACAATGAATGGCAAACAGATTATGAACGACAAACATACAATGAATAACAAGCAAAGAATGAATAACAACAAACCTACAATGAATGACAAACATACTATGAATGACAAGCACAGAATGATTGACAATCATACAATGAATAACAAACATACAATGGATGATAAACATACAATAAATGGCAAACAGACCATGAATTTCAAACATATAATGAAGGGCAGTCATAAAATGAATTATAAGCAAAGAGTGAATGAAAACAAACATATAATGAATGGCAAACATACTATGAATGGCAATCATACTACGAATGGCAAACAGACCATGAATGACAAACATATAATGAATAACAAACATAAAATGGATGACAAGCATACAATGAATGGCAATCGGTCTAGATGGCGTTTTTATTGTAATAGACCCTCTGGTCAACGAAATGTACATAAAGGTTTAATCTTAGTAAATTTTGAATTAATTATTTTTAATTACTTTTTTGTGATATCGGGTTTATTGTCACTAGTTTTATTTTAATATTTCTAATCTGCTCATTATATTGTGTTTTAGATTCATCAAAAAAAAATATCAGAGACCGGATAACACGACTTGAGAAATTTGTGTTTGTTTAGAAATATATGTAAAATTATTTATGAGTGTTGTGCTGCTACACAGATATATAAACATACACATTTGTAAAAACAAAGTAAGGTTATTCCTAAAGGTAAGTAAAATTGTAAGAAAAGAGTGATGTCAAAACTAAGATTCGTGTGTATGCCCTAAAATCTAAATAACTTTACTAATTAAAGGAAATTTTCTTTTGAACTTTAACTATCCCCATTCTATATGTTTTCCAGCTGTTGTTGTGATGAATAATAGTAGGCCAACTCCAAATGGTAAACACAGGTACGATATCAAGATTAAATATCTTTTTGGCACTTTTAAAATCAAAATCCCTTCCATAAAATTTAAAAAGTATGTTTGAACATTAAGACAAGCCATAAGGGTCCATGAATCTATGTGTGTTGTACACGGACGAATACACTTTAAGATTTAGACGGTTTTGGAATATCTAATAGAAAAGTCAGGAATATAGATAAGGAAATACACTTCCTCACTTTAGAACAAACAATATTGTCAAACTAAGTGAGATCTTGTCACAAGAACAAGTCAAACTCTTCACAAACAAACAAACTTGTCCTTAGTGAGGAAATATACTTCTGACTTGTCAAAGTAAACAAACGGGTTTTGAATTCAATCACTTGATTCATATAAAACATCTAGCATTCGTGGAGTCCATGTCTAGTAGAAACACAATATGCCTAGAAGAATTAGCAAAAAGCTATATTTACATATCCCAAGGATAAACAATGATTGTCCTTCTTGACGATATTAGTTTCTGGCTTAGATAAAAACAAGAATATAAAACAAATTGTAAAGTCAATTCCTATTTAAATTAAACAAAAAAAATGTATTTTCGTTTCTTTTTATTTTATAATTACAATTAATATAAATATGTATATACATATGTCAGAATACAATATTAAGTGGCGAAATTAAGCGTATTTCCTTGTAATGTTCCATATTCCTCTCTATGTATGGTGTTTGACTATTAATATTGGTATGTTGGTGTTAATATTTATAAGCTTTCTTTTCTTGGTCACTTACATTGTGCTGCAGTTTCTCTTCGCATTGTCCGTTTGTGAGCAAGGTTCGATACTGTTAATCTAGTTTGTTTATTTTTTTATTCTTTTCATTCATTTTTAATTCTAGAGTATTATTAATGATTTTGTGTGGTAACCATGGCAACAATTTGGGTTTCGATGACAACCAGATGGGAGCAAAAAACAAATTCATGTACATCTTTGAGTAATACATTTCTAGCTTTGGGAAAGTTGGCTCAGTACCAAAGCCTTAGACTTCGCATATAAATACACTCAGTTCGAATCTGACCTACCCCTCTCCAAATTTTTATTATTTAATTATTGAATAAATATTTGAAAAAACTGTATTAACATAAATTGTCATCCACTACAGGTTTTAAAAAAAATTATTTGAACTTGATTGGATGAATAAAAACATATTTTATTAATGATTGAAAATTTGTAGAAGATATATATATATATATATATATATATATATATATATAAATATAAAATACGTTTTCTTGTTTAATAATTTAAAACAACATAGGTTATTCAAATACAAGAATATTTATTAATATAATCAGGAATTCCTGATGATGTTGGTACTGTTTACCAACGAAAAGCTTTGGATATAAATTAATAAACATTCTTGTATTTGAATGTTGTTTTAATATATATTTATATATATATATATATATATATATATATATATATATATATATACATATATATATCAGGAGAGTGTGAGCTAATAGAAGAAATTGAATAATACTGGCTGCCAACAGTATTGACTTGTGTTAGGATTCTCTTACCAATGTTGTTTACATGTAGAAACAACCCCTGAATACACGACGTAGACGCCCCGCGGTTAAATGTTTAGCATTATATTACCAAGATGTTGCACAAATATTTGTATTCATATAATTCCTGCTCTTTCTCATGGTTTGTTTATTTCTACAAACAAAACTATATATATATATATATATATATATATATATATATATATATATATATATATATATATATATATCAGGGAGTATATTTGCTCTGAAAGAGTAACTACATTTGTCTTAGGCTGATTATAACATTAAGAATGAATTTCATGTTAATAAGTAAATATAATACACGCAGTGACTTTTCACATTTTTCACCAAGAAGGGGCTAGTAACACATTTTTTTCTAACATATATTTAGTCTGAATATTTAAGATATTTTATTTCTCTTTTTATTATGTCATTTTTGAGGATTAATTAGAACATACTTGGATCAAGTTGAGGTGTAGGCCTATATATATTATGAAATCCTGAATTTCATATGATATTTTATATATTGAGATTTCATTTAGGCTACATCTTTATTACAGCAAAGAAAACCATTATTGACATTTGCCAACTTATTCTTAAATAGCGTAAAGTTGATGATAATTCTTCAATCGGAATGTTGTGGAGTCAAAGAGTGATCAAAGGAAGCACTGTTCTTTAAAATTTTAATAATTCAAACCATTATAAATGTGTATGTTTAAATTAATATACTCGTATTTTGTGGAACGAAGCCCTCTGTTAAGTAATTAGAATTATAATAGTAATTGCAAAAAAGAAACATTTCGGAGTGAGCGATTTTTTTATTGAGTAAGTGAGTAAATCCAAACAAGTTTTAGGTTAGGTTAGGGTAGGTAAGATAATCATTAAACAACGATAACCATTGTTACAAATATTTAAATAGAAACGTTATTTGGAT
>JBAIZL010000005.1:218431406-218461406 GCA_036971475.1 Prosapia bicincta
GAAGCCTTTCAGAAATGTTTCTAGTCATGGATTCAATGTTGGGATAAGTGCATTGCCATTCAAGGACAGTACTTTGAAGGACATTAAATCGAATTCCATGTACGTTTATTCCTTCTTGAAATACAAAATTATTTACCGTATTTTTCAAATAGAGTGGTATGACTTCATAAAACAGCTGTTTTGATTAATTATGTACATTAATTATAATTAATGCATTTCTTACGTTTCTATAAAACTCAAACAATGTTAGCACACTCATCTGTGTTTTCAGTTTTACTTTTGTTTTCTATTTTGTTAAAATGTTCGTAATTATTACTCAATACATATTTATTAAGTTGAACCTATATTCTTGTTCAACAAAAGGTAGTATATTTTAATATTTTTTATGTTTCAGTGAGACAGATTATGAACAAATTCTAAGCAGAATGGCATAATGGACAAACAAAGGGGGTTGATCCAATCTAAACGCTTTTATTGAAACACTCGCTTTGTGATGGATTTATGGTAATCTACTTCCTTAAATAGTATGATTCAATAATAGGGTACACACAGCACAAAGCTAGTGTTTAGCATCACTAAAGTAAACAATTACCAGTAAAACTTCACTCCCTTGCTGTTGTAAACGAACAATCTCGATGTTATTTTCATTCCTAATAAAAGCATGATAAATATCGTGAATTATTACGCGACAAAAGTTATATGCTGTCTAGATTTATTAGCACACAGTTGATAAGTGTGCACCGAAGTAGCACTTCCGCAAATATAAGAGCCAGTGTAATTTTACAGTATGCAACTTGGCGATCTTTATTTTTTCAATACTTTAATCTTCTTTACAAAAGGTCGTATTTGGAACACTGCTTGGCGCAACATTAAACGTTTTTTATTTAACCTTGTAAAACTATTTACATAATGGCGGAGAACCCTTATACTCACGCTACAATCAATAGTCAATAAGTTTGTATTACTCAACTGTTCCTAGGAACATTAAAAACATACTTTTAAAAATTTAAATGTAAAGGATATTTACATAAATATAAATGTTGACATCAAGCTAACTGAGACCTGTTATATGTAGGACTATGGTTGTGTGTGTGTGTGTGTGTGTGTGTGTGTGTGTGTGTTTGTGTGTGTGTGTGTGTGTGTGTGTGCGTGCGTGTGTGTGTGTGTGTGTGTGTGTGTGTGTGTGTGTGTGTGTGTGTGTGTGTGTGTGTGTGTGTGTGTTTGTACATATTTGTTTTTACACGAGTACGTACCTGTCTATGCCTATAGCCATCAGTGTATAAACTGATACAATGACAGAGAGCTGTTGCATCGCCATGGCAACAGGACAGAACCAAGGGGCGAAAATCCACCTTCCCAGCATGAACCTACAATATAAATTCTAATTAAATTGGAGTTTATTTTGCTACTAGATATTATTAAAACCCACATACATTAACTTATAATAAAATGAGATGTCCGCTAATGAATACTTTTTATGATCATTTTGTAAATCTGTATACATATATATATATATATATATATATATATATATATATATATATATATATGACGTTACTCATTTGTATCCTGAAACAAGTAATATAAAAATTAAATTATTTAAAGTCAATTCCCACTTAACTTAACAAAGAAAAATTTTACTATAATTACTTTTTACCAAATAATTCAAATTAATATAAATAAAGTAACATAACCTACGAGTTGCACAGCGGTTCTACCACATAAGCTATAATACAAAATCAGCTGTTTTATGAAATCATATGTTATCTCTTATTTTAAGCCAAATGGGACGAAATAACTATATTGCATAACTTGCCCTTTTTGTGAAACGTTTTTGTCCCATATAACTATAAAATTAAATAATTAAATTATAGCACTGATGAATAACGAGTCAAAACTGTTTTATTTGTTTACCTGTACGATTATAAAACTATTTAAATAAATTTAATTATTAAATTATTTTTGAAAAAACGTTATTATCATGTGTCATCCACTACAAGAAAGAGAATGTATTTGAACTTGAGTGGATAGATAAAAAGTAGTTTATTAAAAATTGAAAATCTGAACAAGCAAGATATATATAGGTAGAGTGTGAACTATTAGAAGGAATAGAAAAATAAAATTATTACATAGCGTCGTGTCTCATTATATTAATACATATATCTAAGGCCGGCTACAGGGATGACGTCATCGTACGTACTTTGTAGGTTCTTCAATGTGTGTTGGACAAATGAATGGGAAAATACTTAGATACTGTATTAAAGTCTTATAACATACAACTGTTACAAGTCCCGTTGGCATAAATATGACGTTATTTAAAAGATGAATATAAGTATAAAAAAAGGTTTCCTTAAATTTATAAGATTCTTGGTTATTGTGTGTAACGATCTTGAAAACCAACGAATATAAAGGTAAAATTATAAATTTTCGAATGAGGTTTAGAAAAAGCTCCTTAAAGTTTCATTATTTTATAACTTTCAATTTAATAATTGACAAACACAAAAAACTTTAAGAATTTTTTCTCAACATATGAAACTAGAAACCAACTGGATTGGTAAAATTTATTCTTCCTAATGTTTCAATATAAAAACAGAACGAAACAAAATTGGTCATAGAGGTTTCTGTTTCAAAACATGCTTTTAAAAGTGAAACTGAAATTGTATAGATGAAAAGACAGATGAAAAGAGAGACAAAATTAAAAAGGCTTTATTGAATTTCTTTCTACGTTGACCACACCAACAAATCTCACTGAATTTTCAAGGCAATATACTACCGAAATAATAATTTCTCAGTTTGCAATTATTTTTATTATTTTACACTCTTCTAATATATATTAATTTATATTTTTTGTTCAAATTTTCAATCGTTATTAAAATACTTTTTATTTTTCCACTCGAGTTCATATACATTTTTAAACTTATAGTGGTTGACACTTTTAATACACTTCTTTCAAATAGTAATTCACTTTAAAATTTAATGAATTAATTTTAGTTTTATATCGGAGAAAAACATTTTTAAAAGGGGCAAAGTCTGTAGGTTATTTTGTTACATTTAGCTCAAAATAATTATGAACATATGATTTCATGAAACATCTGATTTTATGTTATAGGTTACATAACAGCTGTTTTAACGCATAGGTAATTTTACTTTATTTATATTATTTGTAATTATTTAATAAAAACTAAATTTTTTTTTTCCTAAGTAGGAATTGACTTTAAAAGATTTTTTTTTATATTATTTGTTTTTTAATATTTGTAATGTACATTTCTTCATTAAACTGAGACATTATTTTGAAAATTATTCACCCCATTGGTTAATTTTTATATAATTAATTCTTAAAATAATAAGATATTTTTTATTGTTTGTTACACTTAATATTTGTTAGTCTACTTGTCCTTTCTTCAAGATGTACAATTCTGTAAGGAAATAAATTACTTTATTTACATAATGTTTTCTTGCATTTCTTTAAATACATGTAACACGTAAGAATAAATTAAATTTTTGTGTAACCAATAAATGATTTATTTATTTGTACTCCCTTCGCTTGTTTGTACCGGGCTGTTGGGGTGGGGGTGTTTTTGTATTGCAGATAGTTTGCAAGCAGGAATGCCTTTGAACGTAAACTGATTAAAGCGTCTTTATTGCTCGTAACAGACGCTCGTTCCGCCCTTATTACGGTGCAAAACACGCGTAAATATCGTGATCCCGGAGCTGCGGTAAGTTGGGGAGCACTGTGCATACTATGAGGAGCTTTATTCACGGATTTACACCCTTGTGTTGTACTTTACGCCTGTTTCGGATGTGTTGAATCTTCCCTTCATTAATATACACTTCTATTTAACCAATGAATGCCGTGTTCTCTTTACTTCGGCTTTGCGGGAAGTGATTCTGTCCAAAACGTTCCTGACTCGCCTCTCGTTATGGTAGGACAGGAACTCCAACCCTTTCTTCATCTACCACATCCGTGATAAATAATAATAACCTTCATGTACCTTTTTACAGGAAAATATATATATTTAACTAAATTGAAAATTTGGCAGACAAAGTGAAAATTTCAGTGAAAATTGTACATAATATGTTTATGTAATGTTTGAATTTTTAATGAAAACATTAATTTAACGAATTCAATTTAACCTAGTTCGTAAAAGGATAACAAAATTAAATACATTTTTACTTGAAAAAGTGGATATATATATATATATATATATATATATATATATATATATAATTTTTATAATACCTACTGGAATAAAAATATAAACTGTTAATATTAGTAAAACCACTTTAATTTCATAATCTACAAAACCTGATGTATGATATTATACAAAATAGAATAGGACATAATCTACAAAAATGGACTTAGCATAATTAGATTATGCTAAAACGCCGGATTTAACATATTCTACAATGTCGGATGTAACATAATCTACAACACCGGATATAACATAATCTACCACACCGGATATAACATATTCTACAACACCGCATGTAACATAATCTACAACATTGCATGTAGCTTAATCTACAACACTGAATGTAACCTAATATATAATACAGGACATTACATAATCTACAACGCCAGATGTAACATATTCTACAACATTTCATGTAGTTTAATCTACAACACCGAATGTAACCTAATATATAATACAGGACGTTACATAATCTACAATGCCGGATGTAACATATTCTACAACATTGCATGTAGTTTAATCTACAACACCGAATGTAACCTAATATATAATACAGGACGTTACATAATCTACAACGCCAGATGTAACATATTCTACAACATTTCATGTAGTTTAATCTACAACACCGAATGTAACCTAATATATAATACAGGACGTTACATAATCTACAATGCCGGATGTAACATATTCTACAACATTGCATGTAGTTTAATCTACAACACCGAATGTAACCTAATATATAATACAGGACGTTACATAATCTACAATGCCGGATGTAACATATTCTACAACATTGCATGTAGTTTAATCTACAACACCGAATGTAACCTAATATATAATACAGGACGTTACATAATCTACAATGCCGGATGTAACATATTCTACAACATTGCATGTAGTTTAATCTACAACACCGAATGTAACCTAATATATAATACAGGACGTTACATAATCTACAATGCCGGATGTAACATATTCTACAACATTGGATGTAGCTTAATCTACAACACCGAATGTAACCTAATATATAATACAGGACGTTACATAATCTACAATGCCGGATGTAACATATTCTACAACATTGCATGTAGTTTAATCTACAACACCGAATGTAACCTAATATATAATACAGGACGTTACATAATCTACAATGCCGGATGTAACATATTCTACAACATTGCATGTAGTTTAATCTACAACACCGAATGTAACCTAATATATAATACAGGACGTTACATAATCTACAATGCCGGATGTAACATATTCTACAACATTGCATGTAGTTTAATCTACAACACCGAATGTAACCTAATATATAATACAGGACGTTACATAATCTACAATGCCGGATGTAACATATTCTACAACATTGCATGTAGTTTAATCTACAACACCGAATGTAACCTAATATATAATACAGGACGTTACATAATCTACAATGCCGGATGTAACATATTCTACAACATTGCATGTAGTTTAATCTACAACACCGAATGTAACCTAATATATAATACAGGACGTTACATAATCTACAATGCCGGATGTAACATATTCTACAACATTGCATGTAGTTTAATCTACAACACCGAATGTAACCTAATATATAATACAGGACGTTACATAATCTACAATGCCGGATGTAACATATTCTACAACATTGCATGTAGTTTAATCTACAACACCGAATGTAACCTAATATATAATACAGGACGTTACATAATCTACAATGCCGGATGTAACATATTCTACAACATTGCATGTAGTTTAATCTACAACACCGAATGTAACCTAATATATAATACAGGACGTTACATAATCTACAACATTGGATTTAACATAATCTACAACACCGGATGTAACATATTCTACAACACCGCATGTAGTATATTCTACAACATTGGATATAGCTTAATATACAACACCGAATGTAAGCTAATCTATAATACAGGACGTTAAATAATATAGAATGCCGGATGTAACTTAATCTACAACACCGGATATAACATATTCTACAACACCGCATGTAGCATAATCTACAACATTGGATGTAGCTTAATCTACAACACCGAATCTAACCAATTATATAATACAGGACGTTACATAATCTACAATGCCGGATGTAACATAATCTACAACAATGGATGTAGCTTAATCTACAACACCAAAAGTAACATAATCTACAACACTGGATATAACATAATCTTCAACACCGGATATAACATAATCTTCAACACTGTATGCAGCATAATCTACAACATCGAATGTAACCTAATTTTTAATTCAGGACGTTATCTACAACACCGGATATCCATAATCTAAAATATAGAATTTAACATAATCTAAAAATATTTACATAATCTGTAATGCCGGATGTAACATATTCTACAACATTGCATGTAGTTTAATCTACAACACCGAATGTAACCTAATATATAATACAGGACGTTACATAATCTACAATGCCGGATGTAACATATTCTACAACATTGCATGTAGTTTAATCTACAACACCGAATGTAACCTAATATATAATACAGGACGTTACATAATCTACAATGCCGGATGTAACATATTCTACAACATTGGATGTAGCTTAATCTACAACACCGAATGTAACCTAATATATAATACAGGACGTTACATAATCTACAATGCCGGATGTAACATATTCTACAACATTGCATGTAGTTTAATCTACAACACCGAATGTAACCTAATATATAATACAGGACGTTACATAATCTACAATGCCGGATGTAACATATTCTACAACATTGCATGTAGTTTAATCTACAACACCGAATGTAACCTAATATATAATACAGGACGTTACATAATCTACAATGCCGGATGTAACATATTCTACAACATTGCATGTAGTTTAATCTACAACACCGAATGTAACCTAATATATAATACAGGACGTTACATAATCTACAATGCCGGATGTAACATATTCTACAACATTGCATGTAGTTTAATCTACAACACCGAATGTAACCTAATATATAATACAGGACGTTACATAATCTACAATGCCGGATGTAACATATTCTACAACATTGCATGTAGTTTAATCTACAACACCGAATGTAACATAATATATAATACAGGACGTTACATAATCTACAATGCCGGATGTAACATATTCTACAACATTGCATGTAGTTTAATCTACAACACCGAATGTAACCTAATATATAATACAGGACGTTACATAATCTACAATGCCGGATGTAACATATTCTACAACATTGCATGTAGTTTAATCTACAACACCGAATGTAACCTAATATATAATACAGGACGTTACATAATCTACAATGCCGGATGTAACATATTCTACAACATTGCATGTAGTTTAATCTACAACACCGAATGTAACCTAATATATAATACAGGACGTTACATAATCTACAACATTGGATTTAACATAATCTACAACACCGGATGTAACATATTCTACAACACCGCATGTAGTATATTCTACAACATTGGATATAGCTTAATATACAACACCGAATGTAAGCTAATCTATAATACAGGACGTTAAATAATATAGAATGCCGGATGTAACTTAATCTACAACACCGGATATAACATATTCTACAACACCGCATGTAGCATAATCTACAACATTGGATGTAGCTTAATCTACAACACCGAATCTAACCAATTATATAATACAGGACGTTACATAATCTACAATGCCGGATGTAACATAATCTACAACAATGGATGTAGCTTAATCTACAACACCAAAAGTAACATAATCTACAACACTGGATATAACATAATCTTCAACACCGGATATAACATAATCTTCAACACTGTATGCAGCATAATCTACAACATCGAATGTAACCTAATTTTTAATTCAGGACGTTATCTACAACACCGGATATCCATAATCTAAAATATAGAATTTAACATAATCTAAAAATATTTACATAATCTGTAATACCGGATGTAATATAATCTGTAATACCGGATGTAATATAATCTGTAATACCGGATGTAACATAATCTGTAATACCGGATGTAATATAATCTGTAATACCGGATGTAACATAATCTGTAATACCGGATGTAATATAATCTGTAATACCGGATGTAATATAATCTGTAATACCGGATGTAATATAATCTGTAATACCGGATGTAACATAATCTGAAGTACTGAAAGTATTATAATTTCCAATACCAAACAAGTGTAAGATTAAATTCATTTTTATAATGTGTGTATTTTTAAGATTTTAGCTTGCTGCATACGTTGTTCTCTCAAGCCTAGGTCGAAATATATTTTTTTAGTTTCCAAACTATTACTGTATGAAAGTAAATGGTGATAGTGTTAGAAATTTGTTTAGTTATAAAAAATAATAAAAATATCATGCAATAAAAATATCAATAGTAGTTGATAGCTCTAAAGTTTTAAATTATTATACTAGAAACTATTGAAATATTACATTGTATATTTACTAAATATCTCCATCTACGTCTACAACTCCACCAATACTTACAAGGTATAGGTGAAGGGGATTGAAAACACTGCCATTGTGACGTCAGAGATCGCCAAGTTAATGAGAAAAGCTTTCAAATCTCCAGAGGAACTAAAACACAAAACATAGAGTACAAATTGTGTGTGAAACATTATTTTAAAAAACGTTCACGCAAATTTTTAATTCACGCGAATACATCAGTGTAGAACTACTAGTTTAACAGTCGCAATGACTTTAGATAGGGGTTGAATTGTTAATTTGGTGTAAAAATCCGTCAAATAACGACAAACGTTTTTTTTTACTTTTTGCTTTTAAAACTGGTATTTCGGAACATTTAGCAAACGATTTTGTATTATCCAGTGTCAGGTTATACGCTCCAATGATTCGATTTGAAAATAAATGCTTTTATGATAATTCTTATAAACTGTTGTTGGGTTCACCTCATCAATGATACATAAGATTTGGCAGTTGGAACTTACGCACGTCAAAATGAACGGATGTACTAGAGATATTAACAATTCATATTTTATATATATATATATATATATATATATGATAAAATAAGATAGGATACAAATTTAAGAATAATTTAATAAATCATACAATTCAAAGCTTTACGTTAGCAAGCAGTGCTAGCATCTACATGTGCTAATTAGATCTAGCAAACAGTGTTGCCAAATCTATTACAATGTTATCACACTTATTATACAGCCGTCTTAACACACATTGAATAAAGTATCAAATTTTGATTTTATTTGTATCTGTTCATTTATCAACTTCCCATTATTATTATATTCATAGACCTATATTTCTAAAGATTCATAAATATTTATTCTTAGGTGTTTGTTAATTTCTTTTATAAGTATCATATCCATATATATATATATATATATATAAAATTTCGTAAGCCTAATTTTGAGAGAAAAATTGTTGGAGCTTGGAAGGTCGTACAGCGCTGGGAGATGGCTCAATGTAAAGGTATTGACACGATGGAACGGGGAAAATATAGGTTTTTCTCAATTTCCCACATTTATAGGGTTTTGAGAAACTTAAAGCTCCAAAAAACTCCATAAGAAATTTATTGCAATGAAAAACAGCTGAGTATGATCTTTAGATATTTCAGCTGAGAAACAGCTGTACAAACATTATATTGAAAACAGCTGAGTACAAATATTTTAACAGTATTAAAGTTTATTACAAATATGAACTTGGGATCAGGTTTAGTTATTAGGGTACGTTTTATCGTACTAGATAAAAGTGTTTGTACTGTTTGACAAGTGTATTAAATTAGAAATAATCACTGGTTCTGGAAAATTAAACATCATATTTTTACCAATAATTAAATTATTATCAAGAGATCCTAACATGCCATTTTAAACGAAAAGGAACCAATTTCCTTTAAGATTTACATTTTCAATAACTATAAGAAAGCTTTCAACCGACCAAGCCTGTTTTTACTTGATTTTACGCATGATCAACTTTATGTTGCACTAAGTCAAGTAAAATCTCAAGATGGATTATGGATACATATTGATAAAACGATTGGTAAAAAAATCAAATTGAAAACGCATTCACAAAAGTTATAGTTTATGAGGAAATTTTGTTATGAAAAAAATTAATTATATTAAGTTAAATTGTATTAAAAAATAAAATTACTATACAAAAGTTTAAAATACGTTTCAGTATGAATAGGGGCGTTTGCCCCTACAAGCCCTTAGTTATCTATATTAAGAAATATGTGATTATCATTGGTACAATGATTAGCAAATTTTGATTTATAAATATCTGCTTTTATATAAACATCGAAATGCTCTTTATATCTATCCTTAAGTTTTTTCTGAGTTTAGCCAATGTAAAATTTATTACAGTAGTTAAATTCTAATTTATATTTTTTTATACATACTATTAATTTTAATATTATTATTTACTAACCTACATTTATTAAGTTATTATTAATTTTATATGCAAATTTGACGTCAGTATCCTTAGACAATTTTGTAATGTGTTTCTATTTCATCACCAGTATATGTAAATGATCTCCATATTGTTTTATTATTGTTATTATTTTTGTAAATTAATTTTTAATTTTGGATTTTTATATTATAATTAATTTTAATAAAAGTTTTCTTTTTATAGCAATTTCTATTGCTATTTAATAAATGATGTTTTTCTCTTTCATTTTATTTTCACTATTCACAGCTATTTTATACATTCTATATAGTAAATTGTATAGAGCAGCCTTTTTTTTTTTTTTTTTTTTTTTGTTTTGATTATACGGATGATTAGAATTACTAAGTATTATTTTGTTTGTTTGTGTTAGTTTACGATTTATACCATATTCAAAATCATCATTATTTCTCATTATTGTTATATCTACAAAATTTATTTTATTATTTTTTCCATTCCATAACTAAAATTTATATATATTGTTTACTTCATTTTATATTCATGGCAAATAGAGTTGTAATTTTCTTGAGCCACCTATTTGGAGTAGGCCATTTATCACTACATCAACTGACTGGAACTGACGGTAAACTGGCCTGAACACTCCCTCCTCCTCTTTCAAGCTGCCTATCCTCAAGTCATTTTTCTTGCGTCTGTATTACTTACTAAAACCCAAAATAAACCTTCTTTAAACCTCTTTTATGTGTTTGTGTGTGTTCCCAGCGACAAACATGCTCTAAAGCGCTAGAAGTAACTACACTGTACATTTTTGTATGCCCAACTTTATTTTACCTTTGTAATATTTTGTTTTCCATTTTATGTTTACTTGTTTGTTTTTTTTATCAGTACCTAGTATTTTTTTTTTACTTTATTGCATCTTATTTTCTTTATTTACTTCATCATGTTTTCATCACTTACCCCTTGAGTTCATGGAGCAATCTTTACCTACATACAGCCTCAAACTGTCATTCCCAGTTAAACCTTTATAACTTAGACGTCCCAGAAAATGAGTTCTTATTAAATTATTTCTTAGGAGGAAATTAACATTTTACATTTTGTTTTAATTACCGTAAAACCTCCCATATCCGGCCCTCTCACATCCGGAACCTCCGATATCCGGACGTAATATGAAAATAAACTAAGCCTCTTTACTCCGCGAATTATTACTTTATAGACTGAGTGAGCCATAGCCAGAGCCTACCGAAGGGCCGGACATATTATGAAAATAGATTAATCGTCTTTACTCCCGCGAATTATTACATTATGGGTGAGCACACAGCCAGAGCCTACCGAAGCGCCGGACGTAATATGAAAATAAACTAATCGTCTTTACTCCCGCGAATTATTACATTATGGGTGAGCACACAGCCAGCGCCTGCCGAAGCGCCGGACGTAATATGAAAATAAACTAATCGTCTTTACTCCCGCGAATTATTACATTATGGGTGAGCACACAGCCAGAGCCTACCGAAGGGCCGGACGTAATATGAAAATAAACTAATCGTCTTTACTCCGCGAATTACTACATTATGGGTGAGCACACAGCCAGCGCCTGCCGAAGGGCCGGACGTAATATGAAAATAAACTAAGCGTCTTTACTCCGCGAATTAATACGTTATGGGCGAGCACACAGCCAGCGCCTGCCGAAGGGCCGGACGTAATATGAAAATAAACTAATCGTCTTTACTCCGCGAATTAATACGTTATGGGCGAGCACACAGCCAGCGCCTGCCGAAGGGCCGGACGTAATATGAAAATAAACTAATCGTCTTTACTCCCGCGAATTATTACATTATGGGTGAGCACACAGCCAGAGCCTGCCGAAGGGCCGGACGTATTACGAAAATAAGCTAATCGTCTTTACTCCGCGAATTATTACATTATGGGTGAGCACACAGCCAGCGCCTGCCGAAGGGCCGGACGTAATATGAAAATAAACTAATCGTCTTTACTCCGCGAATTATTACATTATGGGTGAGCCCACAGCCAGCGCCTGCCGAAGGGCCGAACGTAATATGAAAATAAACTAATCGCCTTTACTCCGCGAATTATTACATTATGGGTGAGCACACAGCCAGCGCCTGCCGAAGGGCCGGACGTAATATGAAAATAAACTAATCGTCTTTACTCCGCGAATTATTACATTATGGGTGAGCACACAGCCAGCGCCTGCCGAAGGGCCGGACGTAATATGAAAATAAACTAAGCGTATACGTTATGGGCGAGCACACAGCCAGCGCCTGCCGAAGGGCCGGACGTAATATGAAAATAAACTAATCGTCTTTACTCCGCGAATTATTACATTATGGGTGAGCACACAGCCAGCGCCTGCCGAAGGGCCGGACGTAATATGAAAATAAACTAAGTGTGTTTACTCCGCGAATTAATACGTTATGGGCGAGCACACAGCCAGCGCCTGCCGAAGGGCCGGACGTAATATGAAAATAAACTAATCGTCTTTACTCCGCGAATTATTACATTATGGGTGAGCACACAGCCAGCGCCTGCCGAAGGGCCGGACGTAATATGAAAATAAACTAAGCGTCTTTACTCCGCGAATTAATACGATATGGGTGAGCACACAGCCAGCGCCTGCCGAAGGGCCGGACGTAATATGAAAATAAACTAAGCGTCTTTACTCCGCGAATTAATACGTTATGGGCGAGCACACAGCTAGCGCCTGCCGAAGGGCCGGACGTAATATGAAAATAAACTAAGCGTCTTTACTCCGCGAATTAATACGTTATGGGCGAGCACACAGCCAGCGCCTGCCGAAGGGCCGGACGTAATATGAAAATAAACTAATCGTCTTTACTCCGCGAATTATTACATTATGGGTGAGCACACAGCCAGCGCCTGGCGAAGGGCCGGACGTAATATGAAAATAAACTAAGCGTCTTTACTCCGCGAATTAATACGCTATGGGGGAGCACACAGCCAGCGCCTGCCGAAGGGCCGGACGTAATATGAAAATAAACTAAGCGTCTTTACTCCGCGAATTAATACGTTATGGGTGAGCACACAGCCAGCGCCTGCCGAAGGGCCGGACGTAATATGAAAATAAACTAAGCGTCTTTACTCCGCAAATTAATACGTTACGGGCGAGCACACAGCCAGCGCCTGCCGAAGGGCCGGACGTAATATGAAAATAAACTAAGCGTCTTTACTCCGCGAATTAATACGTTATGGGTGAGCACACAGCCAGCGCCTGCCGAAGGGCCGGACGTAATATGAAAATAAACTAATCGTCTTCATCCGCGAATTATTACTTTATAGACTGAGTGAGCCATAGCCAGAGCCTGCCGAAGGGCCGGACGTAATATGAAAATAAACTAATCGTCTTTACTCCGCGAATTATTACTTTATAGACTGAGTGAGCCATAGCCAGAGCCTGCCGAAGGGCCGGACGTAATATGAAAATAAACTAATCGTCTTTACTCCGCGAATTAATACGTTACGGGCGAGCACACAGCCAGCGCCTGCCGAAGGGCCGGACGTAATATGAAAATAAACTAAGCGTCTTTACTCCGCGAATTAATACGTTATGGGTGAGCACACAGCCAGCGCCTGCCGAAGGGCCGGACGTAATATGAAAATAAACTAATCGTCTTTACTCCGCGAATTATTACTTTATAGACTGAGTGAGCCATAGCCAGAGCCTGCCGAAGGGCCGGACGTAATATGAAAATAAACTAATCGTCTTTACTCCGCGAATTAATACGTTATGGGCGAGCACACAGCCAGCGCCTGCCGAAGGGCCGGACGTAATATGAAAATAAACTAAGCGTCTTTACTCCGCGAATTAATACGTTATGGGTGAGCACACAGCCAGCGCCTGCCGAAGGGCCGGACGTAATATGAAAATAAACTAATCGTCTTTACTCCGCGAATTATTACATTATGGGTGAGCACACAGCCAGCGCCTGCCGAAGGGCCGGACGTAATATGAAAATAAACTAAGCGTCTTTACTCCGCGAATTAATACTTTATGGGCGAGCACACAGCCAGCGCCTGCCGAAGGGCCGGACGTAATATGAAAATAAACTAATCGTCTTTACTCCGCGAATTATTACATTATGGGTGAGCACACAGCCAGCGCCTGCCGAAGGGCCGGACGTAATATGAAAATAAACTAAGCGTCTTTACTCCGCGAATTAATACGTTATGGGCGAGCACACAGCCAGCGCCTGCCGAAGGGCCGGACGTAATATGAAAATAAACTAAGCGTCTTTACTCCGCGAATTAATACGTTATGGGCGAGCACACAGCCAGCGCCTGCCGAAGGGCCGGACGTAATATGAAAATAAACTAATCGTCTTTACTCCCGCGAATTATTACTTTATAGACTGAGTGAGCCATAGTCAGAGCCTGCCGAAGGGCCAGACGTAATATGAAAATAAACTAATCGTCTTTACTCCCGCGAATTATTACTTTATAGACTGACTGAGCCATAGCCAGAGCCTGCCGAAGGGCCGGACGTAATATGAAAATAAACTAATCGTCTTTACTCCGCGAATTATTACATTATGGGTGAGCACACAGCCAGCGCCTGCCGAAGGGCCGGACGTAATATGAAAATAAACTAAGCGTCTTTACTCCGCGAATTAATACGTTATGGGCGAGCACACAGCCAGCGCCTGCCGAAGGGCCGGACGTAATATGAAAATAAACTAAGCGTCTTTACTCCGCGAATTAATACGTTATGGGCGAGCACACAGCCAGCGCCTGCCGAAGGGCCGGACGTAATATGAAAATAAACTAATCGTCTTTACTCCGCGAATTATTACATTATGAGTGAGCACACAGCCAGCGCCTGGCGAAGGGCCGGACGTAATATGAAAATAAACTAAGCGTCTTTACTCCGCGAATTAATACGTTATGGGTGAGCACACAGCCAGCGCCTGCCGAAGGGCCGGACGTAATATGAAAATAAACTAATCGTCTTTACTACGCGAATTAATACGTTATGGGCGAGCACACAGCCAGCGCCTGCCGAAGGGCCGGACGTAATATGAAAATATTACAGAGCTGAGGGCAGCAGCCCTTGAAACTATTAATTCTAACTTCCCGCCAGATGACTGGCTGCACATCTACACAGATGGATCATCAGCAAGCGGTGGAACAGGAGCTGGGTTCCACAGCCGATTATTCGAAGGGGCTGTGGCAGTTGGCAGTAGCCAGAGCAATTATGATGGGGAGGTTGAAGCTATCTTGGCAGCATCCATTGAACTCTCAAAAATCAAAGGGACCTATAAGGCTGTATTTCTTGTGGACTCTATGGCAGCAATACAGGGTGTCACTAGCAACAGACAAGTGGAATGCCACCGAACATTGTCCTGTAGAAAGCAACTAGACTCCCTTCAGGAGAAGGGTTGGCAAATTCACATTCAGTGGGTGCCAAGTCATGTCAATATAGAAGGAAACGAGAAAGCCGACACTCTCGCTAAACAGGGAGCTGCTTTGCCGCAGCCACTTATCTCAACCTCTTTTCAATCGGTCAAAATACAGATAAACTCAGCTTTAAATCGCAGCACGAGAGAAAACCTAATCAGGGCCTCTCAAAACAAAAGCTGGGCTACACTCGTCACCGAAGGACCAATAAACCGTAGCCTTCCCCGCCGCACTGGTGTAGACTGACTACTGGCCACGACTACCTGGCGGCACACCTCCACAGGATTCATGTACTCCAATCGCCGGATTGCATGTTGTGTGGAAACGGAACCATGGATGCGGATCACCTCCTCACATGCACTTCCTTGGGCTACGTCCAGCCAGACAAAGAGGACAATGAGGGACGTCTCTCTCGATTGTACTGGTCAGCGCGCCACCAAATGGTCCAACAGCCAAGGGTGGGCGTTGGCTAGTAAGTAAGTAAGTAGTAATATGAAAATAAACTAAGCGTCTTTACTCCGCGAATTAATACGTTATGGGTGAGCACACAGCCAGCGCCTGCCGAAGGGCCGGACGTAATATGAAAATAAACTAATCGTCTTTACTCCGCGAATTATTACATTATGGGTGGGCACACAGCCAGCGCCTGCCGAAGGGCCGGACGTAATATGAAAATAAACTAATCGTCTTTACTCCGCGAATAAATACGTTATGGGTGAGCACACAGCCAGCGCCTACCGAAGGGCCGGACGTAATATGAAAATAAACTAATCGTCTTTACTCCGCGAATTAATACGTTATGGGCGAGCACACAGCCAGCGCCTGCCGAAGGGCCGGACGTAATATGAAAATAAAGTAAGCGTCTTTACTCCGCGAATTAATACGTTATGGGTGAGCACACAGCCAACGCCTGCCGTAGGGCCGGACGTAATATGAAAATAAACTAATCGTCTTTACTCCGCGAATTATTACATTATGGGTGAGCACACAGCCAGCGCCTGCCGAAGGGCCGGACGTAATATGAAAATAAACTAATCGTCTTTACTCCGCGAATTATTACATTATGGGTGAGCCATAGCCAGAGCCTGCCGAAGGGCCGGACGTAATATGAAAATAAACTAATCGTCTTTACTACGCGAATTACTACATTATGGGTGAGCACACAGCCAGCGCCTGCCGAAGGGCCGGACGTAATATGAAAATAAACTAATCGCCTTTACTCCGCGAATTATTACATTATGGGTGAGCACACAGCCAGCGCCTGCCGAAGGGCCGGAAGTAATATGAAAATAAACTAATCGTCTTTACTCCGCGAATTATTACATTATGGGTGCGTACACAGCCAGCGTCTGCCGAATAGCCGGAAGTAATATGAAAATAGACTAATCGTCTTTACTCCGCGAATTATTACATTATGGGTGAGCACACAGCCAGCGCCTGCCGAAGGGCCGGACGTAATATGGAAATAAACTAGTCGTCTTTACTCCGCCAATTATTACATTATGGGTGAGCACACAGCCAGCGCCTGCCGAAGGTGGCAAAGGGAAACTAGTCATGATGCATAGCGTAGCTTGTCCAGCTAATCGAGTACGTCGAACAAGACGATGCTGTTGCAACCGATCGTCTACTCTTCCGAAGGTGGAGGGACATTTCATCAAAGAAACGTGTTAAACAAAACAAGTAAACCACAATTAAATCATGTATTACCGAAATCGATAATGAAAATTAGTTACAAATGTACGTTACAGTATAACGAGCTGTACATTCAGGTTTGTAACTAAATTTCACGTATAGTCCTACATTGCTATTATAATATATTACAATTTTCAATAAGTGTAACTTATTTACTTGATTCAATCATGCATCTACTTCCAATTGAAATGGTTGTAATTATATAGTACAAACGCACATAATTTCATCCCCCCTCCCATATCCGGATTTTATCGGGCTGTCGCCCCATTGATCCGGATATGGGAAGTTTTACTCTATTAATTTTTTAACACAAATTAACCGTTTTAATTTGCGCGCACGTGCATACAATAATATATGTATCCATACATAAGATAGACTTACAAAACAATGATTTAATTCAAGATTTATATGTTCAAGCATATCTTTAAAACAGAAGAAAAACTAAAGTAAATTGAAGTCAGCTCACCGCTTCCCGAGACTCAGAATGGCGATGACCGTCAGGTTCCCTCCTAGGCTGATCGTTGCCGTTAGAGAGAACAGAAGTACTAGAGCCATTTGGAAAGGTTGTTCTACGACTTCCAAACTGGGATAGTCCACGCCCAAAGAACCGTTCGTCCAATCCAGAGTCTTGTTATCTTCCATTCAGGATGCGGGTTCGCTCATAATTAGAAACTCTAAAAAAAGATAATTATAATATTTATATAGTACGCTATAATATTTACTCTACATTTTATAAAAAGGATAATTTTTCGTCTCGAAGACTTCATTCTAACAATTTAAAGACTACTCTTACTCAAGTCCAAAAAAATATTTTAGTTACTTTTTATTAAATTATTTATAAATAAAGTAACATACCATATGTGCTAAAACAGCTCTTATACCACAAACTGTAACATAAAATCAGCCGTTTTATGAAATCTAAAGTTATCACTATTTTAACCCAAAAGAAAGAAATTACTATATTCCATACCTTGCCCCGTTTGTGAAAAGTTTTTCTCCAATATGAAGGTAAAATAAATTCATTATTAAATTTAATTATTGAATTAATATTTGAAAAACTGTATTAACATCGTGTCAATCTCTACAAGTTTTAAAGTTGCATTTGAACTTGAGCAGATAAATACAAATATTTTATTAACGATTAAATATTTGATCAATATATATATATATATATATATATACACAATAATATATATATACAATATATATATATACACACATATAGGGAGAGTCTGAACTAATGAATTGAATAAGATCAGAACAAAACTGGTTTTATACTGATAAAAGTTAGCCTGGATAGATACATTTAAGAGCCTTTTATTCAAACGTGACTGATTCAGTGCTAAACTGTCATACTTAAAATTTATTTTAGTATTTACCAAAATTACACGTTACAAAATTATAACATTCATTTAAAACAAGAAACGACACCAAGCCTAAGAATAAAAAGTATTCTTATTAAGAATTAAACATGTTTCAATCAACGATTCTCGGAGGATTCTAATCGTTTATTTTACGTTAACATGTGTAACCTAATTACAATCAATGATAAAGTATAGTTGCGTCCAACTAACTGTGCACTTATTCACTCCTGCTTTCTTGTGTACTATCACTTCTGAAAACATGTTACATTTTCAGAATATTCTATACATCAACAGCTTCTGTATCCGATGTGTCTACACTATATCAAGATTGCTTGTTATTTCATTCCGAAGATAATTTATCATACAATCCATCTAATATGGACCTTCTCATGCAAGTCAGTGTTTTGACGGCCTTATCATGTTTGCAGGAAGTATTTATACCGACTCAATGCAGCCCTCCACTTCCTATTGCGAGCTCTCAAGGCCAGGTGCAAGGTTAAGTGGTCCCAACTATATCTACAATTGTTTTACAGAATATCATAATTTGAATTAATGACATATTTGTGAACGAATATATGTGAGTGCATTTTTCTGGTATTAATTTCCTAATATTGAAATATTAGTAATATTTAAATATTACAATATTTTCCTTTGTTGGTGCGTTTTGGATTGGCTTTATTTTCAAATCCTAAATAGTACTCATTTACTAGTATTCATTTGAGAGTAAACTATTTTCAAAGTTTTAAAAATGGAGTCATTCCGAAACGGGTCAATAAAGGAAAATATTTTGATGTTGGAAAAAGCAGGAAAATGTACTCAACTGTGTACAAATAGTAGTGAAAATTATTTATTTATTTATCCTTACATGAGTTTGTATTTCGTTTGTTACGCGTAGGCTATTTTACTAGCGTAATATAGTTTGTGTTGTGCGACATGAACAGGTTTATTGCAAAGGATTAACTGTAAGAGTTGGAGGTAATTACTTTTAAAAACATTAAAATTGATACAAAATATTATACAACATATTTTTAATATAATTATTTTAAATAAAGGCTAAGTATTGAAATATTCTGAATTTTAAAATGTTTGTATATTCAGTTCCTTCTATTAGTTCACACACTCGTTATATATATATATATATATATATATATATATATATATATAGATTATATACAATTAAATGAAACTCTCATAAACAAAAATTTTTATTTTAGCTTTCTTGATACATTGAAGCTTTTCGCTGATTGGCAGTATCAGCATTATCAAAATTTTCCAAGTACCTTATAGTTCTATGACTATATCTGGACTGTACATATAATCGTACTATGCTTAAAATATTAGTTATTCTTATCTTATCTGCTTGAACAAACAATCAACAATATTCTGTATTTATTTTAGTATTTTATCCTTAGAGGCATGTAATTCCCAGTAGTTTCCTCTCTCCGCATGCCAACAATCTACTTGCAGTCTACATTGTTGGTGATATTTGTGGTACTAACTGCTATCTGTCAAATTTTAGCGCCAGTGATACGCATTTTGAATTTTATGTTTTTTCAATGCTAAATTTAAGTACGAAAACGACAAATTGATAAATTGGCTTCGATTAGGCAAGTTTTTGAAATATTTATAGGAATCACAACACTTAGACTATATGTGAATATGCAACGATTGATGAGGCCCTTCTTGCTTTTAGAAGCCAAACAAATACGGATCGAATTGTTTTCTTACCAAAACTTCTTTATTAGTTAGTAAAGTAACAGAATAACTTAAAGTACTAATTCCAAACAAAATTTTAATTAAAGAAAAAAGTACTTTAGGGTCTGTCAAACTTGGAGCTAGCCCTTGTGTTAAAAATTGGAGTGTCAGTGCCCCAGGTTCAAAAAGGGGGAGCCAGGGGACACCTGAATCTATATCTAGATTTTCATGGTAACGTTGGCTGATACTTTGATTATGTAAAATGGAAAAGTGAGTAAACAATTTAGTGTATCCCAATGCTAAATTGTTTAAATATATATTAAAGAAAACTTAACAACTGTCACGTGGCGAAAACAAACGACGTTACCCGGAGCTCAATAGTGGGGGCAGTGGCGGCGATGAGCGATCGAGGAGCTCCCTGCGAAGAGAATTGTGGGCCACCCTGTAATAAAACGTGTATCACAGAGATTTGAAGATGCAACCCAAGGCCTATTATATTTTCACTTATTAGGCCTATTACATCACTATCGTCTATGACTGAAAAACTATTATAACTTTAACAGCACAATAAGGTAAATAGGTAATTGATTAAACGTGCTGGATGTCGGAGCATTATATAAGATTATATATTTTTGCCGTGTGCAGCGGTAGGTGGCACAACACGAGAGTAAGCCCGCGCCAGTCTAGTATTGGTACTAAAATTCGGTTATACTGCATTCATACTCGACGCGGGTCTTCCGGGCACAGAGTGACCCGTACGGACCGACACGCCGCCGACTTATGAGTCGGACGTAAGTTTAACCGGTAAGGCGATTCAATCACTGACTGTCATTAACGGTTGGAGGTTACTACGCTGTTTACATTTCCATTTACGCTTGAATTTTTTTTATTTTGGTTGGGCAGTTGGGGGTCTCCTTGATCCAGTGGCCCTCGCGCATGGCGGGTGCTACGGAGTGGGTCAAACATTTGTTGCTTGGGTTTACTCCCGGTATGAAGTGAATGCCTAAGTGACCGTATCTAGCCTTCCTATTTTTAATATAAATACAAACATAAATAGAGTTTATTTCCCAGGGAACGATAGAGTATTTGATAATATGAAATAACTACCTTAGTTTCCAAACAATTAAACTTTATTCTTATCTCCTTGGCAACAAATTTATTGATTGCGTCATCGAAAATACTTTCCCTCGGTTTCTCGTGAACCAATACGTCATTCACATTCTATTCAAACAGCCTAAGTGCAACACTCTCTGTGGACCAGTGGTATTTTTTTAATAAGATTCTACCATTTTTGTCCAGCTAGTAGCCTTATGTTTTCCAAACAAAAAAAATGTTCCAATAAAACCAACTTGTAACTCTGTACTACCAGTTACAATTTTGCAGAAGTTGAACTGAAAATTCTGAGTAGACTTCCTATCTTTGCACTAAGTTTGACAAGTTTGGAGAAGGCTTTCCAAGTTTTATAATTTCCTTTTTTATCTTCAAAAGCGCCAGAAGAAAGGGGAATGTCTATTGGACTTTTAATAAAATACACTCCTCCGTTGTGAACAACCAAAACACAGGGATGCTAGAGTATTATTTTATTCCGCAAGAACGCGTTGTATAAAGCTTTTACAGATATAATAATGTATCACAAGAGTGCGCTAATGGTACAGGTGACAATATGACACTTCCTCCCTTATATTTTATTTACGTGTTTGCGTTCGGCAGTCGTTGGTTTCACTCGAATGTCACGGTCAACACGTCTACAGAAGCTAGTGTCATCGGCCACTTGTTTATTCGACCTCCCTCTGATCCCTTGCGAACGCCATCTGCCTACCCAAATTGTAATGCTGGGAACACACTTAGCATTTTTTGTCCGATCGGTTTTTTTCTTTTTTTTTTGACCGTCATACAGTAGGTGGCGTAGGCAACCGGGTCAGTTGTGGCGAGTATGTTGGTATTGTTACATTGTGCCGGAAAATGGTCGATCGGATTATTTCACGCCGACGGTAGCAATTCAACCTCCGTTGCCACTACAATCGATGGATTTTTTACCGTCTCTCCCGAAATGGTGACATATGTGACTAAATGTACGATTACACACTCTTCGTTCAGTCTGCCGTCGATAGGTGTTGTGTTGTGCTGTAGTGGTGTGATTTTATCATGGCTAAAGTGATTGTAATTGACAATGAATTATTAATTCAACTGGTACAATAAAGGCATGTGCTCTAGGACAAAACTTTAGATATTTTTAAGGATATGAACCCCACAAGATCAGGTTCAAAATGCCTCTTTCCTTTGATTAATCGGATGAACCAAAATAATTCGATTTTTCTCTTTCTCTTCAATCAACGAAATAAGATTAATGCTAGAAGTCGTTCTCTATTCTTGTTATAGCCAATTCTTTTTATAATATGATAAAACGGGAATTAAATAGACACTCGTTCCTTAGTAGTCAGTGATCGATTGATGTAAAGTAGGAACGATTAGACGGCGACGGATATTTTACCGCCCAGTGTGTAAACGCGACGGTAAAAACATCGGTCGGACAAAAAACGCCAAGTGTGTTTCTCGCCTAAGCCTTCAGCTGCAGACTAGAATCGCAATGAACTCCTGATGTGGTTATCGTGCCTCGGTGCCTCTTGTAATAGATTACAAGTACAAAATACATATTATAAGTAATCATGGTCTTACTGGAGAAGTTCTTATTAGCTTCATCCCAACCTAAAATTGTCACGCTTTAACACGTGTATGTATCTGTGTACATGTAATGTAAACAACTAGTTTAGCTTAAATCAAGTGCTAATATATGATTTCATACAACAGCTGATTTTATGTTATAGGTTATATCTTGTATCAGCTGTTTTAACACGAAGGTCATGTTACTTTATTTGTTGTACTTTATTAAATAAAAATGTTAATGCTCAATATTTTCATAAGTTTATAAATATATTAATTTAGTTCAATAACTTTTATTATAAATAATTCAATGTTATGATGATTACGTAAATTAGAGCTTACCCAGCAAGAACAATTTACAGCGGTAAAAATTAAAACAGATTACTCTAAATCTCACTGCACATTAGTTTACAAGTTGTAGCCAAGCAATGATGAAGGCGACATCGTCGTCGAAATTTATCTGTTGTTTATAAACTAACGTCTACTGTCATTTAGACTAAACTGTTTTAATTTTTACTGTTATGATGATTAGTTCTATATTTGTAGTTAAATTTTTTTTAGAAACCTTTTTTAGGATCTAACATTTATTTTTCAAGATCCTACTTCAAATAAATTCGTTAAATAAAAATTTACTCAGTCGGATTCTTTTTGTAAGTACCATATATCATTTAAAAATTACATATGCTTTATTTCAATCACCTAAATAAATCTAAATCGTTTAGATTTATTCGCCGCAAATAAAAAAAATTATTTAAAGAAAATATTCACATCTCAGAGAGAGGAAAACAGAGAAGAGAGAGAAAGAGATAAAGACAATTAATATATATATAAATTTTTAACCAGATTATCGATGTATTATTTATCCTCTAGAAGAGTAGTGTAACAACACATGTCCATGTAAAAATAGAGTAAGGTTAAAAATATTCATAACTACGCTAGATACAAAGTAAAATATTGTTTTTAAAATAAAATAATAAAACTACATTAATAATACAACATAAACATTCGCATAAAATAAGAGGTGAACTCTAATTTATTCAGAAAACATAATAGTTAAACCACATAAGGGCACGTTTAACGGTTTCCGAATATCAAAACGTCAATTAGAAAATTAATTTAAAATAACTTATAAGAAACTCTTCACTTTTCTGGATGGGAATTTTATTAAAATGGACAGTATTTAGCCTTAATTTACACATTTAAATCAGTAAATAAACATTTTTTAAAAGACAGACTCTATAGCAATACAACCATAGAGTATAGTAACTTTAAAAACTATAACTTTTATCACTTGATGGATTTGCTACTACACGAGGACGAAATGTTGGATGAATAACGACTTTTCTGTCATTACAACTACGTCAATAATCAATCTACTGTTGGTGGTAGCTGACAGTAAAAATAAATTAATGCGAGATACAGCGTCTAGCCAAGCTGTCAACTTTATTACTGGTCGATCTCGTATATTCTCCTTATAACTAAACGCTGAGAATTTATTGTTCGTCGAGTTGCAAGTTGGAAAACCTTAGGAATGAATTCACATCATTTAAACTTCATTAATAATAAATATGAATAATGAAACAGTTCCCAGATAACATGTTTGATTAGGAAATGGTGGGAAAATCTCCAGTTTTATAGTATATTAGCGCTCCGTATCGGCTTCGCCCGCACTCTATTTAAAATTGTCATTATATATGTTAATTTATAAAATTTGAAAACAACTAATAATTAATAATGATTATGGAATAACTGATTTCTCGTAAGAAAGTATACTAATTACAGAACAGGAACTCTGAAATTACACTTTTTCTGTGCATTTCATATAGGGCATGAATACTTTCCACGGGATTTTGCAATGTTTAGCCCGTAAAATTGATATTTTGCCAAATATTTTCTTAGCGTGCGTCTACGTTATGAACGAAATATATCCTGAAAATGTAAAGTATCTACCTTTCATAGTTTCAACTCAATATTAATTCTCATTTTGTCAGTTAGGACAACGATTCTTATATATACAGATTGGAAATAAACTCTTAGAGGAACAACGACGTTTTTTAAAGAGTTTATAATTAAAAATTTAGTATGAATAAATTACATTTGTTTACAATTTGTTTGCTTTAGGTCTAAGAAAATATAAAAATTACAAAATTACATTAGTTAGATATTACTTAACTTACAATTATATTTCAGGTGGAAGAAAATATTGCAATTATATTTTAAAATCGTGCAATTCTTCACTCCCGCTTTTCGTGTACTACCGCTTCTGAAAACATGTTACATTTTCAGAATGTTTTATTCATTCGTTTTGTTACATTAGCTATGTTATTTCATACAGAAGCTAATTTATAATCGAATTATCTAATATCGACCGTCTCATGTAAGTCATCTTATACAGTTCACCAAATAGTCATTTGCTCATAAGCCTATATATTACAGAAAGCTACGATCAGCGACGCATTTGAACCAAAACTGAGGAGACTGCAGTAGTTTCATAATTACTAATCATTATTGTTTTAACAGTCCTTATCATGTTTGCAGGAAAGTATTTATACTGACTCAGCGAATTCCACTACCTCCCGTCTCGCCTACTGCGATCTCTCAAGACCAAGTGCACGGTTAAATGGCCGCAACTATACGTTTGTAAAAAGATTTCCCACAGAAAAACCGTTCAATAATATTTGAAATATGCACTTTATGTCTAAAAATTGACATATTTCACTAAACATGCACATTAAGAGACGATTACGAGCATTAATTCGTTATAATGTTGTTTATTAGTTTTGTTTATTTACTAATTCAAGCCGCCAGGTTTAGCCTAACCAGCTACGAGGAGATGCGCAGAAGCACTAGACGCGTGTGGTGGAGGTACCGGCTGAGAAAGCCGTTTGTTAACGTTCAAGAAGTGATCAAGGTCAATACCTGATAATATAGTATGCAACTCTGGTCCGTTTACCATCCGCGGTACTAGTTCCCATTCGCGTATATATTCCCCTCTTGCGCATTTCATTAGTCAGGCTAAACCAGACGACCTCTATAATTTACAACACTTGAAACATTTTGCTCTTGCCCATTCTATGGCTTGTTCTTAGTTCATGGTACGAACTAGATGAGCTTTTTTAAAACAATTCACTTCAAATAAAATTTACTTTATTATAAAAAAAAAGTTTTTTTTGGGTGCTAGTAACTACGAAACCACGTTGATATCTCTAAAAAAATACCATTTATGACTTATACACTGACATCGGTCTTTCGCGATAAGACTAACACCAGAAATTGTAACTGTCAATAACTTCATCGATGCCACTGTGCACTACGTATTTTAATGGTTTTTCTCAGTGCTTTATGTGCAACATAACGTTTAATTCATAAAACCTTAAATTATTTGTTTCAAATAAATATTACTACCTACGTGTCTTAAAAAAATTAGTTTCTCCAATTACTTTACATGTTTGGAGAAAAAACAACTATTTTTTTAATTTTAAAACATTTTTAAATTTCAATAACATTTAATGTAGATTTTTAGAAAAATATTTTTCACAGATTTCAACAATTTTGGTCTTTTTAGTATCATTATTATAATAAGCGATGCTTAGAATCCCTTAATGGGGATTTTCCGAAGCGCTTCAACAAAAAAATATAAGCAGTGCTACAAGTGGCAGAATTGATATTCTACAGAGTTAAACGTTATATCTATCTTTTACAAAATTTCACTAATAAAATTATTATTCCTAAACAAAATGCTTACTAGCCAAATACTTCTTAGTAAATGGTAAGTTTGTCACAAAGGTTTGAGGTTTTAAATAACGGTGTTAAAACAATTCATATTGCGATAAAAAAAATAATAATAATTAATAAAACCGGAAAATTATATAAATATAACGACATAAAACTTACTTTATAATTATTATTGTTAAAAGCCATTTATAAGTCGAATAAAAATTAAATAAAACTAATTTGTTAAATGTACTCAACGCGCTGACATAATATATAGGCCCCACTGGACAGGGCTTACATCAACATTTAATTTTAAATCCTCTCCAAAATTACAAACAGCTCTGCTTTCTAATTACCCACCTAACTTGAGTTAAGACTTAATTGCTTTTTCTTCCGCCTCAAATCCTTACAAAACTCGACATTAAATATAACCTTTTATAGCCGCAGAAAAACGTTAGTCTTACGTCAAATTTTAGAAATTCTTATTACCTACTTTCAAGGTGAGCAATCCAACTTAAAAAAAAGGTAAAAAAGTGGTGCCAACGTTACTATAACTACAGGCTGTAACACAGTAGTAAGAAAAGCGTCCTGATTCTTAATTTATTCGTATTCTTACTTAATTCCAACTATTAGCTCACACTCTCCTAATATATATCTTTTAAAAATTTTAAATCGTTAATAAAACACATTTATATTCATATAATCAAATAAAAAGTAAATAAAATAATTTTTTTGACTCAAGTGGGAATTGACTTTAAACAAATTTGTTTTTATATTAATTGTCTTATTTTCAAATGAACGTATAGCTAACACTTTTAATATTATAAAACACAAAAATTAATTTTTTCCAAAAAAACCAAATTATTTAATATTTCCTCTTAAACATTTTCCTCTTACTTCCTCTTCCCTCCTACTCTTCTCTTTCTCTCTCTCTCTCTCTCTCTCTCTCTATATATATATATATATATATATATATATATATATATATATATATATGTATCCATCAATCTATCTGTATACTAATCCATCTATCTATATACCAATCTATCTATCCATCTTTCTCTTTCTATATATCTATCTCTCTATATGTATCCATCAATCTATCTATCTACCTACCTATCTATCTATCTATCTATGAATCTAACTATCTCACTATCAAACTAGAAAGATTAATATCGATTAATAAACATCGGTATAATGAACATCAATATTAATTAACATCGACATAATTAACATCAATAAAATTAATATCATCATAATTAACGTTAATATTAATTAACATCGACATAATGAACATCAATATTAATTATCATCGGTATAATGAGCATCAATATTAATTAACATCGACATAATGAACATCAATATTAATTAACATCGGTATAATGTACATCAATATTAATTAACATCGACATAATGAACATCAATAAAATTAACATCGACATAATGAACATCAATATTAATTGACATCGGTTTAATGTACATCAATATTAATTAACATCGACATAATGAACATCAATATTAATTAACATCGGTATAATGAACAAAAATATTAATTAACATCGACATAATGAACATCAATAATAATTAATATCAAAAACACGCCACTTACGTAACGCATTGTAGGAAGTATGGCTGTGTTATATTGCCATAATAAACTCAAAAGAATTAAAAACACTTATAAAACAAGAAAGGTACTGTACTAAAATAAAACGCTAAACAATAAAACTAATTAAAATATGTTTTGGAAAAACGTAGAATATCATTAAAATCGTGATTCATAATCTCTAAAACTTTAACTTTTATTATTTCACACGCTTTTAGCTCTTTAAAGAATAAACTGTCCATACTTCATTTGTTGCGTTATTTATATTAGAAATTTACAACACTTTCATATTTTAAATAATACATAAGCTCATTTCAAGGTATTTTAATTTTTCTTTCCCATAAATCTGTACAAAAGCCATGTATAAATTCATTCCAACACAGTCGTATATCAACACTGGTCTTAAAATGTTGCCTGTAGCGGCTTTAGGTGGGTTGTTTTAATGTATTTCATTTAATGAAATTATATTCCTTAATTAACTATTAGCCAGTCAGCCACCCGAATTCAAAGAGAGTCAAAACTACTCATTCGTTAATTTAAATTCATGATTTTATTTTTATCGCAATTTATCTCTATTTTTCAATTCCTTCTATTAGCTCACACTCTCCTTATACATATCTTGTACAAATTTTCAAACGTTAATAAAATAAGGTTTTATTCATTCAATCAAGTTCAAATAAATTATTTTCGACCTGTAGTGGATAACAATTGATGTAAATACATTTTTTTCAAATATTTATTCATTAATAAAGTTTTAAAAAGTTGATGTCTCGATTGAATTCGAACTGAATGACCACATGTTTCAAAACCAGCACTTTGGCACGGAACCAACTTTCCCACAGCTAGAAATCTATGACTTAAAGATGTATATGAAATTATAAGAGAAAAGTTCCTTACAATAATAAAGTATTACAAGAGATGGATAGAATGAGAAATTATAGACCACCAACACTTTTATAAATTAGAAACGAAAACAAAAGAAACCTAATAAATAGTACAAGCAAAAGTAATAGTCCAAAGCCTTATACTGTATAGAGGGGGGAATGGAAAATTGCAAGGAATTTCGCTTTCTATTTCGCCCCTTAGTACTGTGATTCTGACATATGTATATAGGCTACATATTTATATCAATTATAATTATAAGATAAAAAACAAACATCATTTTATTTTTCTTATTTAAGCAGGTATTTACTTTTAAAATTTTTTTAAAATTTGTATATTACTTATTTTAGGGGTTATTAGGA
>JBAIZL010000005.1:218466406-218903906 GCA_036971475.1 Prosapia bicincta
ACGATCTCCCCCTTTCACATCCTTGCGCCTCCTCCATCCTCGAGGCGGATTAACTAAAGAGCATTCTGTGAGGTTGTTGCCCGGCTACCGCCTCAAATTCCTCCACCTATTTCTACGGTCGATGACCTGGACACTCTGACTCTCGAAATCCAAATAGTCCTCTCGACCACCATATCCAAGAATTCATCTCCCGTACAGTCAACCCCTAATAAATCTTCCCTTCACAATCAAATATTGATCGAAATCACTTAAAACGCAGTTGCATCGCTCGTGGAAAAACACGAGATCTCCGGCGGTCAAACGTCGACTGAACTGCCAGATCTTCCTGGTGAAAAAACTCCTGGTAGGTCACGCCACTGACTCTTGGTCGGCCTATTTAGACCTCTTGAACGTCATGGGCGGCTCAGTGTGGAGAGCCACCCATCAGATCCATTGCGAAAGAGACACTGTCACCCACTCCAAGACACCATAGGCCTAGTGTTCTCTGACCCAGACAAAGCAGAGGTCTTTTCTGGAAGCACAGTTCTCGCCACACCATGGGATTGGCGATGATTCGTTAACTGCTTTTGTTGATGGGAACCTTCGGGAATATTTCAGTAAGACTCCCGAAATGAAGCCAAGCCCTTTCACCCAGCGTGACGCAACTGGAGAAATCAAAAAGCTACAATCCAAAAACGTTCGGGTCTAGACACCATCACATCCACTGCCCTTAAAAATTTGCCTCCCATCCTCACGACTTACATCCTAGATATCTTCAACTCCACCACCTGCCTACATCATTTTCCCACCTGCTTGAGTCAACAGACGTCATACTTCTTCCAAAACCTCGTAAACCTCTAAACCTCCCTGAAAATAACCGACCAATCTCCCTCCAACCGACCTTATCCAAAGTCTATGAATCCTCCTCTACGCCCCCATCTTTTCCATCCTAGATGGTGTCAATCGCCTGGAGCAAGAAGAAGTCATTCCACCACACAACTACTACGAGTGATGAACATGGTAGTGGACGCGTTCAACAAGAAGCAATCAACAACAGCGGTCTTCACTGACATCAGCAAGGCCTTCGACCGAGTCTGGCATCCTAGTCTCCTGTAAAAATTGGCCACCAGTCCTACCCAAACACACCGTCTTCCTTCTCCGCTCCTACCTGTCTGTCAAAAACTTCACCGAGTCTGTCGGAAATTGCCTCTCCACCTTCCTTCCTATTTCTGAAGGGGTCCCTCAGGGTTCCATCCTAGGATCCCACCTCCATCTCCTCTATACCCACAACATCCCCCTCCTTCCAAATGTCTCCCTCTGCCTCTATGCGGATGATGCCATGTCGATGTCAAGCTCTAGGATTTAACAACAAACACCATCCAGATGCAACTGGACTCCCTGTCACTATGGCTCGAGAAGTGAAGAACAGCGCTGAACACTGACTAGTTAGAAGCCATCTGCTTCACAGGAAGCAAATACCGCAAACTGGAGCCATCATTCTTGACGGGAGGCCCATTGCCTGGAGGTCTTCTGTTAAATACCTTGGCGTCATCCTAGACAAGTGCCTGTCCTTCTCCTCTCAAGTTTCCTCAGCCCTTACCAATAGTAGAGCTATCCGTGCCAAGCTCTACCCTTTCCTCTCTCGCAGAAGTACCGCTCTCCCAAATGTACCAAATGTTCCTTCGTTCCGTCTTCACCTATGCAGCTCCTGTCTCGTGGCCTCTTTCCTCCAACACGTCTCGGAAAACTCTTGAATCTTTCCAATCCTCTTCCCTCATACTCCTCTCCAACTCTGCTTGGTTTGTATCAAATGTCACCATCCAAAACTCCCTTCATTCTACATCGCTTCCTTTTTTTGTCAGATCGTTCTCTACAAAACTCTTCGGTAGTGCCGAAACCTCATACTACCCGCAACTTAGGGATCTGGCAAGCTCTGTTGAACCCCCTCCTGCTTACCGTCCTCGTACCAAAGTCCTCCTCGATCCTCCATAACGCCTCTGCTACTCTCACTTCCTGTCCCATCCTTCTACCTCTCGCCTCCTAGAATAGGTACCAGTTTTGGTCCTAATATGATTCAATGATTGTAATAGTTTTTGAGATCACACTTTAATTCTCAACGGGAACTTCTGTTTGTACATACTACACTTATCTCATCTTTTTGGGCATCATGTATCTGTCACGTTGAATCATGTATATTACTCAGCTTTTGTTAACTCCATCATTTGTCAGATTTGTTAACTGTGTTTTTTCATCTCACAATCACACTTTACATTCTCACTATTCACCAGCACGTTCCCACCACACTACATCATACTTGTACCAACTTCATTAATTACACCCACATACCTCAAATCCCCCTCCATCTCATTGGCTTTTAGTTAGGTTAAGCTTAGCATAAAATTCATTATACTAAGTCAGTTTATTATGTACATTTTGTTAGACAAGTTAAGTTTCGACTAAGTTCATCCTCACAATATTGTAATTCCATTCTAACTGTAAGTCCTATTACTACACAATCTTACACTCTTATGTCACAACACCTGTATTATACACATGTATTATATGTAATATGGTAAATTGTAAATCGAAAAATAAATCGGTCATGGTCAGCCCCTCCCATTGTTGAAAAATGAAAGCAGCCCTCCAGAATTAAAACCTTAACCGTCCGACCCAATAAAATTTCCTGCCTTGCAGAAACCCCTCCTGAAATCCAGCCCTTAACCAAAAGCCCTGATCCCAAATTCCTACCCGCAGTCAGTGTCGCATAACAGATGCTCCATAACCTCAGGGGTCACCAAACCCCCTCCTTCTCTGACTGACTTTTATCCTAGTTGTAAGTTTGAATTTGTAGTTGCAATACTCACTAATGATGATGACTTTGTCGTTGAAGCGAGTTTGAGTTATTAAATGATTAATTTGTGAGTTTTGTGTACGAATTTTATTTGTACTAACTTAGCCTCACAAGCTAATGTCAAAGAATGACTGTATTATCACTATGACCTGAACGCCATAGTATAGAGATTACTGAATCAACCTTTAGCTCGGATACAAAATGGGAAAATGCACACAAAAACAAATCGGCCTTTGATTTTAATTCTCAGCAGTGATTGTTAATTATTCTTCAAGTCGTTCTTCATCCCCTCCATCTCTGACCGACTGACTGGCCATCAACCAAAAACCAGGCCATAAAGCACAACTAATGTAAAAGACTGATTGAATCTGGCAATTATATAGATTATTATTGGCTACTTTATATCTATAAATAGAAAACCAATATGTATGTATATGTGGTAGTTAAACTACAAGCACCGGATGTATACAAAATAAACTGCGCAAAATGCAACAAAATTTACATTGGACAAACAGGTTGCAGCTTCAAACAAAGAGTCGAAGAACACCAACTCAGCATTCTACCATCACAAAAAAAAACAAGACACAAATACACAAACATTTACCATAACCTAGAAATCTTACACAGCAAAAAAAAGGACCACATCTCAACACACTACAACAATATGAAATTTACAAACATATTAAACAAACAAACCCAACACAAATCACACATACTCTTTGATTCTATCGAAAACCTGCCTTTAAAAGCATCAGTACTTAACCTAAGAACAACTTCAAGCAGAAGACACTGATGAAGATCACAACGCAGCAATCAAAAACATACCGTCTCAGTAAGTTTTTACAAATTTACAAAATTTAAAGTTTGTATAGTCATAAACTAATGTAAAAGTAATTAATTTAACTTCACATAATGGAATAAAAAATTCAAGAATATATATATATATATATTCACTCAGTGATATAATATATCACTCAGTGATTCGACAATGATCAAATGACCGAAAGGTGCCTCATCACACAAGGTAAAACTATTGAACAATAGTAATACATTAACTTCATAAAGTCAGTGCAACGGTAAAATAATGGACAACGTAAAATATCAAAATATATATATATATATATATGTGTGTGTGTGTGTATATATATATATATATATATATATATATATATATATATATATATATATATACAAAATACGTTTTCTTGTTTAATAATTTAAAACAACACAGGTTATTCAAATACAAGAATATTTATTATTTTATATCCAAAGCTTTTTGTTGGCAAACAGTACCAACATCATCAGAAATAAAAATTACAATAATGTAAGCTATAGGCCTAAAACATATGTTTATTTAGAAATAGAATTGTTGCTAAATTTATACAAATTGCCAAATTTATTTTGTTGCTGTAACATTATAGACATTGAACATAGTTTCAAATTTAGAATGTATTTGTATTTGTTTTTTTATTAATTTGTTATTATTATTGTGTTTATATATTTCGAATGCTACATATATATGCATTCTTAATCCCTTACTATTTTTTTTTATAAGTCTCATATTTTCTATATTTGGAAATTGATAATTTATTATTATTAATATTAAGCACCAATTTCCAAATATTGAAAATATGAGACTTATAAAAGAAATTAGTAAGGGATTAAGAATGAATATATATGAAGCATTCAAAATATATAAACACAATAATAATAACAAATTAATAAAAGAACAAATACAAATACATTCTAAATTTGATACTATATTCAATGTCTATAATGTTACAGCAACAAAATAAATTTGGCAATTTGTATAAATTTAGCAACAATTCTATTTCTAAATAAACATATGTTTTAGGCCTATAGCTTACATTATTGTAATTTTCATTCCTGATGATGTTGGTACTGTTTGCCAATGAAAAGCTTTGGATATAAAATAATAAATATTCTTGTATTTGAATAACCTGTGTTGTTTTAAATATATATATATATATATATATATATATATATATATATATATATATATATATATATCTTCCATAATGTGTATCTCGTTTCATGTGCTAGTTATCTTAATAAGAGAATTTTGTTTTCTCATTACCAAATCCACTTTAAACTCATTTTCTTAACTTTAACCTACAGTTTCAACTTAGAAACATTATGTGAATTTTTATTAATAATAATACAGCATGTTGTCATGAAGAATGCTTGTTTTAAAATCAATATATTTTATTTCAGTCAGTATGATCCAATCCAAGTGGGATGAGGAGTACACTACTGAAACTTTCTGTTAACTACAATCCCACTTGTGACAAGGGCTCACATACACAAGAGGTGCTAATAGATTTTACACCAGATCTAGTGTTTTAAAACCAAGTGTCTTTATTTTCAAATTTCCATCATTAATTTCTACAGTTTGATGTGACTTTCATTTATTCATACAAGGGAAAACTTGTACAGAGAGAAAGTACACAAAAATAATGTAAAAACACTGTTATTATATCAAGGAAACATATTTACACATAATTTTTCTTAACGAACAATTTATATAATCAGGGCTGTTATGTTGGCAGAGTTTTAGTGCTACATGGCACTTTAGTGGCCTAACTCTGTAGCTGCAGATGTTTGAATGTTGGTGTGTGTATGTGTATGGGGTGGAGGTGACTGAATGTGTGTATTATATAGGCAGTTCGACTCATGTCACATTGTCATGGTGCCTATCGGTGTTACTGTTGGAGAATTGTTAACTATTAGTTGCACTGTTTCATGTAAATTTTAAGTATTTAGCCTATATTTTAATACCCTCAAGTAAACTAAAGTCTGTTCTATTTCTCTATTGTTTTGATTGTGGCTTGACATCGATTGTGACTCACTATGAAGCCTTGTGTTTATAACCCTTACCTCAAATTATACATACGATTTTACTGTATATTAAATCATAGGTCATTTACTTAAATTGAAATTCGATGTGCTGAAAGTCAATATCCAGACAGGTAGAGACAATAAATATTATTATAGAATCTTAACTACAATAAAAATATAGAGGAAAGCACAATATCACAAAAATAACAAACATTACACTGTTACCTAAGATTAAGTAAGCCCTTATGTACATTTTGGTGACCAATAGACTGGTCAGTCTAGTTTGAAAATAATTGTATTCTATATTGTAATTTTGAAATATAGATTGTAGATTGAAATATACATAAGAGTTTTAATCTTGGGTAAGTTTTAATATTAGTTAAGTTTGTTCATTTTTGTGGTATTGGGGTTTTTGCTAATACTTTTACTGTAATATATTGTAACACTGCTCTTGAAATTGTGTATAGAGCCTTAATGTAAATAATTACTTCTGTACCTTACAACTGTTATAACTGTTTAATATTCTCTTCATAACAGTACTCATCAAGAACTCTGAAATAACAACTCAAAATTCATCAATAAGAATTATAGAATTTTTCAATAATGGTAGCCTTGGGCCGTTACCCCTCTCGCCGTCCCCTTAATCTCCCCACATGAGCAATTATAAATGAAAATGTTTGCTCAATATTAAAACACAAATTAACATAAATCACACTGCAAGTAGCAATCATCCATTCAACACACAATTAACTCCCCCCTAGCAAATCACACACAAAATATGTAAATTTAAAGTGTTAAAAACCAACGGCCTTAAGATTGTAAATGTTATTCCCGGTTAAGATTGGATCTGATTACCTGGAACACTATCAATATTCATTGGAAGAAGTCGCTTATGAATATGCACCGAGATGGGAAACTGCTTAGATCCCATCTTAATCTAAATTTGTCATAGTATTGGCCACTACCCTATCAACCATATTCCCTCTTGTGGGTTATAATACAAAACATTCAACAGCTATGTAGACGCTTACATATCAGATGCAGTGAGTTTAAGTGAGCTATAAGCACAAATGTTATTGGTGTTTTGGCATTAGTTTCAAATAGTTAACTGATGTAGCTGCACCAACAACTGTGTTTACAATAACATAATTCAACATTTAAGAATTATTTATATAAATAAATATAATAATTTTTGATAGTTTTCTATATTGCCGAGGTGACAGAAAAACTCAAATTATTACTATTATTCTGTTTTGTTTAAATTCTACATACACTGTTGAGTATCATAAGATAATATTCAAGAGAGGATGGAGAACAAGACTAGTTATAAAGTGCTAGAAAAAGGTCCATTTCAAATAGTTAAACAAATAATTTTAAACTTGCTGTTTTTGTGTTGTACATCTTGAGGTTTTTTAATTTACTTCTATTGGAATTTCTTAGCAAAAAATCACTGCTTACTGATATTTTTCAGCAGACCCATTTCACACTAGATCAGTGCACTATTCAATGCTGTGAGTCAGGAACAACACAAGTGGGTCTTGTCCGTGACTCACACCACTGAACAATGCACTGATCTAGTGTGAAACGTGTCTGCTTAAAAATATCAGTAAGCAGTGTTTTTTTGCTAAGTGATATCAATAGAAGTAAGAATTTTCAACTTAATAAACAAATGCACAAATTCAGAATTTATTAATTTTAAAGAAATAGACAAAATAAATAACATATTTGCTAGGTCAATCAAAGGTTCATAAACAAAATATTTCATCACCCTGTATCTCCAAATAGTGGTATTAAATACTGATTAGAATTCTCAGCGCGTTTGCAAGTAATTAAGGCTGTCTGCATTCAACTTGAACATTTTATGACAAGAAACAAACCATATGCCCATATTGAAAGAAATAAAACAAACAAACAATACCAATATTAAACTTAATATTTTTTCAATAAAGACTAGTAAATAATTAGTTTTAATAAGGCCTGCAGGGATGTAAAATTGTTGCAAATCTGGGGTTTAGGATTATAGTACTTGTATTAATCACCTAATATCACAAATGTCCAATTTATATAAAAATATATTAACTTTTAATGATCATTTCATAAACAAGTAATATAGAAAAAGAATTTTTTTAATCAATTTCTCCTGAGGTTGAGAAAAAAAAATTTAATTTTAGTTACTTTTTATTTTATAGTTACAATTAATACTATATATATAAGTATATATATATATATATATATATATATATATATATATATATATATATATATATACTTATTTATATATATATATATATATATATATATATATATATATATATATATATATATATATATATATATATAAGATATAGATATATATATATATATATAAATTAATAAGGGATTAAGAATGAATATATATGAAGCATTTGAAATATATAAACACAATAATAATAACAAATTAATAAAAGAACAAATACAAATACATTCTAAATTTGATACTATATTCAATGTCTATAATGTTACAGCAACAAAATAAATTTGGCAATTTGTATAAATTTAGCAACAATTCTATTTCTAATTTAACATATGTTTTAGGCCTATAGCTTACATTATTGTAATTTTCATTCCTGATGATGTTGGTACTGTTTACCAACGACAAGCTTTGAATATATTCTTGTATTTGAATAACCTATGTTGTTTTAAATTATTAAACAAGAAAACGTATTACATATATATATATATATATATATATATATATATATATATATTTATTTATTTATTTATTTATATTCAGTAATACCATGTACTTACGCGATAGGTGGGACCAAGCGATAACCGTGTAAGTCGAATTAGCGTGTCAGGGTATAATTTTACATACAATCACAACGGAATCATGTGTAATTGGGACCAAAGACTAAAAAAAATAATAATTTAAAAGAAAAATGTGTATGTATTAAAATCTTAAATACATAATACAAGAGAAAATTATATTATATACATACATATTGCAAAGAAGTAAGTAAACAGAAGTTATTTTGACATAGAAGGCTTCATAAAGTCTAGTAAATTCGTTTGAAGATTTTTGGTTCTCACACAGAATTTCCCCATGACTCGCTAATTTTTTTTTTTTTTTTTTGTGGCATAAATACGCTCATTTGAGTCTATGATTTCCAAAATTTGTAAGCTTCGCTCAATTAAACTAATATTTTTTGTCAAGTTTTTTAGCCGTCATTTCATCTTCTATGTAAACTGGGTCTATATATTCTGCGTTTTTAAGGTCTTGCTCTTGCTCACGCATTTCTATGAGCTCATCAATTAATTGTCAGCTCCTGGGTGTGTAAATCCAGCAGTTCTTGAACGTCATCATTATCCACCTCTAAATTCAGTTGTCTGTCAAAACCAACAACTTCTTCAATCACATCAGCAATTTCATCAGATTCTGGCACTGATTCTGGTTAAGTTTTGGTAGCGAATAGAATAGACACGTTTTTTCCAAACCCCATTCAAAGTTTTTTGTGAAATTTCATTCCAAGATTGTCCAATGATTCTCAGAGCATCTAAAACATTGATTTGTTTCCAAAAATCTTCAACAGAGAGCTGGTTGTTCTGTCTCATAGCTCCATGCAGATACGCAAATGATCTTCTTGTGTAATAAGCTTTAAATATTTTGATGACTCCCTAATCCATCGGTTGAAGCAAATGATTTGTTTAGTGGCAAAAATAACACTTACACGCATGTGTAGAAATTAGTTAAAGTGCTTGGAGGATAGCCAGGTGCATTGTCAATTAATAGGAATTACTTTATAAGGAATTTTTTTAGACCGGCAATAACGTTCATTTTGAGGTATGCAATAATGTCCAAACCAGTTCTCAAAAAAAGCCATTACCAAAGTCTTCCGATTCGACTTCCAAATCACAGGAACGCTAGCTTTAGAAATATTTTTTAATGCCCTTGAATTTTCTGAGCGATAAACTATGAGAGATTGCAACTTACAGTCAACAGTTGTATTTGCGCCACATATCACTGTCAATCTGTCTTTGGTGGCCTTAAAACCTGAAAATATTTTCCCTTCATGAACTATAAAAGTTCTCATAAGCATTTTCTACCAGAACAGGCCAGTTTCTGCAAAACTCGTACAGCGTGATTTAAAATTGCGTAAGTCGAGGTATTACTGTATATATATATATATATATATATATATATATATATATATATATATATATATATATATTAGGTTAGTTCTAGTAGAGTTTAAAGCTTATTTAGGAATTTTTGGACTAGATAGGAGACTGACAGACTTACCTAATGGCAATAGTCCAAAACTGCAATCTCTTGGAAATAAATAGACACATATAAAAACTTAACACACTATTGAAATATTTCGATCGAAAATGATCTTCATCAATCAAAAAAGAGAAAAGAAAAGACTGAAGTGTTTTCTTTTTCTCTTTTTTAATTGATGAAGATCATTTTTGATTGAAATATTTCAATAGTGTGTCAAGTTTTTATATGTGTCTACTTTCCTATCTAGTCAAAAAATTCCTATAAATATATATATATTTTAAAATAAATATTTTTGTATAAATACATATATATATATATATATATATATATATATATATATATATATATATATATATATTAGAATCGCAAAATTAAGTGACAAAATATTAAGCGAATTTCTAAGAACATGATAGTGGTCTATAACTTCTCATTCTATACACCTCTTGTAATGCCTCACTATAGCAAAGAACATTGTTCTTATAATTTCATATTGGACATTTTTAATCCGGCAGAGGTCGCGTCATGGTCTTTTCCACCGAGTCTTTACTAGTTTCTTAATATCTCGAACTGTTGATTTTTGTAAGCTCCCACCCCCTCAGTACCTTCAAATAGACTCGTCCACTGGCGAATGCTGTGTTTGTATTTATGCTATCACCAACGAGTGGCTTAGTGTAGCAGCCTAAAGAAAAGCCAGTGTGGAATACACCGTGCTCGACCACTCGTATGTGCTAAAGTGTGACCTAATTTTTAATTTCACTTTTGTGTTATTGATCGTTTAGTGCGTTGTGTGTTATATTTATTGTGTTACTACGCAATATGAATCGAGCAGAGGAAGAAAGATTTGCTAGAATGTTAGATAGCGTGAAAAGGGAAGAAAGGCGTGAGGAAGAAAAGATTGAAAATCCTGGTAGTGTTAGAAGACAACTTTTTCATGAAAAGAAACATTGAAGAGATGCTGGACCTACAGCCGCAGGGGTGAAATATTGAAGAAGATGTACGTGAAGGACGATGTGTTCTATACAACTAGAGACAAAACAGGAAATAAAAAACTCGGTGCAACAGCTGTCGTAGATTCATCTACAGGGAACACACTGTACCTTCTTATCAAGACTGCGCCACCCAAGGGCATCAATCGGATGAGAAACTGTAAGGAATTTCATTGCTATAACCCTCAGGTGCTTAGACATATTGTATGTCATTTTTTGTTTAAAATCATAAATTTTTACGGAAACACTCAACACATTTTTATTCAAAATTGGTTCTTTCACTTTACAGCCATTGTAAACATCCAGTACATTTTCTTATTCAGAAATAAGTTTTCTTTCAGAATATATCAATAAACATAAGTCTTTGTAAAAGAATCCTTATGTTATGACAACTTATGTGAAGTCTTGTAGTTTTTTCAAAAAATAAATTCGTTAAATTTTAAAATATTGTTTAAAATTATTCAATACATTAATGTTACAATTAAAACCAATAGAACTTAAGTAAATACATTATACTTAATTACGATGTTTATGTTTTTAAAATAAAATATTGTTCAGTAATTTTTTTTGTATTAATAAAATAACCTGGTCGAATTCACCGTATGTGACCCCTCACGTTTTATTTTTCATGCGACCTCTGCCGGGTTAAGCATTTTTAGCTCTGGGAAAGTTAGCTCAGTGCTAAAAGTGCTGGTCTTCAAACATGTAGATCCACAGTTCGAATCCGGCCAGCACGTCAAATTTTTAAATTTATATTAAGGAATAAATATTTGAAAAAACTGTATTAACATCAATTGTTATCCACTATAGGTGTGAAATATTTATTTCAACTTGATTGAATGAATAAAACCATTTTTTATTAAGGATTGAAAATGTGTACAAGATATATATAAGGAGTGTGAGCTAATAGAAAAACAGCATGAATTTAAAGAAAAGATTAATTGCATCGTTAGATGTAGTATAATTAGTTCCCAGTGTTCTATGGAAACTTGTAACAAAAAATATTAAAAAAAGTGAGGAGATTGAAAAATACATAAGGTTATATTACAGTATGTATTAAAGATATAGAAACAATAATGCAATCCCTTTATTTTCAAAATTATAGTGAATTTTATAAACAAATTAATGGTCTCCCAAGAGGTGCAGATATTGTAGTAAAGTACACAAAATCAATACTATAGTGGAGGGTGTCTGAATGATTCTCTAATAGTAATGGCCAAAAATAATATAAATAAGTTCCTCAGTTTAGTCAATAGCTTTTTACAGAAGAGTAAAGGTGGCAAATTCGGACCCCCAATTGGTTTTTGCCTAATAACTTTTATACCTAAGTACGCTTAATTCCAATTTAAACAAATAACTAAACTAACATTATCTAGGAAAATATTCTCTTCATATGAAATGTTCAAAAAATATGTTTCATGCAAATTTACCAATCTTTGCAAATGTTCACAAAATAGGCACTTTACAAAAAGTGCTGTAATTTCGGACCCCTTTTTTCCTCGTATTTCGGACCCCCTAGAAGTCTAATAGATTAAAACTGGTATAAAAACAACACATAGTTAAATGAATATATAAATGTATTTCATTTTAAAAATAAATTGATTAAAATTTTTTTTACAAATCTGACTTTTAAATTGACTTAGACTAAATACAAGAATATTAAATTAAATGAGCAGTTTTTATAAAAAGCTTAGGCCTATGATTGAGTTTTAAATCTAGTTTACTCGCAGAAATCACATATGTAATCATCTTTTTCCGCACTGGTACAATCAACATGTGCTCAACATTGACAAATTAGACACTTGATCCACTGTTCACCCCTCACTGACTTCGACCATTGTTCGTTGCAGAACATGCACGTCGCATCCAATTCATCTCGTGTTTGTCCTGGTCCTAGGTCCAATCCGGTTGAGGATACTGATTTTAGAGAAAAATTATGTTCTTCCTCAGATGTAGATCCTTTGTGCATGTCAAAATCTAATTGTTTCTTGGCCTAAGAGCAAGGTTTAAGCTTTTTACACTTTCTGTAACTTTTTTTAATTTTCACCCTCTACCTTCTTCTTTTTTGTTCCAGTCTTCTTCTTTTTTCTTTTGATGTCTTTAATTGTTTGATTTTTTTTCCTGACAGAGCTTTTTTAGCAATTTCTGCCTGTAGATCTGCTTTATAAGGAGATGAAGTGATTGTGGCCGACTTACAGGGCTTGCGACCTCTTCCAGATGTTTTTTTATCAGTTTGGGCACAGGTAAGATTTGAAAGGGGCTTGTGTAAACTATTGAAGAATTTGAAAGAAAACTTATTGGTGGGGATGGGCATAGCTGGGCAGGTGGTTCTACCAACTGAGTAGAGGTGGATGTCTGTTCGGGTGTAATCCGTGAAGGAAAATGTGACGTCTGTTCGGGTGTAATCCGTGAAGGAGAATGTGTCACCAGGTGAGAAGATTCTGGATTTGACTCATAAGGTGTGTTGTTTGAAGACGTTTCAACAAGATCAAGAGGTGTAAAACCGTTAGAATCATTGTCGTCATCACAGCAATCATCTATATCAATAGGCTTCTCTTTTTGGGCTTCTGAAATGAAATCCGCGTCAAAAAACTTGTTTCTATCCAGAGGAAAAATTCCAGTTGTCTTAAACCCAATAATGGTTATTTCTGCTGTTTGCCACTTTATGTAGGTCTTGCCAAATAGTTCCATTACGTCAAATGCTGTTAGAGGACGTTTGTTTATTAACAACCATTACCTGATCTCCTGACTATAATAAGTCTTCAAAGGGGACAGAAATGATTTATCTAAAGGCTGCAACTTATGAGTTGAACGAGGCGGTAAGGAGATGATTGTAACATGGTTGACCCTAGCCTTCTCGATAATCTCAATATTTCGGGTATGGCTTGAATGTCCGTCAAAAATTAGTAGAACAGGTGATTCAGCTGTAGGTTTTGTAGTGATCAAAAAATGGTCGAACCATTTTGTAAACAGTTCTGTTTTTATCCATCCTGATGGCTGCACTTGAAAGACAGCACCTGGAAGAGCTCCTTTTTGCAACTGAGCATTCATATATTTTCGAGGAAATATCACCATGGGTGGAACATAGTCGCCACCAGCACGCATACTGACTACAATAGTTATCAAGGCACCTCTTTCTGCTGATGTAAGAGAGCCTACCTGCCTTTTTCCTCGGAGACCAATGACGGGTTCTATCTTACTCTGAACTACTGTAAGGCCACTTTCATCAACATTAAAAATCCTGCTTGTCAACATTATTGTGTTTCTTGAACGTGTAGCTGTGTTTCTTGAACACATATTCAAGATTGTTAAAAAATAATTACACATTTTTTTTGTTGAACCCTACAGCTCTTGCAAATGAGGTCCCTGTTGGCTTACGAATTGAAAGCCGATCCTTGTGCCTTTTCATAAATAGGTCTAGCCAAGCTCTACCTGCCATGTTGTTTTTGATAAAAGGGTGCTTTATGCCATTCCTTTCAGCCAGTTGATAGGCTATGCGCCTAAGATCCCGCCTGGTAAAACAAAAAAATGTCGTTTCCATAACCAAACAATATTTAACCAACTGTTCCTCCAATTCGGGAGGCAAGACAGTAGGCCTTCCTGCCCTAACAGAAGCTGCTTTAACTGGTTCTCCATATTTTTCCATTGACAAACGCATCAGTGTGGTTTTAGGTACTTCAAAAGTCTTGCAGCCTTTTTCCATCCCATTTTTTTCGTCCTAATGGCTTCTATAGCTTTTATCATATTTTCCTCCAACCACAACCTTTTTTTATTTCCTTTGGGAGTCATCGGCATGATTTTTAAATCTGCAAATATATAATTCGGAATTAGTTTTTTTAATAATGGAACGTTTTTACCGGGGGTCCGAATTAAAAACACAAAGGGATCCGAATTAAAAAACATGAAGAGGTCCGAATTAGAAAATAACACGTGCATACTAAAACTAACCTCGTTAAAAAACTAGGCGGTAAAATTGTTTGTCCGTCACTTTAAACATTACACCAACTAATATACTACATACTAAATTAGTAATAAGTTCTTACTTTGACAAGAATTAATGTAGGAAATGATAAACTGAAACACTGCGAATATTCGAGGAGTTACAATAATAAAAAACGCTCGTCACTGTCTGAGTTGAGTCACTAACTGAACAATGGCGGAGTACCGACAGCTAAGGAAAGGTTTACGCTGTTTTTCACTAGGCAGCAGCACTTTCCTACGAAAATACACTAGGGGTCCGAATTATCAGCAGGGGTCCGAATTTACCGCGCTTCCTCTACATTTAAGTTTAATCAAGAAACAGAAAACAGTATTCAAATAAATTTTCTAGATGTACTAGTGTAACATTATTTTATTCGATAAAATGATATTAATATTAGTGAGTCAGCATTCAAAAACGAATCAGGACAATTACTTAATAATAATAATAATAATAATAATTTAAAAATTTGTGATTTTTTTCATTCATAACATATGTAAACAGAATGGTAAACATATCAGATTTTTACGAAGTTAAAGTTTTGTAGAAAAACTTTCGAAGTTAAATGGGCAGAACAATGCGCTGAAGACTAACAGTTTTATACTAATTTGTCGTCCCTACTTGGCAACCAGCTTGCTAGCGATATGTTCTTATTAAAATGCAACAGATTCAAGGAAGAGGAGATTATGCACAGAAGTAATGTTCTGTTGTTTTTTTTATATAATTTTGTTTAAAAACGAGTTCTGTAAGTAATCTTTTTATTTCTGAATTAATTCACTTATATATCTAAACACAATATCGAAGCCGATCAAAACAGGATAATGGCAGATCGAACAGGAAAAAATTGTCAACTCTACATAAATGTTCCAGATAAGTGACACAACAATTTGGTACAATCTTCTTCTAAATGAATTCAAATAAAGTTTTATGTTATTTAGCCGGTCTAATAGTACAATTTCTAAATTTTTATGTTACTTTTAAAGTGTTTTAAATGAGTGATTGAGCCATGTTTTGTTAAAATTCTATGTTTCAAGTACCAACTTTTAGATTTATAGAATGTCTAATACATTAAATGAATGAAACAATCTTCTAAGAGGATATCTCATATCTATACCACATTTAATTAATTTCTTAATTGTTCTAATTTATTATTTCGATTCAAAGAGATAAAATATTATAACATGAGTGTAATTAGAAAATAATTTTCATTTGTTTAATTTTTCTTTAATTTTATAATTCACAACTAGGGGTGAGCTGGTTGGTCCTCGTTCCTGCCCCTGGAATGCTGTCTTTTCGAAAACAGTAGTGGCTTCCCTTGAGGAGTCCCATGATTCTGCCAATGAGACAGAGTGCCGGAATTAGTCCTTGTCAGGACTTTCGACGAACCTTCCCAAGAGGAAAGCGAAACTATCCTGATAGACTTAAGATTAACATTTGGAATGTTAAGGAACAAAGTATACAATCTATACAGCTAAAGTTTAACATCAACAAGGACTATATTATGAGATTACGAGGTATTGGCACACATCGCAGAATAGAAATCTGGTGCCCGAGTAGGACCTCTGCAAAAGTCCTAATATCAGAAGTAAAAGGGAAAGTCAACAAGAAAGAAGGGCATATATCGTTAGGCCAATCCTTATTAGTAAGGATAGAGCAAAACGAAGGAGAACGGTTGAGCTGAAAGCAACCTTGAACAAAACGAGGAAAGATGCCGACTGTGTTACCGTGAATTTAATGCAGTGGAATGCTAGATCATTGTTGAAAAAATCAGATGAATTGAGAAGAGAAATAATGCAGAGCAACCTCAAGATTGTGTGTATTCAGGAGTTCTCCCTTCCAGTAGACAACAAATATCATCCAAAGTTTGATCACTTTATATCATATAATTCTATCAGATCAAGTAATAGAGAAGGAGGCTTAACAACTTTAATAAATGACTCGCTAGCGGTTCTGGACTGCAGATCGACCTTTACTGAAAAAATTGAGATGATGAAATTGGTTATTAGAGTCAGCAGGGATATTACATTCACACTGATCAATGTCTATATACCTAGTCAAGGAATCCAGCAGAATGAACTTGACATACTGATACCAAATGACGAGCACTACCTTATCATGGGAGATTTAAATGGCAGGCACCACACATGGAACATTGGAGACGGAAATGGCAATGGTCAAGCCATATTTAAGTGGATCCATTCCACTTATCGAATAGATTTAATAATCTTATTCTGCTAAATCAAAATAAGGTAGCTACGTATCAATCTCCTGCCTCAGGATCACTTAGCACACTCGATCTGACATTATCCTCGCCAAAGCTGTACAGTTTGATTTCGAAGTGGAGAGTAGGCAACGATTTGGGAAGCGACCATTTCCCCATCATGTGCACAATCAATACAAAGCAGCCTAAAGTCAAAAATGCTCACATCATCCAAAATCAATACAACCTTTCAAAGGCCAACTGGGGGTACTTCCACAGCAAAACACCAAGGATCAAGGATTCCTCAACACTCGAAGGCGTCGAAAATGCAATACTTAATGCCGCAGATAAAGCCATTCCAAAGAAAAAGAAATGTTCCGACCGGATGTACCCCAATTCATGGTCTAATGAGAAAATCAGTAAACTCCGTAAAGACAGACAGAGAGCAAGGAGGAAATGGAAGGCAAACCGATCCACAGCAAACAGACTAGAATATAACAAGTGTAATGCTATTATGAAAAAGGCAGCCTTGGCGGCTAAACGCAACTCTTGGAAATCATTTGTGAGCTCTATGAATTGCAACACTCCAAGTAGCACAATTTGGAAAAAAGTTAGAGCAATAGAAGGCCACACGGGCAAGAAGATAAAACATATAACAAGTAAAAACTGTGTCATAATCGTTGACGAGGAAGAAAAATCCTCTCATTTCGAAAAATTCTATACAGAAAGATCAGGAAAAGCAGTATCATGGCCAAAATACCTTACTGTAGAAGAACAGTGCTTTACAGCTAGATTCGAATTGTCTTTTTCCGATCACGATCAAACCGACACGCCTTTCACAATCAGCGAACTAAAGACTCAAATGAGAATGTTGAAAGCCTCTGCGCCGGGAGTTGACTCTATATGCAACGACATGCTGAAACAATGCTCAGAGGAGTTAAGGCTGTCAATTCTGGCATTGTTTAATAATATATGGACTACGGGAGATATTCCTACTAAGCGGAAAACAGCCAAGATCATTCCGATTCCCAAGCCCGGCAAAGATCACACGAAAATAGACTCCTACCGTCCAATAGCATTGACATCATGTCTTGGAAAGCTTATGGAGAGGCTGGTTAATGTGAGACTGACATGGAGACTGGAAAGCTCAGCCTTGTTAGCAAACACACAATTCGGCTTCAGAAGGCAAAGAAACACAAATGATGCTCTACTAATGTTCACGTCCCAAGTGTATGAAGCCTTTCAAAAGAAACAGACGACTATAGCTGTCATGATTGACCTCGAAGGAGCCTTTGATAAAATCCCTGCCAAGACTATACTCCTGGAATGCCGTAAGCTGAACATTGGAGGAAAGATGCTCAAATACCTGAACAATGTTTTACACGACAGGTTGATAACAGTCTCGGTAAACGGACACTTGTCCTCCGGGCGTAAAATAGAAAATAGCACACTTCAGGGCTCATTTATCAGCCCGAAGTTATTCAACATTGCACTGCATGACCTAGAAGATCAGATCCCAGATGATGTTGAAGTGGCCACTTTCGCAGACGACACAACTATTTGGATGTCTCATGTCGACCCGGTGGTGGCAACTAAAATCCTTCAAGATGTACTCAACTCAATCAGAAAATGATGCGAAAAATGGTCTTTAGTGATCTCAGAAACCAAAACGGAATGCTCAGTGTTCACTAGGCGCAACAACCACGTTGACTTCAAGGCCCATTTAACGATAGGTAGTGGAGTAGTCAAAATAAATGAAAGCCCAAAACTCCTGGGCATCAACTACTGGATAAAAAGCCGAGGTAGAAAAACCACATTCACGAAGTGATCGAAAGATGCTCAATATCCTCGAGTCGTAGCAAGCAGAGTATGGGGAGCGGATACCGTCACGATTCTCACCTTATACACCACGTTCATCAGATCAAAAATGATATACTACGCCGAAGTGTAGGGAGGCGCCGCTAAAACACATCTTAACAAAATCCGAGCAATTCAATCGGCAGCTCTGAGATTATGTCTGGGATGTCCGAGGACTATGCGGCTATGGAGGTTGAGGCGGGAATTAAACCAATTGACTTATATATAATGCAGAGAAATTGATATAAGTATCTTCAATGTCAAAGTCTCTCTGAAACACATCCATTACGAGAAATTACACCATGCACTATAAAACAATCGTTCGGTAGCAGATGCAATTCTTATGACCAAGGTGCTTCGCATAATAAACCGGAGGTTATACCAGCTGTCTATGCATTAGCCCCATGGAAAATGCCACTTATTGACACAAAAAGCAACCTCCCAGGAAATACAACCAAAAACCAAACTGCTGAAGTGCTGCGGGCTGAGGCACTCGACATGATCAACTCAACTTACAGTCAAGCTACAAAAATATAAACCGATGGCTCGGTGAACTTGATCGAGGGCAAATCCGGTGCTGGATATTTTAATCAGAAAACAAAGGAGGAGTACTTCATTCCATACAACTCCACTTAAAGTATGGATGCAGAGCTAATAGCATTACAAGCAGCACTAACACACTGTCTGCAGAGCAACGACAACGAACTTTGTATTTTGACAGATTCTAAATAGGCGATGGAAGCAATCCAATATCCACTTCCCACAGACTTCGCTTTCCGTTTGAAGTCGATCCATGTGACGTTTCTCAAAATGCAGCAGCTGGGGAAAAATGTTACAATTCAGTAGATTTCAGCCCACTGCTGAGTGTTCGGTAATTAAAAAGCAGACAACATCGCTAAAGAATCAGCTACGATGGGACCTGGCATGCCTCCTCAAACCACACTATCGAAATTGAAGAAAGATGCAGCTAGGACCATTCGAGACATCTGGATCAAGCGTTGGCAAGACAAGACCAACCTGTGTTGACATCTCTTCAACTTACAACCTGAACCAAATGAGCGATCCTGGTACAGAAACAAACCACGTTAGGTGGCAACATTCTCAACCCGCACCAGAACAGGTCACATAGTGACGGAAAGTTATCTATACAAATTTAACCTGTCGGACTCCCCAATCTGTAAAGCATGCAGCGAGGTGGAAGAAACCCTGTAGCACATATTGTTGGAATGCTCGTGAATATCAGATAGTAGAAGAGAAAGGCTAAGGTTTTTGATTAAGGATGAGTGGAGAAGAATATTCCTGGACAAGTCCGCATGGGCACTAGCGGCAGCGATCTATCATGGATATCGGATCAACGGCGTCACTTGAGGCTGGATATCCGCAACAAGAAGTAAGTAATAATTCACAACTAATTAAATTCTTGATTTGTTTTATTCTTAAAACTTGTCTTTCTTTGAAACATACCTCTTATTATTACAATGAGAATGGACATAACTTTTCCAGATTATTATAAATAATGTAACATTTAACTGCAATATTCAATCTATCATAACTAGTGTTACACTAACAACAAAAAATAGTGATCGCTCGTTTTTTTATTTTTATAAAAAAGAAACGTTCTGCGGAAGGTATTTGAGTTATTTGTCTTCATATTCTGTACAAACAAAATAGGTCTAGTTCAAAATTTGGCCAAAAACATCTTTATTTTATGTACTTATTCGTTTTTAACCCCCAAAAATTAAAATGTGACTTAAATTATTGTGATCTGAGTAGTGTTTATGGTGAAGACATTGTCTAGGCCAATGGTTTTTCGTTGGCGCCAGTCATTGATTGAAAGGAGAGCATTACACGATGGAAAATGAAGGCTTCCCCTCCACTTCCCATGCTCCGACCGTTGTCGAAGTTGTCCAAAGGTCCAATGTCACTGATTGGTGCTTAACGATTGATGAAATCCTTTCTCAACTGTTTCCCAGTATGGAAATAAGTCGTCCAAGCATTTATGACAATCTGTGTCTATCAAAACTGACAAAAACAGTTTTTTTGTTCCATGACAACGCTCGCCTACACGCTGCTCGTCAGACTAAAGACTTGCTTGAGGAATTTCGATGGGGTGTTTTCAGACATCCGCCTTACTCCCCTGACCTTGCTCTAAGTTCCTTCCACTTGTTTCCACAGCTGAAGCAACATCTTAGCGGATAACACTTCACAAACAAGGGTGATTTGAAGGGACAGAAGATGTCTAAACAGTATGGTGGTAGAATGGTATGACGCTGAATTGAAAAAACATTTACCACTGTACCAAAAATGTATCGAAAAACAAAGTGATAGTGTAAAAAACAGGCTTTTTAATGTGCTTCACAAAATATATTTAGATAAAAAAAATTTATTAAAAAAAACGATTGTGTAACTTAATTTTAATAAGACAATCCACATAAAAAAATGTCTAATATAAGCCAGAATACAATAGGTTATTCAAAAACTGTTGTATTACCATTTACAAGATTTCTTTACCAAACAATTAAAGCACTATCCAGAAAAGAAATTTACATTAAAAACAATATTTTAATGTCCATTTAAATTAAGTAACATGAACAAAGTTTGCAAAGATAAACTAAGTAAGTTTAGATAAATAAGACATGTTTATAAGATTGATTGCCAAAACTGTGATATGCTGTTCAAACAAAATGACTTCTGAGTATAAGACTTGGTGCATACAAAAACCACATAAAATATAACAAGAAATATCATAATGTAATTATGAAGCACATAAAACACTATTAATATGATGCACAAAACATGATAGGATTAGGGAGAATGTAATGATATAACTAGATTTAAACTGAAAAAAAAATGTATGGCAGAAATGGTATAAACAGGGAAGAACAAAGAAATGCCTTAAACAATGTTATATTTATTTTGAGGAACTTTCCAAATATACCATTATACTAATATTGATAAAATGTTATTTCGTGCAAAGGAATTTCATATAAGTAAAACTGGAGTATATGTATGTAGTTCATGTCAACTTTTAAGAAAATGAAGTTCATTTTTGAGTGAGTAAACAAAAAAAAAAATTTTAACAAATAATGTTCTATAATTATAATTAATGTAAATTTTTATAATTTTTTATTAAATGGTTTTGTAGAATATCTGAATTAGGGTCTACATAATTACAGACTGAAACATAATAAATAGATATATTTTAAAATTTCCTAGTCTGTGAAATTGTGTTTCATGAACCTAATATGAAACATTAAACAGAAAATAATCAGTACATATTAAACAGAAAAATTATTTCAAGCACCATTTATGCTAACCTAAACGTACTAATTATAAAGGTTTGAAGAAATGGGTTCAAATGACAAGAAGAAATGACGAAGAACTTAATACTTCAGGTTTAATAATCAATGCTGTTAAGTTAAATCAATAATAGATTTTAAAAATTAATTTTAGAAACACAATTAAATTAAAACTACTTACAAAAAAATACTATAAAAAATACTTTATGAAAATATCAATTATTCATTATAAAGCAATAAAAGTGATAAAAATTTTTAACATTAAAATACTGCAACCAGATATTATATTAACGACATGACAACTTTTTACAATAGATTTACATAACCTTCAAATTGAAATACATTTTTAAAACACTTAATGAGATGAATTTTTTAACTGTGTTAACCAATTTTTATTAGTGTTTAAACAATGATTGGATAACAATTATTTGGATAACTCAGCCATTAATTTTTGTCACAGTAAGTGTTTTTTTATATTTCACCTAAATTTTATGTTCATCCAAATGATACAAGAAATATTTCAATTTGAAAAATCACCATCATGACAACAAATCAATGGACATAATTATCTTCTAACCAGTTTTGAACTTCAGAGTTTTTACTCGTAGAGCATGTTAATTTATTTTCATTTTCACTTGAAGTACAGTTTTTTTCTTTTATACTGCTACACATTTTTTTGCCTATAAGTGATTTAATTTTTTTTTCCTCTTTATTTGTATTTGTTTTTTTAAAACAATCACCACTTCCATCTAATTTTACAGATTCTAATGGTGTATTTATTTTCCTGCTTTTTTTTCTTTTCGATTTTCCCCTCTCTTTACCAAGGCTGTTTAAAGAGTCTCCCATGCAATTTGAGGAACTACCATTTGACGAAATACTTTGATCTTCTGAATCAGTTTCTACTATTGTTGTCTTTTCTTTTGTACTGCTAGCAACTAATGACAAATTATCACTTGAAATGCTTTTGTTATCTGAATTGTTTGTTAAAATTGTATTACTCTTTGAAGACTTGATTTTTTTAAATGCCGGCCAATTCATAAGAAACACTGGAGTTTTTGATTCAATTTGAGAAAATATGGAATGACCTAAATTCTTTTCCTTTTTATTACTTTTATCATCAACTACTTCTTCTATGTATTTAGATTGTTCATTTTGATTTACTTTGGGTCTTAACCAAGCAGGTGTAAGAAAAATACCTAATGGTGTGAGGCTTATATTCATAAAACGGCAAATCATTATCACCAGTATTAAAAATATTGGTAAAACCGTAACTAATAGAACAACAAATATTTTTAGATACCAAGGCAATGGATCTGCAACAAACAATAGGATAATTACAGCAAAATGTTCACAGAAGATTGAAAGATAATTTAATTGTACAACTTTAAAAAGATTTATAATGAAAACTATAAAAGCTTTTTTTTTCATTAACAATATTACAACTATCAAGTAAATTTAATTCTTATACACGTATTTTGAGAGAGAGGGGGGATAGGGGGAGGGAGAGAGATAGAGTTATTATACGTTAATTGTAAACAATTATTCCACCATTAAGTAATGTAATTATTTTTACCTTGTGATGAGGCTCCTTTCGGTCACTTGACCATTGTCGAATCACTGTGCGAAAGATGCCTCATCACAAGCTAAAAATTAATTGCACTTAATAGCGGAATAATTGTTTACAATTAACATATAATAACTCAATAAAGTCAGTGCAACGGAATAGTAATAGAAAATGTTAAATAAGGCACACACACACACACACATATATATATATATATACATATTTATAAACACTGAAGCATTATGACATATTATATATTACGGTACTAACAATATGACATTCACCTATAGCAGACTACAATACATTTCTTATAGTTTATTTCATATTTTTGTCACTCAAGTATTCACTCAAAGTTATGTTTTTTCTGAAATTGTTTTGTGGTTTGTGTTATTAAGATATTTTATTATTTTGTTGTTTGGTTTGTATGTTGGAGTGTAGTATTCTTTGTTGTATTTATTTGTTATTTTTCTATTTTGTTATTGGTGTATTTATATTTTAGGTAGATTTTTTTTTTTATTATTTTTGTGTTCCGGTTGTAGTGTTGTGTTGAGGTTAGGTTTTTTAGTGAATGTATTGTATATATTTTTTATAAGGTGTTTGTTGTATCCATTTTCTATTGCTATTTTTGTAATGTTATCTTATTCTTCATTTAATTTTTGTTTGTTATCTTGTGTGTATTTTATTGCTTTATTTATCATGTTACTGTAAGTGTTAATTTTGTGTGTCCAGGGGTGGTTAGATTTGTAGTGTCTTGTGGTGTTGTTGGAAGTAGGTTTCCTGTGTACTGTAGTTTCTATTTTATTATTTATATTTAATGTAATGTCAAGATAGTTGATTGTTCTATTTGTTTCTGTATCGACGGTGAATTGTATGTTTTATTGTATGTATTTAGTTTGTTTAGTATTATGATGTGTTCGTTGTGAATGGTGGGTTGGTATATTAGAAGTATATCGTCTACATACTTTGTCCATAGTGAAATATTATGTGTGTTTAGTATAGGTTTAATTATTATTTGTTCAAAGTGTTGTAAATATATTTCTGACATGACAGATGATATGGGTGATCCCATGGGGAGTCCAGTTGTTTGTTTATAGTATTTATTGTTAAATTGGAAGTAATTTTGGTTACATATGTGTTTGGTTAGAGTAATGATACTATCTATTGTGTTTCTTTTTTCGTTATTGTGTATTAGTTTTGTTTTTTATTATTTCTATGGTTTCTTCTATTGGGATGCTAGAGTACATGTTAGTTATGTCATAACTTATTATTTTTGTGTTACTGTTTGTTTTTATATTTTTTATTTTATTAATTAATTCGTATCCATTTTTTATATTGTATGTGTTGTTGATATGTATTTTAGATCTTATTATTTTGTCTAGTATTTTTGCGATTATGTAAGATGGTGCTGTTGAGAAATTTATTAGTGGTCTAAATGGTGTGTTGGGTTTGTGGATTTTAGGTATGCCTGTTAATATTGGTGCGCATGGTTGAATGGGTATAGTCTTGTGTGGTATATTAATTTATTGTTATAGTTTAGGGTATTTCGGTGTGTGACCATTAGGTTTTTTATTGTAATAAGGTATTTGCTAGTTGGGTCTGGGATTTGTTCGTATTTATTTTCTTTTATGTACTTAGTCATTGAATCGATGTATTTGGTATTTTCTATTATTACTGGTGTATTTGTTTTATCGGATTTTAATATTAAGTAGTAGTTGTTTTCTAGTTTTTCTCTGAGTTTTATATAAAAAACCTAATAGTCTCACCTGAAATACCCTAAACTATAACAATAAATTAATATACCACACAAGACTATACCCATTCAAACCATGCGCACCAATATTAACAGGCATACCTAAAATCCACAAACCCGACACACCATTTAGACCACTAATAAATTTCTCAACAGCACCATCTTACATAATCGCAAAAATACTAGACAAAATAATAAGATCTAAAATACATATCAACAACACATACAATATAAAAAATGGATACAAATTAATTAATAAAATAAAAAACATAAAAACAAACAGCAACACAAAAATAATAGGTTATGACATAACTAACATGTACCCTAGCATCCCAATAGAAGAAACCATAGAAATAATAAAAAACAAACTAATACACAATAACGAAAAAAGAAACACAATAGATAGTATCATTACGCTAACCAAACACATATGTAACCAAAATTACTTCCAATTTAACAATAAATACTATAAACAAACAACTGGACTCCCCATGGGATCACCCATATTATCAGTCATGTCAGAAATATATTTACAACACTTTGAACAAATAATAATGAAAACTAGGGATGGGCCGATTCCGATTCTCGATTCCAGGAATCGTCGATTCTAGGTGGTATCGAGGAATCGTCGATACTCGATTCTTCATTCATAAAAGCGTCGATTCCGATTCCTATTTTGTTAACTATTAAAATATGCGTGTGGAGTAATTTATTACCAAAATTTATTATATTTGTGTGGAAAAATAATTAATTACCAACTATGTCTTATTTATGTATTAGTTGATTTGAATGAATTAAATGATTAAAGTAAACGAAAATATTATTATTTATGAAGCAACAGCAATCAAGATCGTAACCATTTCTGGTCGTTTGACATCGCTCGTCTTTCTCTCTCTCACTAAATGTCAGAACAAAACACAAAAAAGTACAGTAAAAACTCGATTAACCGTCACCGTCGGAACCGTGGCCATGACGGTTGAGCGAATAGACGGATAACAGAAACACTGTATTATTCTTCCGAAACTTAATCTTAATAAATTATATTACAGACAGATATCACTCTCACGGTTGAAGGTTTTGTGTAGCCTATTACATTAAAACAGAACATTTAAAAGGTTTTGCCATATGACCAAGATGTTAACTAAATTAATTATTAGAGAACTAGCATGTAAGCTAATATAACTTGAAAGAATCGAGAATCGACTAAAGAATCGAGAATCGAAAGAAAAATATTAGAATCGGAATCGGAATCGAAAATTTTAGGAATCGGCCCATCCCTAATGAAAACCTATACTAAACACACATAATATTTCACTATGGACAAGGTACGTAGACGATATACTTGTAATATACCAACCTACCATTCACAACAAACACATCATAATACTAAACAAACTAAATACATACAACGAAAACATACAATTCACCGTCGAAACAGAAACAAATAGAACAATCAACTATCTCAACATTACATTAAATATAAATGATAATAAAATAAAAACTACAGTATACAAGAAACCTACTTCCAACAACACCACAATACACTACAAATCTAACCACCCCTGGACACACTAAATTAACACTTACAGTAACATGATAAAAAAGCAATAAAATACACACAAGATAACAAACAAAAATTAAATGAAGAATTAGATAACATTACAAAAATAGCAATAGAAAATGGATACAACAAACACCTTATAAAAAATTTATACAATAAATTCACAAAAAACCTAAACTCAACACAACACTACAACCTGAACACAAAAATAATAAAAATACAAAATCTACCTAAAATATAAATACACCGATAACAAAATAGAAAAAATAACAAATATATATAACAAAGAATACTACACTCCAACATACAAACCAAAAAACAAAATAATAAAATATCTTAATAACACAAACCACAAAACAAATTCAGAAAAACATAGCCTATCAGGAATTTACAAAATTACATGTAACAACTGTAACACATTTTACATAGGGAAAACAACCAGATCATTTAAAAATAAGATTTGAAGAACATTATAGAGCATTCAAAAACAAAAATTCAAAAGTATCAAATGTTGCAGCACACCTAATATCACATAAACATGAAATAACAAATTACGAAAATAACCTAACCATACTTGAAATAAATAGTAACCCAATAGAACTAAACTCACTAGAAAAATACCACATTTATAAAAACATACACAACAAATTAATGAATCTACAAACAACATATATAGAAGACATACTATTCAAAAACATTATACACGAGACTCAAGAGGAAACGTGTATGACGTCAACAAGTACCAACACCATGGACCGAACATCCACACCAGAAAAATTGAGAAAAAGTAATCAGTGATTCGACAATGGTCAAGTGACCGAAAGGCGCCTCATCACACAAGGTAAAATCATTGCACTTAATGGTGGATAAAATTACTTACAATAGTAATATATTAACTTCATAAAGTCACTGCAACGGAAAAACAATGGATAACGTAAAATATATATATATATATATATAAAGAGTATGAACTAATGGAAGGAAATGGATGAACTTAATGATTCAAAAACATTAATGTATCTAGCTAGACAATAGAGTACAGTGAAACATCATTAGGACAATCTTGTTTATAATATCAATATTCTTTGTAAAGTACACTTTTGGGATGATCCCAGACCAGTAGAAGGCCTTTCTAAAATAACTCGTTTATGGAGCTCAAAATCAAATGTTATGTTGAAGCTAACATATTAGTTGCCACAGAATTATACTCAGTTTCCTAAAATACAAAGCTCTAGAAAGGCAAATAAAGAATAAAAGAATTCCGTCTTTATACTGTTGACACTATAGAGTTATTCCCCTTATTTGTTTCTCTAATATTCTGAACTTATTTGACCCACCAGTCGCAGTTTTCCTGATACTGCGTCTTGACTATATGGTGTTCGCTTGCTGTCAAATATGCTTACTTCTTTACTGCAATTACAGCGCAATTTGCACCAATGCCGACTGATTCTATCTCAAAGACATTTGCAAAGTATCACTGTCTAACCAATCAATCTTCTATATTATATTCATTAATTTTTTCCTACACATATGAAAAATATATTTTTTATTAACTTAATTCTATACATTGTAATTAAATAAATACCTGTTAAAGACACGATTAAATTTCCAAATGCCTTGCCAATATGTAAGACGGGATGAAAAAAAAATTGACTTGCAGTCTCAGATAGGACAAGTGTTGGAGCAATTTTTACAAAAGGATGGACGAGCTTATCTCTATAGTATGTAGTACAATCTAGAAAAAAATACCAGATTTAGCCACAGCAATACTTATATGAAAATATCATGAAATAGTTTATACAAGGTGTGTGTGTGTGTTGTGAAGGAAAGTGTGTGTGTTGCAACAAGCAGTTTACCTTTGAAATTTAAAAAAATTGAATTTTTTTTATAATTTCTTAAAATGTTATTCAATAACTATTAAAATTTGTATTAATACAATTAATTAATAGACTGAAGAAAACCAGTATTCTATTTAAAAAAAAACAAATTGTAATTAACTAACAAATTTGACCCAGAGAGTGAAAAAAGCATAAATGAATACAAAACTAGAACTTAAAAACTTGTGAACCACTGACAACCATCATTGACATTTTTATTGAATGAAGAAAGTGTGAGAAAAGCCATAGTAGACACAGAATCAAAAGATTATATTAATTTAAAAAATATAGAGAAACTAATAAAATAGAATGTTTAAAAATTAATAGTAAGATAAAGGTCGTTACACAAAAGTTCCTAAACAGAAAAATCTTGCGACAGGTCCATGAAGTTACAATAAACGCTAGACAAAGGAGCTTGAGGGGGAAGTGGCGATCAATGCATATATACGGAAACACGGTCGTGTTTTAAAAAGTACCAAAAGATAAAAATTTGACAGTTGCCGGGCGTTACTATGATGGTTTGTGACTAGGCAGTTTGTTCTAGAGGCCAGATCGGGTTCAGCAAGATTGTTTCTATTGTTAGCTTATAACAAAAGTTATATATATTGTTATTCGGCACTTGGTATTTAAACTTTAAACAATGTAATTAAATTTGTTTACGACTTATCACAGTTTTGCTGTCTGACAACCCAGAGAAGCCAAAAAGAAGAAAGAATCTAACAACCATTGAGATCTATGAACTGGAACAAAAGCAGTGAAAGCTTTAGCCTTTAACAATTTGCTCATAATAGTTTGTTAGGATTTTTTAAGAAAATAATAATAAGTAGAATTGAAATGTTCAAAATAATTTTATTGTCACAAAATAAGTCAATTTTACAGAAAGTCATGTTTTTTCATATAAATTATAAAAACTCATTATAAATTTTCTTGATAGGTTTCATTACAAAGAAACCAGCAAGAGATAATTTTATTAAAATTATTTGTAAAAATGTTACTCTTGCCTAGAGTACCACTTACTTTTATAATTGTTGAGGTTGTCAACGATATAAAACTGGACAATATGAGATATACAAATATTTCAAACTACACCCTACACTTACTCAACACCCAATTATATTATAGCTCACATACACTTTCTGACATCATAACTCCTAATAATCCCCAAAATATACCTACATCCCCACCTTGATATCCCACCCCCACCCTAACCTATAAAAACGTTGAGGTTAGTTACGGTCTGAGTTGTGAATGGGACACATCTCCCGAAACGTTCGTTCTCAATAATTATAAAATTAAGGCTACTATAGGCAAGTGTAACAAACTTACAAGTGTTTTTAATTAAAAACTAGTCGCTCACATGAAGACAGAATCAACTTTGAAAAAATTTAATTAAAATCGTTTACGTTTGAGTTTGTTGTTTTTTGCTTTAAATTTTATCTTTTAATAATTTTGTTAAATTTTTTATTTTTAGTGATATTGCGTTATAGATATAATAACTAAAGACACTTTACGAAGTAATTCAAGATGAGATACGTTGTTTCTAGACAGTGACAGTGAAATTGTTCCAGGCCGAGTTTCAATCGGCTGAATGAAAACGTAGATGCCCCGATTTTAGATTCGGATTCAGAAAAGAGTATAAATGATGTATAACATGTAATATTTATTTTCATTCCAATGTAAAAATGTGTAGTGAAGAACAGTGATGTACAGTTTTTGCTATATTATTTATTTGACTTTTTTACATATTTGTTTACATATTTTTTTACATATCTACATGTAACTAATCAATATGTATATATTTCTTAAAACCTTGTTTCATTCCCTTTAGAAACATATATAATATGCTGTAAATATGATATTTTATTATAAGTCAGAAATCATTTATATTTCACCTAAACAACTCCAGGCAGATGTAGATGGGTGTCTATTAAGGGGCTAGGCATCAAAATGTTTTAAAAAATACAAATGTAACCTCACTGTACAAAACCCTACAAAAAATTTCGTAAATTCAAAAAAGAATTTTTCTGGTACATGATATCTCTAAATCTCTTCAAAGAGAAGTAACAAACACTATTACATGGTCACAATAAATTAAATTATGTTTGTGTAATATTTTTACAAAGCCATAGAAATCGATAATGTAAACACAGACAAAGACAATGCATACATTACGTCCGAGACTATTTATAGCCGAGATTAGCTGATATTTGTTTACTACAATCTTATGATGACACATTAAGTTTTCGGGCGTCCAAGCTTTTTGTCAATGACTCATATTTACAGTAGTCTGTTCCCACCTCGAGTAGGTTCATTTACTCTAATAGGACAGTTATCGTTTATTCTTGCGTTAGTTCAGAAAGCTTAATTTATTTTTATGATCGATGTTTTTGCCAGATATTTTGCCGCATTAAGTGGTTAAAACTAAAAAAAAACATTGAAATATGAAAGTTAAACCAAATTAAATCTGTTCATAAAACTCCCTGAAACATTGTTTAAGTTCAAGCATCAAAAGTTAACTTGGGATGCTCGGATTTAAAAACGACTCAGACATAATGTTCTCCAAACTCTTCTGAAGCACTGACGTAAAAATCAAACCTTTATACAAACACTTATCGACAATAGAGAAGTTTTAATTAGACTGGGAGTGAGTGTGCCGGTACACTCGCCGTTTCTCAGAAGGCAAGCGGGGAGCGCACCGGCATGCTCTCAGTGCCTCATGAGGGAACTCAGAGCGTGCCAGTATGCTAGCCGCTGAACATGTTAATGTTTAGTAAAACAATCAGACAAATATTATTGCCTTGTTTTAAATGCCTTGAAAGAAACATAATTATATATATATATATATATATATATATATATATATATATATATATATATATATATATATATAGTTTTATAATCTGAAAACATTTAAATGAATGGATATTGCATTGTCTGTGTTTAATAATATTTTTAATATCTAGGCAGGATTGCAATCATAATTTCACATTATAGACGCTATTTAGAGTGACTATGTGTTGTTTTAATTTCATGGGGCTTGTTTGTAATGGCAGAGTGTAATAAAGGGAGCCACAGATTCACTTCAGAGAGCAACCAGTTAGCTTGCGCTTTAGAAAACTTTACTTTCCTTTTTTTCTAACTATATATATTTTTAGTTATAATGTTAATTAGTATATCACAGGGCTCTGATATATAATGACATCTTGAGTTTACATAGTTTCATTTGTGTTTTTATTGAAGTTTATTATATGTTTTATTACGTTTTCAATGTTCCAGAGAACTTTCTACATCTACTGGTAAAATTTTCATTGTAATACCATTGACTATTAGATACGTGATAAATACCAGAAAACCTTATTATTTCTTACCTACCAGGAGGGTTGAAAAAGTAGTAAATTGTGGTATACCAGCTTAACTGCTGACCACGGCAATATGGTGGAGTGTGGGGATCTATCATCTCTGCCTGAAACCTTGCTGCTTCAGCCTCCTGGAACACACAAAAACCAAATACCAAATCACTTTCATATGAAATATACTTTAAGTTAGTTAATAAAACTGTTTAATGTCTTAACCCTTCCCGGACGGGAAAAATCATCAAAATACGTTCAATTTTTGAGGTTAGAGATGACGGAAAAAAAATTTGAGTTATATATTTTCTGAATAGTTTTTAAGAGACTTTGTGTGATACTCATTTTATAAGGAATAATTTGTTTAACCTTTTTTTGGTATAAACTATGTGGATATATCTGTCTCTCCTTCTTGGGATACAAGAACATTAGCGGATATATCTGTCTCTCCTTCTTGGGATACAAGAACATTAGCGGATATATCCACTATACATCCGTTATTATTACAAGATATTAACTACTTAAACATGTAGCTTATAATAGGTAGAAATAATTAAGTTTAACTGATAATCTTAGCCTTTAATGATGGTATCAAATTATACGTAAAAGAAGCACCAATATAATATACTGTCTCTTTACGCACTTTCTTTTTGTTACAAACATGGTATCTGAACTCAACCAAACTATTGCCAATCCAAAACCGAACAAAACTTCCCCTTAGAAATGAATGCATACCACTATTTTGTGGTAACTGCAGCATAAACACACTGTTTATTAAGTACATGTTCAATATATACACTTTTAATATGAAAAAAATTAATTACATATTTACGTTGATTTCACGGATATATCCACCATCCGTACGTAACAGATAAGATTGAAGCGGATATAACCGCAGCCCATTCGTTACATAGACTGTCACTAACGGATATATCTGCAACCATCCAGGAAGGGTTAATTAGTAAGTTTCACTTTATACAGCTCTAAATAATATGCCTTACCATGAGCCAAAAGTGTTTGACAATCAAAAGAAACTGATTATAAAATAAAATTTTAAAAATAATTTTATTTTTTGAAACTAAAATGAAGTAACTGTTGTACATTGATGCAGATAATTTGTTGTAGACTGTCAATTATAAAAAACAACCATAACATAAATTTTACTTTAAAAATGTTGTTATCAAAACAAGCAAAACCAATAAAAATTCTCTTAACAGTTAAATGCAACTCACTATATGCAATTACGTTAAACTAACTCTTAGAGGTCTTGCGGAACGTCGTGAAACCTGACTAGGGAAAAGGCCACGGTGTCGGAGTGGAGACGGCTTTGGATGGGGGGAAACGGGTCCCCGACCACTGTTTAGCTACTAATCTACAAACTTAAATTGACTCGCTATCCATCTTTGTGCAACATCGTAAATCCCTAGTCTTTCCAGTCGAATTTCCATGATCTAATGTAGATATTATTTACTTATTTACTATTTCTCTGGCTTGTCTGTGTGTTATTTTATCGCCTTTGTACATTTATCTCCCCATGTATAAAGGTTAAATTCCCCTACGCCTCTTATAATATTAAAATTTTTAAAAATACTAACTATAATTAAAACTAAAACTAATTCAATATTTATCAATTTATTTTAAAACGTTGTAAGTAAAAACTGTTATAGTCACAAAACACTACATTAGGCGAACACTGAAACGTGTGGCGAAATATCTATATAACGACTAGTACAACACCCGAATACAAACACGGCGACGTCTTGAGACAGACTGGCACTCAGGACCTCCCACTACTACAAAACCTATGCAAACGGCTTTCGCCCATGAAGATCAGGCTTCACTAAAAAATACAAGAACTATAGTTGCTTCCTTATTAATTCATAAACTACTTATTTTAAGGTAGGTCTTTGATCAATCCAAATAAAACTGTTAGATAGTGATTGGAAGAAAATGATGTCGATCATGAGTAACTCATGAAATCTTTACTGCTTTTATCAAAAGTTATATTTCAGGTAATTTCAAGTATCTCCTGGTATAAAGAAATAACAGGTCTCACTATTTATTCATATGTGCTGAAGTTAGAAAATTTTTTATGAAATGAACACATTTAACATGAAGAAAAATGCCATGCATTGACTTTGTATCATTAACATCACTTTGTGTCATTTTACAAACACTAATAACTTAAGACATTGTTACCAAGTGCTATTTCAAATGTTAAGCCTAAAGTAAACTGATTCTTATATATAATTATTTTAAGCTATAGAACACGTATTATGGGATATCTCAGTAAGTTAGAGATTTCAGCAAGTGCATATAATGGAATATTTTACTACTATTGGTATCCCTTAACAAAATCCACTACTTACTGATATTTTTCAGCAGACATGTTTCACACTAGATCACCACATTTTTCAATGATGTGAGTCACAGACATGACCTGGTAGAAATAGTAGTAATTTTAAAAAATTCAATATTTTTTGAATTCAATTGAATATATGGAATTCAATAAATTCAACATCATTTAGGTGATGTTGCATATTGTGACAGATTCAGAAAACAAACGGGACATTAAAAATTTAAAATGTAAAATAGAAATTTAAAAAAAATTGTAAATTGTAAACTAAAGTCCATGGATGAACCGGACATATATTTTTAAAAATCAGAACGATTTTTCGTTCGAGCTTCCATTAAATTTGAGCCTTTTTCTATTTGAGTCTATTTTATCTATTTGAAAGGAAATGAGTCGGGCATCCAAGAAATGTTTATAGCCATAAATATAATGAATCGGGTGTTCAAGAAATATTTATATCAATACCTCATGCAAAGGAAATGAGTCAGGCTTCCAAGAAATGTTTATATCAATATGGTATTTTTCTTCCTCCTCATTCTGTTGTATCATTCAGTTCACTAGTGTTCTACAAATTGGTATGTTACCCAACTTCATTAGTTGTGTTTGAATGTCCTTACCAGTTATGTTTAGATGTCTGACAGAAGGTCAATGAGCCATAAATATCTTTCTTTATTTACTCTGTAAGTTTTGACAGTTGACAAATATTTCTTAGAAAGCATAAATTTCTAGTCTTGTGCCTGACATATCAGAAAATAAACTCTCTTGAAGCAAACAAATCAAACAATCACAACACTCATGATTAGTGGACCGGTCTTTTTGAAACACTATTAATAAATTGGAATCATGCTGTCACCACATTGATCTAGATATGAGGAGTTTTACCTTATTATGGTTCATTAGAAGTCTTATTTTTTCTAATACAAGGGAACTTATTTCCGTGTAATCCGAGTTTTCGGTAATTTGAGGGGGTCAAAACCCATTAGCCACTTGCTATCACCTGAGCATGTTGTAACTTTGTTTCTGCGTTCTGTGTTCTGTTGAGTTAAATTTGTAAATTTATTACACTGTTGTTGCAACTGTAAAACTTGTGTATCTAACCCCATGTTAGAGACAGATGAATGTTTCCAAATTATCATACTAAAAAAACAATTAATAAAAAAAAGACACTAGTTTTGTGCTAATGGTGAATAATCTATTTCATATGCAACAATCCAAGGGTTAATATATTGGCCATTATATTTATTATCAATCTTAATTAAGAGAGAGAGAGAAGGGAAGACAGGAAGGGAAGCAGTGAGAGCAAAGACAGATGGGAGAAAGAATGAGACAGGGGGCAAAATCAAATGTAAATTATCACCTAATGATCTGGAATTTCAGAACTTTAAAAACACTATTAAAATGTTTGATTTTTCTAATCATTCTCAGTTAAATTAATTTTTTTTCCAATATGTGTAATTTGATTTCCTTAGCATTACAGTATTACTGATTTAGATTAGTCATCCTATATCACTTTAAAGTGATACAGGATTGTACACACTGTACACCTGAAATATATTTCGGCCCAATGTATTAAACAATTCGACCATGTAATTAACCATGTTTAACTACATACTATACCCATTATCACAATTTTTCTAGACTGATTATTTAATCAGGATGAATTTACATATTGTTTATTAAATTCAATTTAAATCAGGAATTTTTGTTTTAGTTTCCACAGCGGCCGCGGATAAGTCGTAATGTGGATAACCCACCATCAGGAGTTGGCTGTATAAGTTTTTTTTTTTTCCTGGCGAAAAAACCAATTGTGGTTATCATCGCCAAACAAAAGCTAACACGGAACGCAATGTTTTAAATAAAACCAAATAAATTTAAATACAACAAAAATTACAACACAAAAAAAAACACCAACAATAAATAACAATAAACCTATAACAATGAAAAAATTCTTAAAAACTAAATAACAAAATAACAACAAAGAACAATATAACAGTAAATAAATAATATGTAAAACAATAATAGGTAACAATTTACCAATAAATAAACCTCAATAACAATAACAAGAACAGAAAATAAATTTAATTAAAATAAATAAAAGAAACACAGAGAATTATATGCATAAATAATATATATATATATATATATTTATGTATTAAATTTTAAAAAAATATTTTCAAGTGGTGCAAGAAAGCGATGACTCGGTCAATGGCTGAGGCATCGTCCCTTAGCACCACCTTCAAACTCCCTTTTAAATTAAAAAGGGCACGAACATTGCCTACACTAACACAATCTACCAAAATATGTTTTATTGTCAAGATACCCCCGCAGTATTGGCATATTGGTGGATCTTCACGACGCATCAAATATCCATGAGTTGCAAAAGAGTGGCCAACGCGAAGGCGTGTAACCACCACTTCCTCCCTACGTTTTGAACAAATTGAAGACCTCCATGGACGGACGGTATCTTTAATTTCCCTCAGCTTATTCTGAATCACAGTATGCCACTCGTCATTCCAAGCAGCGAGCAATAAATGTTTTGCGAAACACACATAGTCAGATGCCATAACTAGTTGAGTAATAGGCACCAAACTTGTAGCTTTCTTCGCCGCTTCATCCGCTTTTGTGTTTCCAAGTATTCCGCAATGTCCAGGTACCCAACAGAAAGTTACCCCCACATCCCTCAATTGAAGCCTGTGTACAGCACACAAAATATCCCCAACTAAAGGGTTGCTAGAGAAAACATCCTGAAGAGCCTGGATTATCCATGGAGGTATATAGCCGATTTATCGTTCAAACACTGTAGGTAGTTGCAACCCAAGGTTATCCATTATTTGCAATGTTCGTATGCCGAATGGAGCGGTTGAACGTTGACGTGCATCGTAATCTTCATTATGGATGTTGTTAAAGATAATTTTGAATGCCGGGTGATTTGGTTTGCTACGAAGACCAGAAATGTAAGATATTTGTATCATCTGACGTCGTCTCGAAAGAGAAGGTTCCCAGCCTCCACAAGAAGACTAGAGAGTGGGCTAGTTCTAAACGCACCAGTAGAAAGTCTAAGTCCAGAGTGGTGGATGGTATCAAGAGTTTTCAGAACTGTGGGTCGTGCAGATGAGTAGACTTCACAACCATAATCTATGCGCGATCTAACGACTGTGCGATAAAACCGAAGCATACTAGTTCTGTCTGCTCCCCAATTCGTACCACTAAGGACTCTTAACATATCCAATTTCTTGCTGCATCTCACCTTCAAATCACGAACATGTGGGATCCATGAGAGTCTTCTATCAAATAAAAGACCCAAAAATCGAACACTATCCGTGGTTTGAAGCTGAATCCCATCAAGATAAAGAATCGGCACCTGGTGCTGCATACGACGACTAAATGCTACACATTGGGTCTTCGAAGCAGAGAATTTGAAACCTGTAGTTTTTGACCATTCCTCTAATCTGTACATTGCTAACTGCAAAGACCTTTCCGCTGTTGCCATACACCGAGCAGGCACATATATACAAAAGTCATCCACAAAAAGGGAACAATGTACCGGAGATCGTATATTGCTGGTGATACTATTTATTGCAACGGCAAATAACGTGACGCTCAGCACGCTGCCCTGCGGTACACCATTCTCCTGTGTATAGCTGTTTGAATACGTGCCTCCAAGTCGAACGCGGAAAGATCTGTTTGAAAGAAAGTTAGCGATGAATGCTAGGATATTCCCTTGTATACTCCATGATTTCAGAGTGTTCAGAATTCCTCTTTTCCATGCCATATCGTATGCCTTCTCAAGGTCGAAGAAAACAGCAACTAGTGTTTGACGCAAGAGAAAGGCATCTTGAATAGCGGATTCTAACAAGACCAATTGGTCAACCGATGATCGTCCTTGTCTGAAACCACACTGCTCGTTGCAAAGGAAATTATTGGTTTGTAGGTACCAGACAAGACGGCGGTTGACCATCTTCTCCAGTAGTTTGCACAAGACGCTTGTTAGAGATATAGGCCTGTAACTACTGGGATTGGTCTTGTCTTTACCTGGTTTTAAGATAGGAATTATTGTCGCTTCTAACCATACATCGGGGTAAGACTGCTCCTCGAATAGCCGATTGTATATTCGAAGGAGGACAAGTTTCGCCGATGATGGTAGATGTTTCAGCATGGAGTATACAATGGAATCAGGATCTGGTGCAGAATCCCTCGTTGACGCGAGAGCTGACTCCAATTCCCCTAAGGAGAAAGGAGTGTTTAAAGGTGAGTCGCCAGACAACCCAACAGTAAACGGTATTGCTTCTTCCTTCAATTTATGTCTCTGGAATACTATGTTATAGGCTGTAGTAGCAGAAAAGTTAGAAAATGATTTTGCCAGCACATTAGCAGTATTATCACTGTCCGTGGTCAAACTTCCATTCGGTTGATTCAGCGCAATAGCTGGCAACGGAATGGAAGTACCACAAACTGATCTTAGTTTCCTCCACACTGTGGAGGATGAAGTTGTTCGTCTAATTGTGCTAATGTACTGTTGCCAAGAGTTCTTTCTACTCAGCCTAAATATCCTCCGTGCGAAGCACGGAGTATTTTATATTCCTGAAGGTTGTCACTTGTTGGGTTACGCTTAGATCTCCTTAAAGCTCTTCGTCGTAAACGGAGGATTTCTGTGCATTCGTCGTTCCACCACGGCACAGGCGGTCGGCGTGGATGCGCAGAGGTTTTCGGAATGGTCTCTACAGCGGCATTTAAAATGGTCTTATTGAAATTTTCAACAATTGCATCAATGGGTGTCAGGTAATCTGTGTCAAGTGATACAAAATATTTCGTAAAGGCGTCCCAGTTGGCTTTTCGCAAAATCCAACGGGAATTTCGAGCATAACAAGGTTGGGAGTCACATAAATTGATCTTAATGGGCACATGGTCGCTTCCATACAAATCATGGAGTACCGACCATGTGCATCTAGTAGCTAATTGAGGGCTGCAGATCGATAGGTCAACAGCTGTCCATCCACCAGTAGATGCCGCTAAATGAGTAGGCGAACCGTCATTTAGCAGGCATAGGTCCAGTTCCGTTCTTACACTCTCCACTAGTTGTCCTCGAGGGTTACAGGTTGGAGATCCCCAAGATAAATGGTGGGCATTGAAATCTCCTACCAATAAGAACGGAGTCGGTAACTGTGTTATCAAATTCACCAAGTCACTGTGATGCAGGTTTTCTTGAGGTGGCAAGTAGATACAACACACAGTGATTTTATATGGGACAGCTGTTTGAACGGCTACTGCTTGTAAAGGAGTTATTAAGTTTAGAGAAACAGCGTCGATGCAGTCACCGGTTAGGATGGCTACGCCACCTCTAGCTCGGTCTTCTGTAACGAAGTCTGATCTAAAAACTGAATACTCCCTAACATGAAAACTATGCGATTCGTGGAGATGTGTCTCCTGTAGACATACAAACATTGGATACACATCTCGCACGAGTACTTTAAGATCTTCTAAGTGACTCCTAACACCGTTGATGTTCCATTGTATCACTGACTTGCTAATTGCAGACATTTATCAACTTAGCAATGGATTAATCTGACACCCATTGGTTCGCTCTCGTTTGCCCGTGACGTTCGAAGACGTCTCAGGCAAACAATTCTGAGATTCCATATCCAATCGTTCAGGGATGGAATCTGAGGAAGATTTGGATTTCGGAGGGATTTTGGTACCATGCCCTCCTTTATTTATTCGTTTTTTAGCACCCAACATAGTTGGTGCCGATTTACTGCTTTGGAATACAGACTTACTTTTTGCTGTATTCCGTTGTAGTACTACTTTGGACGCAACAGACTTTATACTGCCAGGCGATTTCTTTTGTCCGGAGATGCATATTTCATTGACGGACTTGGTTCGGCCACCTAACCCCTCCGCGGAGGTGCTCGGTAGAAGAAGCAAATCACGTGACGTCTTAGCAGGTTCTTTAATATTCAAAGATTGACCACATGTAACTAGCGACAGTAGACGGGAAACTTGGTCAGTTACAACTTCTATCTTTTTCGCCAGGTCGGCACAGTTTGAACAGGACGAAGTAGCGGTCACAGTAGCGGCATAGGTCTTACCGTCAACCTTTGGTTGGGCGGATCTATAAATTTTCCTTGCCTGTGAAGAGGTTATTCTATCCTTAGCCATGACGCTGAGAATAGCCTTTCAATCTTTAAAGTGAGGACAGTCGTATGATCGCGCCGCATGGTCACCGCCACAGTTGGCGCACTTTAGGGAATTTACGCACTCCTTTTCATCATGGCCTTCCTCGCTACATTTACCGCAAACACTCGACTTCAAACAGGTAGAGCTAATATGCCCGAAACGTTGACACTTGAAGCAGCGCCTAGGGTTAGCCACATATGGTCTTACGGAGAGCCGTTGGTAACCCGCATGTATATATTCGGGTATCTCTGGTTTGCCAAATGTAAATATGTAAGAGGCTGTTGCAACTTTTGCCCCTTTGTCTGTCTTCATAATAGGCACGACATCAATTACTGACTGAGAAGACAGTTCTAATTTTATTTTGTCGACAGTTACGTTTAATAAATCCCTGCAGGTGATGACCCCCTTTGAAAAGTTCAAGGATCTATGGGGGGCCACAGATACCATGACCTGATCGAAAAAGGAGGTCATTTTTAAAAGAGTTCTGGTTTGTTTTTCATTGCAGGTTGCCACCAACAGTGTCCCATTTCGTAATTTTTTGATAGAGGCAATAGGACCTCCAGCACCGGCAGTTATCGCCTTATTAATAAGAAAAAAAGAAACTTTTGACAGATCTTTCCCCTCCTCAGAACTAGAGAATATTAAATATTTTGGTGATGGCAATGTCTGTGAAGTTGCCACCATCAACTTTTTACTCGCATCGATAATTTTAGGATCGTCAGGGGAATCCTGGCGTGTCCTCTTTAAACTAGTATTAATTGACGGGTTTTTTAAATCATAAATGATTTTAAGCCAGCCATCGTGTCAAGCGTTACGGGCGAGACTATAGGAACGGGTACACCCTTGGATCACATTAAGATCATTTCCAACCCTCAGAACTCTGAGGCCTATAGCTTTTCTCCTTAGCTCGACTGGATGGGCATCAGTCGAGAACTCGTAATACTGTGCACAGGCTCCGACACCCGTGCACCGCGGACACTCCCTGACCAAGGACCGAAGCGGCTGGTAGACCAGAAACCGTGCTTACGTCTTCGGCAGAGCAAGCTCACATCAGCGTCCCAGACCAGAGTTTGTCAAGCTCTGGCCTTTTCAGCACTCCCAACGCGCAACGGTTCTGACCAGTCAAAAAATCTAGGTCAAACTAGGTGCGGCTAGTCTGCACCCCCCTGCAGAACTGTATAAGTTTAGATACAAATTTATATATTAAATTTATATATTTTTACTACTGATGTAGACCTCAGATGAAACTAATGATTTTCATTGATTTGCAAGATTCTCATAACGCAAATCAGAAAATAAACAATTGATTTTTAATTTAACTGAGAGAGAGAGAGAGAGATCTAGACATCTCCATATTACAAACATATGATAAATATGCTTTCAAACTGGTTTCTGACAACAGGTGTGACCTTTACAACTTGTCTATCGCTGTGTTTGTTCTACTGTTTCACTGCGGGGATTACAATTACAATTGCATGTCTTGTGAAAGTTCCTGTGTCATCAAAGTACTCAGGAACTCTTGGGCAGCAGTGTGTTGAAGTCAGCTCTCGCTGTCTCTTCTACCATATAGCTAGACGCAATATAGTTAGGATAATGCATCTTGTGGAGATTGTTGTAATTCTGTCTTGTTTAGTGAAATAATAAAAAAAAAACATAAAAAGACTGTTTGCAAAAACAGAATAGTGAAAAACAACAAAAACTCATACAGAAATCAAATTTTACAAACTGGCAATAACTACAAACTAATCATATTAGGAGCTCCTACTGAAGACTATGTTTGTCACACCTGGATCAGGACCAATGCATATTCTAGTGGTGTTAAAACGATGAAGCATCGGATCAAATACACAACTCAGTGTGTTAAAATCTGTTCAAGTAATAGAATCTAAATAATAGTTACCAACATAGTTTCCATAATAAGCCATTTCTGTTGTGAACAAATTTTCCAATAAATTTAATCAATATGGATCTTACTACGTAGCGCTACAGCCTGGGGTGGGCCTTGGCTTCCTTAACAATGTCCCGCCATGTACTTCTGTTCTTAGCCTTCTATTCCCATGCTGTAATGTCGAGTACCCTTACATTGTTTGGTTTCATAACAAGAGTTTTTTTATGATGTAGGGTTGTTAGCCCTATGCTCAACCACTAACTGGTGGGCCAGGTCATTTTTTATCAGGGTTCAATATGGATCTATGCGAGTCAAATCTTGTTATAGTTAGAAGGAATTATATCAAGAATTCACCCATTTACTATAAATGAGTGTTCAAACATTTGAGCAAGATATAGTTACAATCAAATCGTAATCAAATTTGTAGATCAGTTTCTGAGCAAACTCAATAATTGCACAGGTATTTTATCCGCTCCCCTAAACATGAATATGGTTACCATTATAACTTTCAATAGGTTAAAAAATATTTTCCTGAAATTCTTCCAGAAACTCAAGGTGCATAAATTTCACGCCATAAATAATAGGAGTAAATATACTATTAACTCTTGTCCCTGAAATAAAATAAATTTTGTTTAAAGAGGCTATTCAATTGAATTTTAAAAACAACAAAAAATGTAATGTTTTTTAAAGAATAAAGCAAGTTATTGAATATCAAATTTTTCTCAAATTATCTCTCAGAATTTTATAGCTACTCGTTTTAATAAGTGAATCTATTAGATACAAACATCAAAATACTTACACGTGAAACTTCATTTCAGATACATTTTAAAATATATAATGGTTTCTAAATAGCACCTCTTTATAATAACCAATCAGTAGAATCTCTCTAATTCGTCACATTTGGGATCGAGGAAATAATGAATTTCAGAAGAACATGAACTACAAAATCGTGAAATTAACATGGAATTGTGTTTCCTTATTGTGAGAACGATATAAACATTGTTTCATCAAGTTGAACGTAAATGGGTGATGTCCTTCTTTTTTGTTTCCTAACATCTCCATCAGAAACATCCATTTTTGTCAAGAACTCTTCAATTTTATTGTCAATTTGCAAGATGTCATTTACAGTCATTCTAGATATTCCAAAGTCTAGAGATAGCTCACCCAACTTTTGACTTTTAACCATTATAGAATCTTATACCAATCAACTAACGTTTAATATTTATAATTACCTCGGTTAGACATTTCCCCTTTATAGCGCATATGAGATCTGTAAGAACAAAGAATGCGTTGACAGATTTTCTCAGTAATTGAAATACTCATGTTTGGTATCAGCCTTATGTGATGGTGCCTATACTATGTTACAGTGCAGACGATGTTTGTTATTATTGTGATAATTAAAGCAACAAATTAAAAAGTAACATATTACAGAGGTTCTACTGTATTCATAATCAATTAATTACATTCAAGATAATTTTTATTCAACATATTGACCTAAGCCATGCCATTGCTGGATTGATTTTGAGTTTTTACCAGATTTGGTTTCCTTGACTAACTATCAATTTTTCCATCACTAACACCAGCGCTAGCAATATTCCAGATCTAAGTTTATTTATGTTCAAATTTTCTTACAAGTTCTGAATTAATTTTTTTTAAATTACTCACAAAAAAGCAGTAATTTTATTAAAGGTGATTTAATTATAATTGGTTTAGTTATATTGGTGACTTGTTGAATGATTTTTCTACAGAATGATAGCTTTTAATCCTCTTCATTTATTACATTGTTTTCAATAAATTTCTGGAACTTTTTTTAAATTTATTACTGTTAAAACTCTATATTAAGGAATGTTTGTCTTTTAATGTATATTGCCTACCAAAACTAAAGTATTTAAACTACCGTTCATAGAGTGTCAGTTCTACGTCAAATAAATAAAACAAATTACAATTTTTATTTATCTATATATTCAATTTTTGTTATCTACATTAAAACATATTTATTCTATATTATAATAATAATTCCTTTTCAAACCATTCCATAGTTTAGGAGAGAGACAGTATAGAGTAAACCTCTAATATGTTAAAACATAAATTGTCTACTTAAACTATTTTCATTTCTTTTAATGAAGGTTTGAAAATTTTGTATTTCTTCATATTTTGATAAACAAGTTATGTAACGATTTCCTTGAATCTAACATGCAATGTTTTCTGATTATCTTACACATTATTATCTGAATGACTAACTTATACAAATTTTAAATTTTGCAATTTTCTATCTAATTACAGCATTAAAATAACAAATATTTCTTTGAATTCCACAATTTTTAATTGTTTTATGTTCTTGTTATTATTTAATAAGAATATTTCACATCTTATAACAAGTTGAATATTTTTTTTGCAGTCTAGTGTAATTAACAGATTACTTGAAAAAAAATTATAATTTATAAAACAAATTTATGGATTGATTTATTTCAGGCTTTTAGTATGTTTGTAGATTAGAGATTTTATTCAATCTACCCTGCCATTACAATTATAAATGTATAACAAAAATTAATTACTGGCAACATAACGGGCCAGTCCTTGCAAAACTGAAATAGAACCACTACTGGGTTGAATGATCCTTTTTTATTTGAAAAATACTTTGTCAAAATCGGTCCAGTAGTATCACTGGGAAACTATCATCAAAGCCAGACCAGCAGTAGTTTCAAACAAGATGAAAAAGAATGAAATACTGGCAACATAATTAATGTAGGCCAATCATTACAAAACTGCCCTGGGACCACTAAAGGCTGATCCCCTTTCATTCGAAAACATTGTATCGAAATCAGTCAAGTAGTCTCGAAATAATCACTGAGCACAATTAAAAACTTGTTGAATTAATTGAGAAAATCCTTTTTTTAAGTCGATAAACAATATAATTGACATCTTGAGATTATTAACTTAGATAGTTTTTATATCTAGCTTAGTTTTATACTACGCTTATTATGATACAACCATAAAAGTAATAGTTTAAAAATAAACATTATTTGGAAAATTGTTTGTACCTTATTAATTTGCCTTATTTCAGAATGTACTATTTGTTTTGGAATTTAATATACGACCATGCAATCTGTTCAAGTCAGGTAAAAGGTTATTCATTAATAAAATATATTAATTTACTATTATAATATAGGATTAATTGTTTTACAGGGTGTCTAGTAAAATAGCTTGAAGAAATTCCCTGAGTTTTCCCTGACTTTTCCAGGGTGTCTAGTAAAATAGCTTGAAGAAATTCCCTGAGTTTTCCCTGACTTTTCTAAATTGTATTTACACTATATTTATAACACTTAGAATATAAACAAATTTATACAACTGTCTTGTCTTAGCTTTTTTGCTTTAGTTTTTCAATCTCTTCAGATATAAGTTCTATTTCTTTTGTAGCAACTGACATCACTTTTGCTTTTTTAGCTTCCAGTTCCTTCAGCTGAATATTATTTTTCCTCTTCTCAGCTGCTCTTCTATCTTTCTCGGTCATTTTCTGTCTATAGAAAGCCCAGTTTACATTGGGCCCATCCATTGATATCTGAAGGATCTTGGATAAATCCAGACTTTGAACACCTTTTAAGAACTAATTGAGTAACTCTTTTGCTTTTGTGTCTGTAAGGAACACAGAACCAAAATATCGAGCTTTCACTTCATCCGTCTCGGCATCCCAATACCTAACACTCAAATCCATTTGGGCTCTTTGTGATATTTTGTTTAAACTTTCATCAAAGCCAATTGCATAGTTAGAATTTGAATTCAATGATGTCAGTAACAGGTCTTTAAAATAATTTGATAAACCGAATACAACACTATAGGAAATTTTATCTTTCCGCAATCTTATGTTCTGTGCAATGGTGCTATCAGGGAACATCCTTGGAAAGAGGCACACACTACCTTCTGCATTGCGTAAAGAAGTGTTGCATTACTAAATTCACGCACCATATAATCTCTGCTTCTGTCACTTCATCTTTCAGTTTATATTTATGCTAAGGAAGGAGGGGAGGTAATGACGACATCTGCATGACGTGATTGCCCGCTATGGCAATGAAAACCGGAACCTTCCATGTTGAAATAAACAGTGTAAAAATAATCACCGTCAAATAAAACACATACTATCACGAGTCTAGACAAATAGCTGGCTACGAATGTTTACACAGCGTTCTGTGTGGTCAGAAACAGACTGAGTTATCTGTTATCCCCACCTGTCCATATGATAACAGAACCACTGCGCACCCCAAGGCCACGGTCCAGGCTAAAACTTCCCAGCTGTACCAACTCGACACGTTTAATATTTATTGACATAAGTCCTGAGGTCATAGCAACGGGCTTATCAAATAAATAATGGGCATCTAAATAAAGAAGTGTTATTTCCTGACTGCCCTGCCCCTAAACCGCTGGCTTACAATACCAAATATTCGAGAGCAATGACCACTAGTTTTGTTTCTAATCAAAATAAATATTTTCCCGATTTTTTAAATTTTTCCCTGACTTTTCCCTGAATTTTCCAGAATCTTAAAATTCCCTGACTTTTCCAGGTTTTCCCGGTTTTCCCTGTCACTAGACACCCTGTTTTATTATTATACAAATGATACAAATTTTCTAGAACCTGTAATGAAAAATATATTCTATTACAGTCGAGCCCCGGTTAACCGAACTCGGGTCAATCAAAACCCGGGTTAACCGAAAGACACCGCAAAGTGAAATGTAAATGAACCTACAGTAATATGTAAACAATGCATTGCTCAACGCGATTTCGAGTAGCCTGACCATACCACCATTTATAGTTACCCCCACCTAACCATATCCCTGATGACACGTTTCAGTAACACGTGTCTTGACAAAGCTGTCCAAGTGTAAGTGCTATTCCAAATCTCTGTCCGAATCTTTTACGTAATTAAGGCGAAGTTTTTTTCATGTTACCAAACGTTTTTCTTTTCTTGTGGGTTTGCATGTTGTTTTTAGTGAGTGTAGTGCTCTGAAGTGTTCTGTTGTGAGATGCCATCCAAGCAGTTGTGAGTTATGATTTTTATTGCCGACAAATTAGCTGCTATCAAAGAAGTTGAAAAGGCCAGTTTACTAAGAACCATTGCTAAGAATTATGGAGTTGGAGTTTCTACTGCTTCAGACTGGGTAAAATTTAAGTCTAGGTTTCAAGAGCAAGCCATATAAAATTCTGACAAAAAACATTGAATACATGATTTTGAAAAATTAAACCAAGCTTTATATCTGCGATTCACACAACAGAGAAAAAAGGCATGCCGCTTACTAGTCCAATACTAGAAGAGAAAGCTAAAATGTTAGCAGAGTTATTAGGCGAGGAAGGAAAACATTTTTGTGCTAGCTCTGGCTGGTTAGACAGATTTAAAAAGTGTTACAGCATTCGACACTGAACTTGTGTGGAGAAAAGTTATCTGCTGATTCAGACATGGTAGATGTTTTCAAAACAGAGTTGACGATTTTACCCACGACTATAGTAAAGACCAGATTAACAATGCCGACAAAACCGGAGTAAATTTTAAGATGTTGCCTAGAAAATTACTTGCTTCAGAAACTGTGGCCCAGGTTACAAAATGAAAAAAAGAACAGATAACAGTTCTTTTTGCTGCAAATGCTTCATTCAGTCACAGACTGCTACCAATGCGTGTCAGCAATCCAAAAAAACCAACCACATGTATTAAAGAATATTGTGTCAAATGCTTTACTAGTTTTTTACAGAGCCCAAAAAAGTGTGGGGTGTCTTCTGAACTATTTGAAGAATAGTTTTTTGATCAGTTTGTGCCGAAAGTTGAGAAGTTTTTAACTGGAAAAGGTTTGCCCGAAAAAGATATCTCTTAAACTGATTACTCGCCTTCACATCCCGGTAAATTAGTGGTGATATTTTTGTTCGCTTCCTTCCTCCACTAGCCGAATACGGTCTCTCAATCAAGGCGATATAGAAATATTTAAACGAAACTATCAAGGGCTGTTGATATGAGCCATATTGCAGGGTTGCGAAACACGAGATATGAATGAAACGCTAAAGTGAACATGCACGTAGTATACTGGTGTACACAAGCTTGGGAAAAAGTTTAAAATGAAACACTGCAAAGGTGTTGAAGAAAACTGTATGACGGACTGGAAGAAGTAGGAACAGAAGGTTTTGAAAACATTACATTGGTTCACACAATTCCTAAATGAGAAGACTTGAATGAAAATGACGTAAATGAATGGATCGTTGCAGATGACTCTGAAAAACTCACCGATCAAGAAAGTGTAGAGGCAGTTTTGCAAACAGCTAACAACGCAACAGAAAACTTCAATGCATACAGCGGATTCGACAAAGTGACTGTTGACGGATTTAATGTATTAGAGATGAAAATTAAGCACTAAATCTAATCAGTCGTATTTTATGCCACTCTAATTTTAAAAAGCATTAAAAATATGTATTTTTTTAAATAGCAATCAGAAACTACATTCGATTTTGTAATTTTACGTTGCCCTAAAGTTTGTTGAGCAATGCAAAGAATCAAAACCTGCTAATGTTCTGTTAATAAAAAGATGGTGGGACATGGTATCTCGGGAATGATTTGAAACACACACACAAAATCAAGGCGTTTTTTGAAACTGTTAACTGTAATACATAAGTGTGACTTTAATATGTTCTAACTAATGTAAACATCATTTTAAAATACAAATGTACTATCCAATTAAAAAAAACAACAGAAATCGTTCTTTATTGATGTTTTCCCTAGCACCCCTTATGTACGCTATTTTTAAACAGTCATGGGTTAACCGAAAAATTCATTATCCAAAACAGTTGCCCCCCTTTTATTTCGGTTAACCAGGGCTCTACTGTATACCAAATATAAGAACGCAATATCGATACAGATTAAAATAATACTCATGATAAATTTTCTCTAGAGAAGGAATCTTAGAACCTCTAAGGGTTTCCAGCCCTCTAGACTCTAGAAAGAAAATTTCAGGCTGTTGTAATCTCATGTCACTCACCTGATACATTCTCATCCATGTGAATGCGAATCCAGATGAAAAAATCAAGATGATGACATTTATGATCGGAACCACATAACTCTTACTCCTGTAAGTAGTCCACAAAGTGGTTACCAAAGTTAGGCCAACTATGAAGACTATTATAATCTGCACACATTAAAAATTACTTTTAAAAATCAAGTTTTTCAAAAAACTTTTATGTTAATATTTTAACCATAATGATGTGGTTTCTTTCGTTTAATATTTAAATTATGCTTATACATTAAATTCATAACACATCAGTCCCTCTATAATCCAGCACATCACTGCTACTGCCCCTCCAATAATCCGGCTATTTTCAGAAATCAGCTCTGCTCCAGCATTGGTAATGCTAGAGTTTATAACGTTAGCAAAAATGGTGAAAAGATTAAATCTTTCTAGAAAAACCATGGCATTTTGTGAAGAGTATGTAAAAAATTATTGTATACGCAAGTACAGTAAAATTCAAAATAAAACAAGGTTATTGAAAAACCAAATTATTACATATTAGTTGCAGGGTATTTTCTTACTCTAAGTTACTTTTAAAACCTTCTTTTCTTCCTAACTTTATTTATAACCACCAATTTAGCCTGCATACCATTTTTGCTTCTTATCTTATCTTCTACATGAAAGCCAGTTATGTGATTAATAAACAAGATAAACAAATCTAAGATAACCAGTTTTGTACAAATATGTCATTTTCATCATCTATACTAAAATATCCATTTTGTAGCATCATCTATGTTTATAATACCATGTAAAATATCACCACAACCAAAGCCGTCACCTATTTTTATTATCACAACAATACATAACCTGGCATTATTTAAAACACCTTAAGTGACCATAAGTGCAAGTGTGTATTTATAGCCAAAGTGTAATAAAATGATTTCATTGCATACCTAGATGTACACAATCGATTTGTATACATTACAAAAATATATGTTTAGCAGGTACTAAATATTGCAACTGAAAATAAATTACAACTTTATCAGTAAAGGGAATTATAAGTAAGTCATATTTTGCTACTTATATTAGGTCCACGGTGACCCTCCCAGAATATTGGCAGATACTTTGGTTACATATCTGCCCGATCATTGAAGTACTGCTGTATACCTTTGTCTTCTATTTTACAATATAAAAACATTAAAAGATAAAATATTAAAATATTAATTATTAAAATGAAATAAAAATAATTTATTTGTGAGTTCTGAGCAGCAAACGTTTATGGCTAACTATATATTATTTTAAAATGTAGCGTTATCGAGTAAAAATATTTATGGTTTTTTATTTACAACTACATGTTTTAGCATACCCAAAAGGCATCTTTTGCTACTGTCAATGAACTTATAAACTGTTCAAAACTTATGGAAGACAAAAAAATATTTATATTTACATAGTAACTATTAAATAAATAATGGTTAAATAACTAATTACATTACAATATTTGCTAACAATAATGAATGCGCTTTTGTTGAATGCACTAAGGTGAAAACTTACAAACTGCAGAACTCCATGATTTTCATTGTCGGTGTTTGCAAAACCTTTTGTGTATGTATGTATATGTGTTGCAACGGACCGGGCCACCACTTACGCCGCGCCGTCAACCCTACCGTTGACCAGCACGCGCGCGCAAGGCCGACTACCAAACGCCCATTGCAGAGCAAGAATTTTGAAACGAGCCGCTCGCAGCCAAAACCACGAACGCTGTGCAATGCTCGCCAAAATCTGCCAGAGAACAAGTCACTGGACTTAAAAAAGAAAAAACCTAACTTGCTGCGGATTTTACCCTTAACGGGTAAGTCATCCCGGGGGATGGGTTATTTTGAAAGACATCTAAACGGCGAAATGACCATATCAGTTGTAGGAGAGTGTAAGAAACTTGTTTAAAAGAATACTCAGTTTGTTTGCAAGTTGGTTAAAAAATATTTATTTTTTAAAATTTAAAATTTAAATTTACATCGCACAGTCTGTAACTTCTTTGATTTAAAATATCTTTTGTGTTGGTTCTTACACAGTTAAGAAACCATACACTGCTTATTCTATTTGACATTAAAGTTTAAATTAAGATTTTACGATTTTAGTTTGCTTTCAATCGGAGTATACCAAAGCGTAAAACTTTGCTCTACTTAACGTTCAATCTTACTTGTCGAAATATAACCCTTTCCTACCTGAAGTTCTTGGTCTTTTATTCTAATTAAAAATTCTCTTTTCCCTTAAGTGACTATTTTAACAACCCTTGACTGCTTCTTCTAATATTATTTCAGTAACCCTGGTTATTTACCTTGAGATTTTAATTGTCAATATTTGGTTTTGTTTGCTTAAATTTTTTCTTAAAATTTAATTGTTACAGTTTACAAATTTTCGCTTTAACCTTTTGGATTCAAGCAAAGCCTTACTCTTCAATACACTCCGAAAGCTCCCTATTTTTTACATTTTGTTCAATTAGTTAAACTTTCTAAACACACTACTTTTTTATGGCAACATTTTACATAACCATGTAAGTGATAAAATTTTTCCTATATCTTTATCAATTTTAAATGACCTTTTTTAAAATTTAATTTCTATTTGTTTTAGCAGGTAAAGTTTTACTCAATTTTACCAAACAACCTAAAAACAATTTCATAAATTATATCAGATTATATAAAAACCAATTATCAAGCCCATACTGAAACAAAAATTATATATAAAACATATAGCCATATCTCCTACAAGATTATCAAATTATTTACTGAACAACAAATCATAATTTATAAAAATGTTTAAAACATCTGCTGAATAACTTCAAACCCTTTCCCAATTGGAATTATAATATTTAAATACATATTTTAATTAAAACGTTTACTGAAACACAGTTAAAACCTTTTTAAACATATCTTCAATCATTTACAAAATCTACAAATTTATTTAAATTCATTTAACCCTTTTACTAGAAAATATTTAACCCTTTGGTTACTATTTGATTAACCCTTTTGGCATGAAAATCCACATAATGAAATTTATTAATATTTATTGAAACATAGTTAAACCCTTTTAATATAAAATATGTAACCCTTTGGTTATCATTTGGTTAACCCTTTCTTCATGAAAATTATACATACTGAAATTTAATTAAAATTTATTTAAAATTTATCAATGCAATTTCTGAAGGAAATTGATATTTAATAAATCTTGAGTAACCTTTGCTAAACGGCTACTAACCCATTTGCCCAAATTATATAACTTATATTTAAACCAATTTGCAAAAATTTCATTTTTCCTTCTAAGTTTCCCTATCACCAACATATTATTTTACATACATATAAATCATGAAATAAACAACATATACTTATAATTCATAAAAGAAAAAACTTATTTTAACATATTAGCTAGCCCCACTCACAATTTTAAAATCTCTTGTTTAACTTAACCCTTTTGTTGCACTTTTTAAAATATTTAAAATCTACACATATCAAATTCATAACCCTTTATTTTTACTCAAACCTTGGTTTGATTTAATTTATTTAACACACATATATAATTTCAACCTTTTCTATATAAAATCAACATTTTAAATTAAATAGTTTCAATTAATGATATAACCCTTGTTTATTTTAAACGAGAACAATTTATGTCAATTTGTTTCATATGGAAAAATGTCATAATGACTCCTTCTAGATAAAATAACAATTCAGTTTAATTTAATTATATGAAAAAGCACTCCCGTTTATAGGAGTACATGAAACTAAAGCATGACCTTCCAATCAGCTGTTGTAAACAATGGCCTTTGTCCGCCATCTTGGATGTTTACTTTTAGCAAATTATATTTAATTTTATTACAACACATCTCTTATTTAAATTCCTTACACCTCCATAAGATCTTAACTCTTTAAATAATTTAAATCCCTTTATTTGATTTGTTTATTTAAAACCCTTAACCCTTTACACTATTTCTAACCTAAAATTTCTATTTCCCTTACATTCATGAAATGCAACATAATTTCTGCTTTTATGGCATCACCATCTTGAAAACCCCACTCTTTAAAACAAAGCCACCAGTATTTACTTCTGAATCTCAAAGTTACTGTTAATGGTTTGAAAATTTATTTAAATTTTATAACATTTTCCCATTAAGAAAAAATTCTTCAAATTAAAAATTTCTAATTTGCAAAGGGAAGACAAAATAGACCTAACCTGAAATCCACCACAAAGCACGGCTTGCCCATTTCTCCCTCTCTTCTTCGTCTCTCCCTTTGTTCTCCAGTGGGGTGGGGGAGGTCCGGCTTGGATGTTGCATCTTTCCCACGCAGGTATACTTGGATGACTTCCCACGCGTTGCCGCCATCTTTGGAACCACCTTCCCTTTGTGCTTTTGGTATGCCTCATGTAGATCTGCTTGCGTCACCCTTTGTTTGAAACTCTCCCATCTTCTTTCTTCGATGACTTTTGCACCTCTTTTAAATTTTAGACAGTTACTAATAAAATTTTTAGCTTTAAGCCCTTTTTTTAACACAGTTCTTAACTGGGCATTTTATAACACAGAAAAGAATAAGAAAATTTTTTAAAACGTTTACCAAGTTAGTTAAATTATGTTTAATTTTGTTTGAAATTTAGTATCACTTTTTTAAAACTGTTTGCTAGGTTATCACTGTTCACTTCGCCTTGTCTTTGTAGTAAGGCTGCAACACACACATTTTAAGACGCTCGCACATTATTGATGGAATTTTATAGGGAAACCTCTTTCGGCGCGATCTTGAATGCGAAAGAGCCCCATTTTCGGAAACACTACGTCACGACATCTCAACGAAACGAACTTTCCCTAGCCACTCATTGTTTTTGAACGATTAACGGTAACAAAACTACTATTCATTGTTTTACCGGAGCTAACCCCGACAACGTCCGTACACTTCAAGAGTCCTGGTTTAGCTGGGGTGTAAAACGACGCTAACTTTTGTCTCCCACGGGAAGCCAGGCTGTTCCCACGAGCCTATCAACCAATAAGAAACCTTATCGATGTCGTCATGATCGGCGCGCGCATCACCTTTGTACAAAAGCTCAACGGCTCACAGAATCTATAAAACCAATCGATTCTATCCACTTTTTCGTTCAAGCCGTATAACTCTTTAAGGGTGCCTTTGATGAAGTTTTATTATTCTTTGTTATTGATTTTTCTCGTCTTGCTTTATCTCTGGAAATGTCGATGGTAACTCTAGGTCAATTTTGACCATCTTCCCCTTGCAAACTGCCTTAAATTAAAGTTTCTAACCCTTCTTACGGTGGCTTGGTTTGTTTTATATAAATGAAATTTAAACTCTTTATGTTTTAAATTTTATCTTTTTGCGGTATGTATTCCAAGAGAATACTGCCCGCCGCAGTGTGTGTGTATATATATCGTGATATTTCACATTGTCCATTATTTTTCCGTTGCACTGACTTTATGAAGTTATTATTAATACTTGTAAATAATTTTTTTCACCACTAAGTGCAATAATTTTACCTTGTGCGATGAGGAACCTTTCGGTCACTTGACCATTGTCGAATCACTGATTATTTTTCTCTATTTTTCTGATGTGAATGTTCGGTCCGTGATCTTGGTATTTGTTGACGTCATATATAATTCTTCTTGAGCCTTGTGTATAATGCTTTTAAATAGTACGTCATCTGCATATGTTGCCTGTAGGTTCATTAAATTGTTGAGTATGTTTTTATAAATGTGGTATTTTTCTAGTGAGTTTAATTCTATTGGGTTATTATTTATTTCAAGTATGGTTAGGTTATTTTCGTAGTTTGTTATTTCATGTTTATGTGATATTAGGTGTGCTGCAACATTTGATACTTTTGTATTTTTATTTTTGAATGCTCTGTAATGTTCTTCAAATCTTATTTTAAATGATCTAGTCGTTTTCCCTATGTAAAATTCATTGTAGTCATTACATGTAATTTTGTAAACGCCTGATAGGTTATGTTTTTCTGTATTTGTTTTGTGGTTTGTGTTATTAAGATATTTTATTATTTTGTTGTTTGGTTTGTATGTTGGAGTGTAGTATTATATAAATGAAATTTAAACTCTTTATGTTTTAAATTTTATCTTTTTGCGGTATGTATTCCAAGAGAATACTGCCCGCCGCAGTGTGTGTGTATATATATCGTGATATTTCACATTGTCCATTATTTTTCCGTTGCACTGACTTTATGAAGTTATTATTAATACTTGTAAATAATTTTTTTCACCACTAAGTGCAATAATTTTACCTTGTGCGATGAGGAACCTTTCGGTCACTTGACCATTGTCGAATCACTGATTATTTTTCTCTATTTTTCTGATGTGAATGTTCGGTCCGTGATCTTGGTATTTGTTGACGTCATATATAATTCTTCTTGAGCCTTGTGTATAATGCTTTTAAATAGTACGTCATCTGCATATGTTGCCTGTAGGTTCATTAAATTGTTGAGTATGTTTTTATAAATGTGGTATTTTTCTAGTGAGTTTAATTCTATTGGGTTATTATTTATTTCAAGTATGGTTAGGTTATTTTCGTAGTTTGTTATTTCATGTTTATGTGATATTAGGTGTGCTGCAACATTTGATACTTTTGTATTTTTATTTTTGAATGCTCTGTAATGTTCTTCAAATCTTATTTTAAATGATCTAGTCGTTTTCCCTATGTAAAATTCATTGTAGTCATTACATGTAATTTTGTAAACGCCTGATAGGTTATGTTTTTCTGTATTTGTTTTGTGGTTTGTGTTATTAAGATATTTTATTATTTTGTTGTTTGGTTTGTATGTTGGAGTGTAGTATTCTTTGTTGTATATATTTATTAGTTTTTCTATTTTGTTATTGGTGTATTTATATTTTAAGTAGATTTTTTTATTTTTATTATTTTTGTGTTCAGGTTGTAGTGTTGTGTTGAGGTTAGGTTTTTTTGTAAATTTATTGTATATGTTTTTTATAAGGTGTTTGTTGTATCCATTTTCTATTGCTATTTTTGTAATGTTATCTAATTCTTCATTTAATTTTTGTTTGTTATCTTGTGTGTATTTTATTGCTTTATTTATCATGTTACTATAAGTGTTAATTTTGTGTGTCCAGGGGTGGTTAGATTTGTAGTGTGTTGTGGTGTTGTTGGAAGTAGGTTTCCTGTGTACTGTAGTTTCTATTTTATTGTTATTTATATTTAATGTGATGTCAAGATAATTAATTGTTCTGTTTGTTTCTGTTTCGACAGTGAATTGTATGTTTTCGTTGTATACATTTAGTTTGTTTAGTATTATGATGTGTTCGTTGTGAATGGTGGGTTGGTATATTACAAGTATATCGTCTACGTATCTTGTCCATAGTAAAATATTATGTGTGTTTAGTATAGGTTTAATTATTATTTGTTCAAAGTGTTGTAGATATATTTCTGACATGACTGATGATATGGGTGATCCCATGGGGAGTCCAGTTGTTTGTTGATAGTATTTATTGTTAAATTGGAAGTAATTCTGGATACATATGTGTTTTCTTAGTGTTATGTTACTATTTAACAACACTATTTAAAAACACACACAACAATTTAATGAACCTACAGACCACATATACAGAAGACATACTATATAAAAACATCATACACGCAGATCAAGAGAAAATGCGTGTAACGTCAACAAATACCAACATCACGGACCGAATATCTACACCAGAAAAATATCAGTCATTCGACAATGGTCAAGTGACCGAAAGGTACCTCATCACGTAAGGTTAAATCATTGCACTTAATGGTGGATAAATTACTTACAATAGTAATATATTAACTTCATAAAGTCAGTGCAACGGAAAAACAATGGATAACGTAAAATATATATATATATATATAAATTCACATAAACAGTAAACTCTGTTTATTACAATTTTTTCTGACTGTAAAACTTAGTATAAAAAAAACATACTAATTTTCACAGATAATACGCTTTGAATCCCACTTAATACGCTCTTTTTGACACAACAATTTTCTCGACTAATATAGGAAGTTTTATCACATAGCAATAAATTAGAAGTAAAAAAGCATTACAATAGTTTTATGCAGTTCAGCAGTTACGGTACTGTATAACACATCAATGTATATGAAAAATACGTTATTTACAGAACAGAATCTAATAGGAAAAAGAATAGAACTTTGATGAAAGCTGTCTAGAATGATTCAGCAAGATGTTTATATCAATGATATAGCCCCAAGAATTTACATGGCATAGGATTACATCAGCCCGTTTCTGTTTGCTTCAATTCAAATGTCTTGATTTGTTTACTGTACGTGTACAACTACAGTATACATTCTACCATGAACGCATATCCTCCTCCCTCCTTTTCACCCTTCTCTGAACACGGATGTCATACAAAACGGTCAGTAGATTCTAGTCAGTCACATTGGAGATTTGGTAAAGTACGTAGCTGTGTGTACCATATTATCATTTATTATTACAGTGTATAGTTGTATCAAGTATAGAGTGGTGTATTTCTTAGTCTTATGAGATAGCGGGATAAAAAGAAATGGTTTATCAGTTGGTGATAAATTGAAAATTTTGAAGTGTTATGACGAAAATTTACATCTGAGAAATCAAAAGCAACTTGTGGCCAATGTGAACATCCCGAATTCCAAATTGAGAACAATTTTTAAAAAGAGAAAGGAGTCAGAAGAAAACACAGTGCACGGTGAAACAAAAAGGAAGAAAATAAAGACTGGGAAGTATGAAGAATTAGAAAATGTCTTGTTACAATGGTTTCATCAAACTCGTAGCTTACATCTACCTACCAATGAGACTTTTTAATCGAAAAAGCACGATATTGTGAAAGAGCTTCAAATTAATAATTTTACTGGGTCCAATGGATAGATTGACCTATTCAAAACGATACATGACCTTGTATATCGTTAGATCAGTGGAGAAGCAGTGAGTAAATAAGGAAGATAATTCTTCGTGAAAAGAAACTGTCTTACCACATTTGCTGAAGGATTTCTTCCTCTGTGATGTTATTAATGCTGATGAGTTTGAACTTTGTTAAATTTATGCCAGATAAGTCGTTTGTTTATAAGAAGGACAAATGCCACGGTGGAAAATTAATTAAAGATGCATTTTCAGTACTAGTATGCACAAATGCAGATGGTTCAGAAAAACTGAAATTGTTGGTTCTGAAAAAGTCAAGACACCATGATGTTTCAAGAACATTTGTTTGTTTGCATGAGATTACGCCACTAGCCAGCTTCAACCCATGTACCAGGAAATAATAAAAGTTGTTAAGCAGTATTACCGTAAGCAACTAGTGCAGAGATACTTATGTCAAATTGAACAAGGTAATCAGCAACATAATGTAAACATTTCGGATGCTACTAATTACGTTGCTTTGCCAATGAACTCCATCCTAAGGTTATTAAAAACTGTTTCATAAAATCGGGTGTCAAATGGTATCTCCATAGACCTTTATGGTGAACTGGTATTGGAGTGTACTCTCAACAAAGTTGAGCAAGTCATATTTAATAACTTTCCAGACTGTGTATTTGTCGACAATAATATCGCGACTTGAAAGATACGAATAGTACAGGAAATTGTGAGACTTGCTTCAATAGCTTCCACTTCAAATGAAGAGAGTGAGGATGATGATAATGAAAACGAGCCTCTGTTATCAATAACGCCTTCTGCACTATTTAGTTCACTGGATGTATGTGGCATTACACAAAGTGTCCGAAATTTCAGACAGCGCTATTGAAAAAATTAATGAATTGGAAACATTGATTCTAAATCTTCTTTAAAAAAATTAAAACAAAATGAGATTGAAATTTATTTTAAAAAAATATAAACACTAGAAAAATATCTATCACTAAAGTGATAAGTGAATACAAGTGAATATATATATATATATATATATATATATATATATATATATATATATATATATAGATTTTTTGGACTAGGAGACTGACAGACTTACCTTGGTAAGAGTCCACTCTGTAGTCTTGAAATAGAAACACATAAAAGCACTTAAACAATGATATATTTCAACCACACAGTGGTCTTTGTCAATCGAAGAGAAAACACAAAAAGAAATATGAGAGAATGAAATAAAATAAAATAAAATAAAATAAAATTTTATTTGTTTCTATTTCAAGACTACAGAGTGGACTCTTACCAAGGTAAGTCTGTCAGTCTCCTAGTCCAAAAAATCTAAATAATCTTTACCAACCAAAACTAACCTAAATATATATATATATATATATATATATATATATATATATATATATATATATATATATGATATAAATTTGGTTTTTTTTGTTATGTTTATTGTTTTTAGTATTTCGGTCAATGTAAGTGAGTTTTTTATGGTGTATTTATTTTCCAATTTAAGTTCGTGTTTTAGGTTATTGGCGATTATTTGTAATATATTATAGGCAGGTGCATTTTTAAAATTTATAGGGGTCTTATGGGATTGTTGATTTTATGTATTTTTATGAGGGCGTTCATTTTGGCACGCTTTGGATTGTCTATTGTGTATTGAATAAATTAAAACAACCTAAAATCGAACTACAAACAACAACAAAATGGGCCACATTCACATACACAGGGTACAACATAAAAGGAATAACTAAAACACAATAAAATAATAATATTAACATAGCTTACAAAAGCAAAGGAAACATAATCGCCCCACAAGGTAAACAAGCAACCAAACTATTAAACAAATCTGAAAAACTCAAGAAACAAATCATAAATATTAACCATAACATACATTTTAATAAAAACTGTATTAAAAACAAAATAACACAAACCATTCTAACCATCCCCCACAACATAAAATGGCTGCTAACAACTCACTCTTATTCAGAATGCTAAAACTGCCTCTAAAAAATGAAGAAAAAGCCAAATAAAAACAAATGATATATCAAATAGCCCACAAAATAAATACAATAAAAAAACTATAGATAAATTAGAATTTAAAATATTTAATAAATTAAAACAACCTAAAATCGAACTACAAACAACAAAATTCACATAACGCAGGGTACAACATAAAAAGAATAACTAAAACACTAAAAAATAATAATATTAACATAGCTTACAAAGGAAACATAATCAATAAAATAAACCAACCGGAAAAAATATGTCCCACACTTAATAACGGAATATACAAAATCGAATGCCCAGACAGTAATAAAATATACATAGGCCAAACAAAAAACAAATTAAAAGACAGATATCAAGAATACCACAATGCATACACCAAACCTGAAACTTATGACTCAAACTTAGCTACACACACCATCAAAAACAAACACACATTCCCCACATTAAAAAACGTACACCTAATAAAAAAAAGTACAAAAAGGCCTGAAAATGACAATCTGGGAACAACTACAAATTAATTTATAAACATAAATATAATATCATAAATGAACAAATACAAATAAAATAAAAAAACGATAAATTATTCAACCTAATAGACAAAATTAACCCCAAGACAAACTTAAAAGACTCCTACAGTACAGTGAATCCGAAAATAGAACAATAACGGTACACCACACCTTGTGATAACGGAGTTGTGAAATTCCACACAACTCGCAGTCTACTACAACCCCCGGTCAGTGTTGCTTGATGATGGAGATACTACCAATCTTTGAAAGTTAACTCACATAAATATTAAGTAAGATTCTTGTTTAAGTACATAATATAGTGAAAGTGATAAGTGAATACATGAAAACAGTGTTGCAAAGCTAAAAGTGTATGTGTGTGTGTGTGTGTGTGTGTGTGTGTGTGTGTGTGTGTGTGTGTGTGTATGTGTGTGTGTGTGTGTGTGTTTGTGCGTGTGTGTGTGTGTGTGTGTGTGTGTGTGTGTGTGTGTGTGTGTGTGTGTGTGTGTGTGTGTGTGTGTGTGTGTGTGTGTGTGTGAGAGAGAGAAAGAGAGTGAGAGTGCATTTGAGTGTATGTGTGTGTGTCAGCATACCGTGTAAGCTCCAGTATATATGTGGCTGCTGGATGGTGAAATCTATCTTCAAAACATAGCCTATTATAAGCGGCATTCGGTTTAATAGAATCCGTCTAATGTATATATACAGTGTCTTAGATGAAGTGGTAACAAAGTAATAAATTTGGCAACAGTATATGTTAAATATAACTGTGTTGTTCTTCCAGATGCTGGATTGTAGTTGGCAGAAAGCTTTGAACATTTTGGTTGTTCAGTAAATATATTCTATAAATAATATATTTGAAATGATATGGTATTATTTATAACAAAACAAAGTTAAATATAATGAATATAACCTTCCATGTTTTGTAATTATTAGTGTGTTAGTGCAGTAAATGTAATATGATAAAGTGTTTGATTTAGGTATATTTATTTATATTCATTAGAAGTTTATTTAATATAATGTATATTAGTTGTATTACAATTTATATAATAAATATTATTGTTTTTATTAATTGTAATGCTGTCATAACTTAAGACGAAAAAAATGTATATGAAAAATGTAACATTCAATTAATAAACACAAATTAAAATACATATTTTAACAAACCATGCATTATTAATAGCATTACTATAAACTATCTAAAAACTAATATGAGTAATAGAAAATTTTAGTACAAAAGTTATAGATTAAGAATTAAATTAAAAAGTTATATAAAAATAATATAAAATGGAAACAATTTGATAAAATTAATTTACTTCTAAACAAATATAGAGAAACAAAAATACACACAAACTTGAAAATTTATAAACAATGAAGGAAAAACTATATAAAAAATTAATTTCACATTAATTTTATAAATTTATCTAATATTAAATTACCTTTTTTTTATGACGAAAAACCAGTTATGGTTATCATCGCCAACAATGAAATAAAAATTATAGAAAATAATATTAAACAAAGAATTGGCTATAGGTAAATTAAATGTAAATGTACAAGAAAATATAAGAATCAAGGCAGGGCAACAAATATAAGAAATTAATTATTTAAAAAAAATTTTTTAATAATAATAAAAAATAAATAAATAAAAATTAATATCACTAAGAGCAAAAACAAAATATTTAGAAATTAATATTCGAACAAACATTGTGCTACATCCCTCCATGGACAATACAAATGCCAAATTTCGACTTCTCATTGTCAAAGCAGAAGACACTGATAAAGGTCGCCACATAGCGATCGAAAATGTTCTGTCTCAGTAAGTTTTTACTAATTTACAAAATTTAAAGTTCGGATAGTCATAAACAAATGATAAAGTGATTAGTTAGGATTCGTCGAACATAATGGACTACGAAATATTAATAACTATATAAATGATAACCCCATAGTTCCTATTTTAAATACCCTTAATAAATTACACAACATAAATGCACTTATAAAATTACAAATAAGACCATTAATCAATTTTATAAGCACACCATCTGACAAAACATCAAAACATATAGCAATAATTCTTAAAAATAAATTAAAACTAAATAATAATCATAATATATCAAACACTATTGATCCTGAAAAATTAAGTAAAATTAAAATTGGTAAGGATGAAAAATTGATATCATTTAACATCAAAAAACATGTACACTAATATTCTTACCTCATATGAATCAAAGATATTCCAAATTTTATTATAGATGTTTGACAACCAGTTAAAATGAAACAGTTGATATGTAGAAGACAAGTGTTCAAAAAAAGTTCCTTCGTGTGGAATAAACAGTTTCGTTAATACTTCATCCACATCAGCTAAACTGGTCTTTCCAGTGCCAAAATCTTGTAAAACTGCAAGTTGTTTGTGGTCTATAATGAAATCGAAATGAACTTGCTTCATAGACCCAGGTCGAAGATGGTATCCCTACAAAAATTAATATAAATTATGTATTTATGTAAATTATGTAAATATTTACAAGTGTTTTAGTGATAAATTATGTTTTCCAACCACTTAAGTAAGAATTTAACTTTTAAAAAATATGACCATACAGTTTATCCAGTTAAACTACAAAGTTAATAGAAACAAATTCAGATATAAAATCAATTCAACTAATTACAGTGGAGTCCCGATAATTCGAGGTTCCGTTAAATTCGAGCCTATTTCTATTTTAGGCTATTTTATCTATTTGAAAAAAAAGATAAATCGGACTTCCAAAAAATGTTTATAGCTATATGGTATGCAAAGGATATGAGTCGGGATTCCAAGAAATGTTCATATCAATACGGTATGCAAAGGAAATGAGTCGGGCTTCCAAGAAGTGTTCACATCAGTACAGTATGAAAAGGAAATAAGTCGGGCCTCCAAGATATGTTTATATGATTACGGTATGCGAAGGAAATGAGTCGGGATTCCAAGAAATGTTCATATCAATACGGTATGCAAAGGAAATGAGTCGGGCTTCCAAGAAGTGTTCACATCAGTACAGTATGAAAAGGAAATAAGTCGGGCCTCCAAGATATGTTTATATGATTACGGTATGCGAAGGAAATGAGTATTGTTTTCAATAAATGGCCATATGAAGTTCTATAAACTGATTTTGTACATTCTTAATTATAGTACTGTATTAGAGTTCATTAAAACACCTATTTTTTCTAATGCACAGGAACTTATTTCTGTGTAATCTGATTGTTCGGTAATCCAAGGGGGTCTTGGTTCCATCTACCTCAAATTATAGAGACTCTACTATATCTGATTTGTTTTAGGGGAGATATTTGATAGACAACTTCATTTGACCCTATTAGTTGTATACCTCAGGTATACCCTCCTAACCAAGACTGGTAAGCAGTTACAATAAATAACAAACTGTTATACTACTGTAAAATCCATTTTATTTTAATAATTATTCATTTTATTAAAGTTATGTCCTAAGGTTTCTTATTTATTGATATCTAGAATAAAAGTGAAATATTGGACTGAACTGTAATTTCTTTAAAAATTAAATGCTTGTAAAATACTTTTAGTAAAATATGTATAAATGAAACAATTTATTCAAATATATCTTTTGAGACCACTTTTGTTGGGACTCACCCCTGGTTTTTTGGGTCCACTGGTTATCTGCCATCCTTTTTATACATGTCCAAACCATGCAGATTGTCTTCTTTTTATCTCCTCTCTTATATTTTTATCATCAGTTTGTTATTATTAGCTTTGGTAACATCCCATACCTCTGAACCATAGAGTGCAATGCTCTGAACAATACTTTTATAAATGTGTTTCTTTGTTTAACGATTATCTTTTGCCAGAGAAGAGACTTTAAGGTTCGTGTCACTGCTTTGTCTTTATTCTTTGCCTGATTTCATCCTCACTCTTTTCTTATTAAAGACTGCTCCTAGGATATGTTTGTACCCCTTGATCTTGCTGTTTTCTAAGGTAAAGGCCTCAGATCTCATCCTTCCCTACTATTAGATATTCACATTTTGGAATGTTCATCATTAGGTCTGCTGCCTCATGTTCCTCCTGCAGTTTTTTTATCATATAACTAAGATTGTGTTTGTCTTACATTTTATTCATACCTTTCATTAATTGAAAAATACAACAAATTGTAAAACTAAAGCCTGTATGATCCATAGGATGTGAAAGGTTGAAAAGTTTTACCTACAGGAAACAGATTGATTGTTACTAGCCTAATGACCCAATTTTTCAGACAAGGTCGGAAACTGGTACTATATTTTGGAGTCGAGTGCCTAAGGAGAAATATACCAATCTATGTGACTTCGGTAGGAAAATACTTTCAATGTTTGGAAACAAATACCTTTGTGAGTACACCTTTTCAACAATGAAATTTATAAAATCAACTCACCGCAACAGACTCACAGACAACCATCTTTGAGATCTGCTAGAGGTTGTAACCACTTCAGATTGATTTTGATGAACTACTGGACGATTGTCCCCGTCCATAATGTTCTCATTAAGTGAAGTAGGTAAGTCTATATACTTATAGATGATTTTAAATTGAAACAAATTAGAGTTTTGTCCAATACTGTGTTCTGATAAGCGTAAACAACATGATTAAATATTATTTATTTTGATCCTTTGTACATTGCGCTTGATATTAAATGTATATGAAAATTTTTGTGTAATGTTTATAAATGACGCATACTATACAATATACATATTGCCTACATTTGGCTTATTCATGTATGTGTGGAACTAGTCGTGCGGCCCTTGTTGTCACTGAAAATATTGAAGTGGCCCTGCAGGGTTATGAAATTGGCCATCCTTGTTCTAAACCATTAAAGAATGAATTTATATTTGTCATAAACAACTATTGTAAAATTGACGTAATGTTGAATAATTTCTTGAGATTAAAGGTGAAATTAGTCAACACCAAATAACATTTATGCATAAACAAACTAGTAGTATGGCAAAGTCCAAATTTTATCTATAAGGATTTAAAGTCCATATTATGTGTTAGCAATAAACAAAATATATAAAAAATACTTGAATATTTTATATTTTTTTATTTATTTGGACTCTTTAAAATAAATATTAAAATATGACTATATGATTTCGTAGCCACATGATTGTAGAATGTGAACCAATTTCTCAAGATTTTTTTTTAACTTCCTAATTATTGATTTTTTATGGAAAACAACATTGTTCACAATGCTCATTGAAGATTACAGTGATATAAATTTGTTTGTTATTTACAAATGTTTCTTTTTTTTACAAAAGTGACAAATATTTCACCACAGTTAAAAACAAAAACTTGAGAAATTTAAACAACCACTTAATAATAATAATAGTTCACTTCAATTAAAACATAAGATTCTGTAAGTTCAGTCCCATGAGACGTTAGTACAGTATACACTTATTGTAACAGAGAAGTGAATTTTAAAAAGATCTAACTATTACTGCACATAAATAAGGTTGGCATTACCTGTCACCTGCTAGGTATGGAAAACTTTTGTACTAAACTTACTTTAAACAAACTAAATAATGACTAAAATTGATTGTTCCATATCCACAATGAGCAATATACATTTTAAAACTAATGCTAGTGTAAAACCATTTTTTTCCAACTTGGGAGCGGGTTTGCACTGCCCGAAGCACTGCTACCTTAAGGTATATTGTACTTATCTCCCTGATCTAGTCAAATAGCCCCTTCCCTCTTACCAGGTTTAGGAGTTTCCTGACTAGTGTTTTACCTTCAGCATCCACCAGAGCTGTACTATCACCAAAGAGGTTGAAGCGCCTCTCGGCAAGTGCTTCACATCTATAAATGATGTGTGTGGCAGTCTCCAGTTCTTGACCGCATAATCTGCACACTGGTTCATCTTTGTAGATACCCATTTTAAGCAAATGTTTCCTTAGTCCACAGTGTCCCGTGAGTAGACCTGTGGCTATCCTCAATTCCTGCCTAGACAGATAGATGAGACTCTTCTGCAGCCCCAAGGAGAGTTTCCTAAGGGTTAGCTTAATGTGTCTCATCCCTTCAGCCCTGATCCAGTGCTCACAGTGTCTTTCAGCCATCCATCTTCGCACTGCAATCTTGACCATGGATTTGGAAATACCTACCGCCGGCTCCAGTCCAATCAGGGGAGTCGAAGACCCCTCTCTGGCCAGTGCATCTGCGGCTTCATTTCCAAATATGCCCTGGCACCCAACCTATCTTGATTTGATTGTATCTTGCCAGGGCATGTAGGTTATTTAGGCACTCCCTGATTATGGCCGAGGTGACCACATGTCCGTTTAGTGCCTTAATTGCTGCATGACTGTCAGAGAAAATAGCAATCCGGGTCCCGTGTGTTCCCCTTCTCACTATCTCTCCCAGACAGGCATTTATAGCATATATTTCAGCCTGAAAGACAGAGGTATGCCTCCTCAAGGAAAAAACTAGTTTTACCCTTGGGTTTTTACAATACACCCCGCTCCAGTGCCGAAGTCCATCTTGGAGCCATCTGTGTACCAGATCTGAGCTCCCGATGTTACTGACCCTGACCATTCCATCATAGTTTGGTGGGCCTGGTCAGGTGCAAACGTTCGAGTAATGTGGTCACAGCCCATTTCCAAGACGGGTTCTTTGACCAAGCACTCGATACTCATATGTCCCGAAACATCTGGGAGATTAGCCCAGTTGTTCGAGTTACGCAATCTCCATGCCGCCAGCCTCGCCTCTCCCCTAAGGGCAAGCTCAAGGGGGGGGGAGGTTAAGCATTACTTCCATTTCTGCACCAGGTGTAGTTGACATCGCTCCCAGTGTGCACAGACAAGCCAATCTCTGGATATAAAGCTTTTTAGTATAAAAACATACGAAGTGAAAAATAATTATTTTTAACCCTTCTATTAGCTCACACTCTCCTGACATACAAATTTTCAATCGTTAATAAAAATACATTTTTATTCATCCATCAAGTTCAAATATATTTTTTAAACTTATAATGGATAAAAATTGATGTTAATCAAGTTTTTTCAAATCTTTATTCAATAATTAAATTTAAAAATGTGGGGTCTATCTGGATTTGAACTATGAGTCTTCATGTTCAAAGTCTAGCGCGCTTTGGCACTGCCAATAACAAGAAATGAATTTCTCAAAGATGTATATGAATTGTTTCCCCCATCTAATTGTCATCAAAACGTCTATCATACAACCTTAAACTGTTGCCATAGTTATCACAAAATATCATAAATAGTGCTGTAAGGTTAAAAATTAATGCAATGAATAAAATAAACAAACAAACTGGAAATAAGCAAACAATGATACAATTTTTCTTTCTCTAACTCAGTAGGAAAACCAAATTAATGTATTACTTATTTTATGTCTAATTGAATAACAACCACAGCATTGTCACTACTCATAATACAACCTTAGTTCTCAAAATTAATCACCAATTGCCAATCGTTTCACATTTGTACTTGTGTCAATATCTGAGTTTAGTGTAAAAGCAGTCATATGTCTAGTGCAGAATTTTAAACATCTGTTTTACTAGGTTTATTTAGTAAGAAATCCAGATACTCCAGGCTCTGGCTGTCTTAAACCTACTTATCCATCATACTTGAATTTTGATATTTATAATTCTGAGAACCTTCCTTGATAAATGGTGATATCTCCTTTTACTTACATTTTTGTGTAAAGTAAGGGATGTTTTTGAAACAATGCACCAAACCCTTGTTGTTTAGAAAAAAAAATACTACTTGTTGGGGATATGGACTGTTCTTTCTATAAATCAATGAGAAAAGAATAGCTTGTTGCTTAATGTCAGAGACGAAATTGAGAGGGCATCAGCAAAGTTCTCTGTATTTTCTGGTAACAACACAGATATGGCTATGTATTATAAAAATACCAACCCTATCTTTGTTTTCACTAAACATATAAGGCTGAACACATATACAGTAAACTCCCGATTATCCGTGGAATAGGATAGCCTGGCAACGCCGGATAACGAATTCCCCGGATAATCCGCTATGATCAATGATCAAAGAATACGCAAAGCGATCGATAATCGATTATTATACCATAAGTTACACAAATAATAACTCCGGTTAATGCAATTCAAAAATCTTCAGAAGACAAAATAAATACAGAAAATAATTTAAAATGTCGATATATTTGACAGACTATAACATGTTCATTTATATGTCTAACTATTTACAATACGTACATAAGTATATGTCAAAAGTAAGTATGTATGTACATATGTAATTTCCTTTACACATAATACTTTCACTTTTTAACAAACAAATCTCTCACTTTCGTCGGTTTTTTGTGAGCATTGATTTGGCGTTAGTGTGCGATATAAGTTTCTTGAGAACCATTTTGTCGCACAGTGTCTGCTTGTGTCACAAAGCCATAAAGATCGATAATGTATATGACAGACATGGATAATGCATATGTCACGTCCTAGACTATTTATAGCCGAGATTAGCTGACATTTGTTTACAATCTTATGATACACATTAGGTTTTCAGGCGTCCAAGCATTTTGTCATCGTCTCTCATATACAGTAGTCTGCTCGCCCCTTTTATTTCCTGGCCCGCGTCGGGATGCTTCCCTTTCAATGTAAAAATTAGTACATACATATTTACATATCTATTCCCTTCATCTTACCTTCTATTGAGCCTTATATGTATTTACGTCGTAATTCACCGTTTGGAAATTTAAACACATGAATCTAATTAGAATAAAAATTGGATATTTATAAAACGATGGCAGACCCCGGATAATCCGCAAACCGGTTAATCCGCCCACGGATAATCGGGAGTTTACTGTATATATATATATATATATATATATATATATATATATATATATATATATATATATATATTGTAACATTTTGAAGTAGTATACATATAAAAGGCACTTACCAAAATAAGATAAATATATAAAAATAAATTCAGTATGTAAAAATTACTAAAATATACCAGGAACGAATTGTAAACATAACCTAATTTCACTTGTGTAGAAAATGCACACGGCCACATTTTAGATCTAATCACAAGATTTTTTATAAAAGAAAAAAAACACACAAATCACTATTTATAAGGAAATGTATTAGAAATAATTGATAGATAACAATTTAAATAGAACTATGTAAAAATACACTTAAAACTTTCACACGGCAAGCTAGTGGAATGTGCTGTAGTAAACACGTTGGATAACGGATTTGTGGAGTTGCGTGCGCATTGACCGGCAAAAGATATTCGTTTTAAATATTTCTCATTTTAAATATAATCTAAAACAGTTTTGGATTTAAATGCAAAGAAATTTAAGTGCAGTTGTTAAGAAGAAGAAGTGTATCCGTAAAGAAGAAGAACATGACATCCGTAAAGCTGTACTTACAAGGAATAAACGAAAAAAATAGCGGAAATTCACGACTTGGCCATTTTTTTTTAACAAAGGTAGCGTCAGTACGCAGTTGGAACAAAGCATCGGAACGAGGAAGACGTATTCAGAATTGGCTGTAAAAATTTTATTTTTTTAACTGGTGCGGAAAGTGCAGTATCGTATTTAAATCATAATTACAGAGTAACAATAAGCCAAACCATTGAACTGATCAATTAAGAAGACATTATTCAGGAAATTATTTAATTAAGAACCAAATAACTTGTAAAATTTTTAGCTTGTAAGAATTGTAATTTAGATATTTTTTTGAAAGTGCCAACTCAAAATTTATTAGTCAAAATTTAGAAAACCCACCTATTTAACCCGAGATAAAGAGAGCTCAAGCTCAAATTGAAATAATTATATCAATCTCAATTCATATTAAATTTTATAACTAAACTTCTTGCTGCCATAACAAAATTTAGACTTAGGCTAATAAAGCTTAATTTTTGTAATTCTTTGTAGAGGAAATAAGAATTTTTAATTAGTAAGTGACTTTGTAAAAGATAACAAGGAATGTCATTTTAAGATATTAAAAGTTTATTGTAACAAAAAGCAGCATTGAAGTGTTATTTCTTTTAAATTATAAATTTTATTAAGACTTGTATAAAACAAAATTACCAATTATTACATTTGGCACACAAACGTGGGGCTCGATTATAAAAAAAAAAAATTTAAGAATTAACCTCAAGGCACTTTAGATAAGATTATTAATTAAATATTTGTATTAATATTGTTTACTTTTCAGGACTTTGCAACCATAAGTCAATAATTTTTTTAATTTTCAAAATTTAAATAGAATAAAGGGGAATTTTGAAATTTTAGATAAAAAAAAAAAAAAAAAAAAAAATGGAATCTGAAACAGGTACATATAATTTAAGGAGGGAGAAAGCGAAAAAAACAAAAAAATTAGAGGAATATAACAAACATAGTAGGTCTAGGAAGGGTACAGCAATTGAGGAAGCTGCAAAAGGAAAATATGTGACATTAAAAGAAAAAATAGATGAAAAAGAGGAAGAAGCTACAATAGGCCTAATAGAATTGGAAGAAGGGACAAGCCTAGAAATACAAGAGACAGAAACGGAAGGCACAGATATGCCTATAGAAGAGAGTGAGGTGGAAACCCAAGTAGATGAGGCTAGGGGATTACCACTGATGCAAACCCAACAGAAAAAGGGAAATAAGGAGAATGAAGAATTGAGGGAAATGATGAGATCTCTCATGGAAATGAGTCTAAAAGGGAGAGAGGAAATGAAGGAGGATATGAGAGAATTAAAAAAGGAATTAAAAGAGAATATAAAAAAAGAAAATAAGGAGATGAAAGAAGAGATGAACAGAGGATTTGCCTCAAGTAGGTTGGAAATGGATAAGAAATTCGAAAGCCTAAAGGAAGAAAATAGGAGAATGATAGAGGATATGAGGGAACAGTTGAGAACAGAGAATAATGCTGAAATAGGAGTTATGAGAAGAGACTTAGAGGAGAAGATTAAGGAGAATTTAGAGGAAACAAAAGAAATAATAGCTGATGTGACAGAAATTAATAAGAAAGAGATAGAGAAGGTAGAAAGAATGACAATACAGAACAGGGAAGAGTTAAGAGTTTTAAATAGGGAGATAGCGATTGAGAAAAACAATAATAATGATAGAATTGACCGATTGGAAACAGAAGGAAGGAGGAATAATGAGAAACAAGGGGAATTGACCCAGAGAATGGAAAAGGTAGAAAAGAAGGTGGAAGAAAATAAAGGAGGAGAAGGCCTAAGGATAATACAGGTGTCATGCGGGAATCAGGAGGAGATGCCAAAATTTAATGGTAGGAATGGTAACCCTATGGAGTTCCTAAAAAGACTGGATAGGTATGTGGAGAGAAAATTTGGATGTAGGACAGGGGAAAGATTTGAAAATGAATGGAGAGGAATCATAGATAGAGCCTTGGAAGTAGGAGCGGCAAGATGGTGGGAATCAATCAGAGAGGAAGTGGAAAATTTCGCGGATTTACAAGATAGGTTTATAGAAAGATACTGGGCCAAAGAAATACAGGAAGGCATTAAAGAGAGAATAGAAAATGAAAGGTATATAGAGGGAAATGGAAGAGCCAGAGCAGATTATTTCATAGAAAGAGTCATAGTTTTAAAGAACATGACACCACCGCAAAATGAGGAAGAGATAGTCCGGAGATTAAGCCGGCATTTTAATGAAAGGATACGGTTGTCAAGAAGAGTACAAAATATAAAAACGATCCGAGAGATGGAAAGGATGCTAAATGAGGAGGATATAGAGGAGAGAAATAAGGAAATAAGACAGAGAAACAGGGGACCATGGAATAGGCCTACCCCTAGAGAGGAACAGACTGGAAATAGATTTCCACCCAGAAGGGGTGAGGAAGGGATGAGACAGCAGGGAAATAGAAGATTTCCAGGACCAGGAGAATTGTATAGAAGGAATGAATATAGAAGTGAAGGACGGCCATATGTCCAGTTTTTTAACAGAAGAATAGATAATCATATGAGGGGGAATATTGAACCAAGACCAGGGCAGGAAAATAATCGAGAAAATAGAGGAGACAGGAATTACAGAACAAATGACAGGAGCCAGAAGGAAATAAATCAGATAGAGGCAAGGACAGGCGTGGGGACAAGGAAGGAGGATGGTGCACATAGTCAAACGGAAAACTAGAGAACACTGGTATCGTCGCCTTGGATCAGGAAAAGGAGCATCAAACAGAACAAATGAGGTTGCCAGTGATAAAATTTGATAAAAGCTCCTACGATAAAATTAAGTTAACTATAAATAATGTATTAATCAGTAGAAAATTTTTAGAACAAGAAGATGAGGAGAGAAATTATAATTTAGGAATTGAAAAAAAAATAATAAACCCAGAGATAGAGATTAAAATGGAAGATACAAGTTTACCAGCATTAATAGACACAGGCAGTAACGTAACATGTATCCAGGAGAAATGGATGTTAGAGAATAAAAATAAAATAGGAAAAATAGAAATCCTACCAATAAAAAATTTAACCATTCGGACTGCAACAAATATGAAAACTAAAAAGATAAACAAAATGATCATGGTAATAGGAGAAATAGGAGGGGTAAAATATCCGTTTCAATGCCTAGTGGTGCCAGGCTTATTGAGAAAATTTATTATAGGTACGGATATGTTGATGGATGTGGAGGCACAACTTGATTTTGGAAAATGGGAGATGGAGTTTAAATATGAAAACAAATTATATAAATCAAAAATGAGTGTAGATGGGCAGACAAAATTTAAAGGGGAGATGAATAATTTTGAAAATGAGATGGAGGAGGAATTGAGTTGTGATGAACAGGAAGGAATGAATGATATGGAAAAATGGGAAGAATTTGAAACTTTTGGAAACCAGAGTAAAAATTATATTAAAATTGTACAAGAGGAGGGAGAGATAAAAAAAGAGGATATTTTTGAAAGAATAGGGAATGAAGAGGTAACTGAGGAACAAAGACAGGAGATGAGTGATTTAATAGAAAAGTATAAAGAAGTATTTTCAGACCAGCCCGGTTTATGCACTGCATATAAACATAAGATTAAAGTTAGGGAAGATGTACCATTTTACCAAAGAAATTACCCAATTCCTACAAAGTACCAAGATCAGGTACAAGAAGAGATAGAGAAAATGTTGAGGTTAGGTATAATTGAAAGAAGTACTAGTCCATATATTAATCCAATAGTCCCAGTCATCAAAACCAATGGGAAAGTTAGATTATGTTTAGATGCAAGAAAACTAAATGAAATTATAATTCCGGATTATGATTGCTATAGAGGAATAAATGAGATTCTACACAGAGCAAAGAAAGTTAATTGGTTGAGTACCATGGACCTCACTAACAGTTTCTGGCAGGTTGAATTGGAAAAGGAGTCAAGAAAATATACTGCATTCCAACATAGAGGGAAAACATACCAGTTTGTTGTTACACCCTATGGATTGAAAACATCTCTAGCAGCATTGGCAAGAGCTATGGACAGTATTATGAGGGAGGAATTAGAAGATTTCACCTTAATATATGTAGATGATATAGTCTGTATGTCTGAGACATTTGAGGAGCATAAAAAACACCTAGAAAAGATCTTCCAAATTTTTTTAAAAAACAACATGACCATTAAATTTGATAAATCAGAGTTCTGTAGAAAAGATATTTCATTCTTAGGATATAGATTGACTACAAATGGAGTAAAAATGGATGAAGAGAAGGTTAGAGCTATATTAGAATTTCCCTCACCTAAAAATCCTCGACAGTTAAAAGGTTTTATTGGAATGGCTAATTATTATAATAAATTTATAGAAAAATATTCAGAATTTGTACAACCATTATTAAAATTATTATCTAATAGAAACAAATTTATTTGGACAGAAGAGGAGGAGCGAAATTTTATTAAATTAAAGAAAAAATTTTTGGAAACAAATGTACTTACTCACCCAGATTACCAGAAAACATTTTACCTACAAACAGATGCCAGTGAATATGCCATAGGAGGACACATCTATCAGATTGATGAAAAGGGGGAGAAAAAGGCAGTAATGTTTATGAGCCGCACATTAAAAGGAAGTGAAGTTAAATATTATACCACTGAGAAGGAATTACTTGCTATATTGTTTTGTCTGCAGAAAGCAAGACAGATCATCCTAGGAAGAAAAATTGTGATCCAGACTGACCATCAGGCCTTAACTTTTATTAAGACTTGTAAAACTTTAAATTCAAGATTGCATAGATGGATATTACTAATGCAAGAATATGATTATACTATTGAACACTGTAAAGGAAAAGAAAATGTAGTTGCAGACCTATTGAGCAGGAACCCTTGTGACAAAAATAAGTTTGAAAGAAGAGACCAAAATTCAGAATTACAAATAAATTATATAGAAAGAGTTATGGATATGGAAATGTGTACAAAATTTAAAGAATTTAGTAAATTACAAGTAGAAGATTTGGAAGTTAGAGAAATAAAAGAAAACATTCAAAATTATCTTCAAAATTATAAAATTATTAATAACTTAGTATACAAAAGAAATAGGGAAAGTTGGAAAATAGTAGTACCAAAGGGAATGATTAAAGAAATAGTGGGTACTTGTCATGAATATTACCTGCATGCAGGAGCTAAGAAATGTCATACCATATTATCAGAGAGCTTCACTTGGAAGAAGATGGGAAAAAGCATTAGGGGAATTATTAAAACATGTAATATTTGTCAAAGAGCTAAAATTGTAACCCAAGGTAATTTTGGAGAGATGAAAGGGATCCAAGTGGAAAAACCAAAGGAGCAATTGTCAATTGATTTTATAGGACCATTTCAAAGAACTGTAGGAGGCTATAAGTATTTATTAGTAATGTTAGATGTATTTACAAAATTCGTTCAAATCTATAAATTGAAAAAGGCAACCACAGGGGAGGCAATTAAATGTTTAGAAAATTATATAGAAAATTTCGGGAGAGTAGAAAGAATACAGACTGATCATGGAACCCAGTTTAATAATAAGAAATGGCTGGAGTATATAAAAAATAGAGAAATGAAACCAATATTTTCTCCAATAAGGAGGCCACAAAGCAATATCGTTGAGAGGGTGAATAAGGAGATCATTAGATGTTTGAGAACATATTGTCATCATAACCATAGAGAATGGGGAAAGTATGTAGAGGTTATTAACCAGGCAATTAATGAAATTCCTCATGAGACTACAGGATACACACCTAACCAGCTACAACTAGGAATTCAGGATGAAAGGTTTTGGCAAAAGGAAATAAAAAATTTTGGCTGGAGTTCAAAATTAATAAATTTAGAAAGACATTTAGAAATTGCTAGGAGTAGAATTAAGAAGAAGGCTCATAAGAGAGCAGAGAAATTTAATAAAACTCATAAAATAGAAGAATTAAATGTTGGGGACAAGGTATTAGTAAAAGAAAATTGGCAACCACATGGTATAAGAGGTGAGATGGCAAAATTATTTTATGTATATGATGGACCTTATGTGATCACCAAGAAATATGGCAAAGCGACTTATGAAATCAAAGATGCTAGAAGCAATAAAATTAGAGGAATTTTCCATATTAGCTTGTTAAAGAAATTTTATGAACCAAGGGAGGCACACCAGGGAGAATCAGATAAATTTCAGGTAGAACAAATTAAATAAATAAAGGGAGAAGTCGAGAGAAAGGAAAATAACAAGGGATAATAAGATGGTAACAACAGGAATGACTCAGGATATAAAAGTATTAGGAGAAGGAAGCGAATGTAGGAGGGATAGATAACAAATAAACCGGAAATGACAATAGACCAGAAATGACTTAATAATTAAACAAACACTTGAAAAAAAAATATAAAGAAATAAAAAAAATATGTAAATAAAAATAAAATAGGAAGGGATGAATGAATAAGAACAAGGACCTAACCTACAAACAACCTAGACATGCTATGACTCGGTTAGGCTAAGATTTAAAAAAAGAACACTGTGTCAGAAGATAGATTATATAGATAAATAAAAAGACTTATGATTGGAAGGATTCCATTCTATTAAAATTAAAATAAAGAAAGAAAAAGAAAAAGTTTATAAAATAGATTCTAAGAATCAGAAAATGATTAATGTACGAGATGTTAAGAGTAAGAGTATTGTTGATTAAATGTTAATTGTTAATTTATTGTATTGTTAGGAGTTAAGTATATCATGTGTAATTAGAGGGCAGCAGACAAGCAAGAAGGATAGAGTAAGAGTTTACTCCCAAAATGTGAAAATTGAGAGTTAAGAGTAAGAGGATTGTTGATTAAATGTTAATTGTTAATTTATTGTATTGTTAGGAGTTAAGTATATCATATGTAATTAGATGGCAGCAGACAAGCAAGAAGGATAGAGTAAGAGTTTACTCCCAAAATGTGAAAATTGAGATAAAAAAAAGGAATTTCGGAATCAAAATTTTTTTTTATCTAAATTTGGGGACTATGTAACATTTTGAAGTAGTATACATATAAAAGGCACTTACCAAAATAAGATAAATATATAAAAATAAATTCAGTATGTAAAAATTACTAAAATATACCAGGAACGAATTGTAAACATAACCTAATTTCACTTGTGTAGAAAATGCACACGGCCACATTTTAGATCTAATCACAAGATTTTTTATAAAAGAAAAAAAACACACAAATCACTATTTATAAGGAAATGTATTAGAAATAATTGATAGATAACAATTTAAATAGAACTATGTAAAAATACACTTAAAACTTTCACACGGCAAGCTAGTGGAATGTGCTGTAGTAAACACGTTGGATAACGGATTTGTGGAGTTGCGTGCGCATTGACCGGCAAAAGATATTCGTTTTAAATATTTCTCATTTTAAATATAATCTAAAACAGTTTTGGATTTAAATGCAAAGAAATTTAAGTGCAGTTGTTAAGAAGAAGAAGTGTATCCGTAAAGAAGAAGAACATGACATCCGTAAAGCTGTACTTACAAGGAATAAACGAAAAAAATAGCGGAAATTCACGACTTGGCCATTTTTTTTTAACAAAGGTAGCGTCAGTACGCAGTTGGAACAAAGCATCGGAACGAGGAAGACGTATTCAGAATTGGCTGTAAAAATTTTATTTTTTTAACTGGTGCGGAAAGTGCAGTATCGTATTTAAATCATAATTACAGAGTAACAATAAGCCAAACCATTGAACTGATCAATTAAGAAGACATTATTCAGGAAATTATTTAATTAAGAACCAAATAACTTGTAAAATTTTTAGCTTGTAAGAATTGTAATTTAGATATTTTTTTGAAAGTGCCAACTCAAAATTTATTAGTCAAAATTTAGAAAACCCACCTATTTAACCCGAGATAAAGAGAGCTCAAGCTCAAATTGAAATAATTATATCAATCTCAATTCATATTAAATTTTATAACTAAACTTCTTGCTGCCATAACAAAATTTAGACTTAGGCTAATAAAGCTTAATTTTTGTAATTCTTTGTAGAGGAAATAAGAATTTTTAATTAGTAAGTGACTTTGTAAAAGATAACAAGGAATGTCATTTTAAGATATTAAAAGTTTATTGTAACAAAAAGCAGCATTGAAGTGTTATTTCTTTTAAATTATAAATTTTATTAAGACTTGTATAAAACAAAATTACCAATTATTACAATATATATATATATATATATATATATATATATATATATATATATATATATATATATATATATATATATATATATATATATGCTGAAGGGTTTAAAGCGTGGGAAAGACTGATCAAAATTAAAATCATACCAACCTGTTCCATTTACATCGTGCTTGGGAAAGCTAAAGGACAGAATGGTAAAAGAATGCCTGACCAGGAGGTTAAAAAGAGATGAATCACTTGGATGATTTTAGGTCGATACTGTACTTTGCCTTACTTTTTGCCTTACAAACAGTTTGCCAAACAGTTTACTTGACAAATAAGGTCTATAAGTCCTTCCAGAGGAATCAGTCAAAAATCATGGTTGATTTTATGGTGCTTTTAACTAGATTCTACACATCACCAAAATTCCTGCGGGATTTGGTCTAAAACTGGCCATCAACAACACTGCCCTCAGATTAAACAACAAACCAAAACTTCTAGTACTGATACTGTACCAAAAGCTAAGACGATAAGATCAAATTTAAGAAACTGAAGCCTTATGCACTGGTCAGATCAAAGATAGTGACAAGAAGAAAATGAGGAGTAGGCACAATCATATTGCAAATATTTTACATAGCCCACGTCAGATTCAAGATTGAATGTTATTACAAGAATTGAGGAAGTATGTGAAACCTCATAATGTAAAGCAACAATTAATACAATCTGCTGCGACTAGGCTGCCTGGGCTATCCAAAGACTTCTCCAGTAGCTGTAATGAAAATAGGACTGGAGGTAGAACATTAAGACTTATTCATTGGTGAACGCATTTAGGTAAAGCAGTTGAGACTAAAATTACTATTAAACTAGCAACCATATGCAGATATCATTGAGACCACTCATGCTTTCTTTCACTAAAAGAATCAGGGCACCTAATTATCACCTTTTTCAATTAGTTCCTCAGCCAATCCTAATATACTCTGATGAGTCACCATAGCAAGAAATTAACATTACAACTGTAGAAGATTGGCTTAAAAGACTGGGTAAAGCTGATCCATTTGTGGCATTGAAACATGGAGCCAAAGGATATCACAATATATATTTACTATATATATGTGAACATGTTATTTGGTGGATCAGTCAATCTAGAAGAATCTACATCAAGAGCAGGTTACTATAACCTACTGCAGGGAAACCTATTACATATAAACGAGTTCTGCATCCAGCACAGGTTTAAAATTACTGCTCATTAATGCCGTGTTAGTCAGTAACCTATGGATGTTAGATAAATGTATTCTTATTGACTCTTAAGTCTACCACACACATGATTAAACAGAGAACTCCTGCAAGCTCGTTTTGATCTCAAAAATAAAACACATCATTGTCCACTGAGCATAATAAAATCCAAGACAATGGGAGGGCTAATGCCATTGCAAAGCAGGCATCAACAATGAGACCCGCTCTACCATTTTAATTCCTGTAAAATTCTAATCAAAACCACCATAAAAGAATTAATGAATAATAAATGGCAGATAGATAAGAATGGCAGGCACCTATATTGCACCCAAAGAGAATCAACATAAGATAAATGTACAAAAGCATACCCAGAGCCAGGGGTGCAGAATATGTCTGGTCCGGCAATCTAGGATCGATGGAAATTCTTGGGTTTCTGAGAAAACTTTGAGGAAAATATAGTTTCGCAAACTTTTTTAATAATTCGAATCCTGAATCAGAAGAATTTACAAACTGTTTCTGAATAAAAGAAAATTCAAAAAGTACGAAAAATCGTACCAAGCTGTATAATAGGTTAGAATTCATATCTTTTATTATTTTCTTGCAACTACAGTAGCGTATCGTGTTCTCAATTCGGCAGCGCAGAGCAGCTCAGCTCCACAAAAATGCAAGATTACACCCGACAATGCGCCGCTGCAAAAACTATTCGGCGATGTATTACGGGTGTTTCATATCGTAATACAGTAAGATATGAAGTGCATATTATTCATATTAATTTTATTTGTTTGTTTAGGAGTGATTATTAAAACTATATGATGTGAATATTTTTTTTTAAAACAAGAAGTTGTAAAGCTTAAAAGTGTCTATGTCTACTCAAGTTAATAGTAATACAGATATTAAAACTCAACTATCACTCTTAAATCAGACAGTTTCAAGCCTAAATAAATGATTTAATGAAATTTTACAAAAAATCAAATCAAGCAAACTGAAACCGTTTCTTACCCACTCCAGAAATAGAGAAATTTGAAGCAAAACTTACACTTATTAGACTTAGCACATCAGTAACACAAATATATAGTCTGATGTCTTGTTTTATTGAAGAATCAGGAATAATCAAGTTTGTTCCGTGTATTATAAATTAAAAAATTATGCTAAAGATGTAAGATTTTTTAAAAAAAGTTTATTTGGTCAGTTTTCTCTGGCTGAAGAGCAACAATTACTTCAGGAAATACAGAGCAAAATATTTGGTAATTTCAAAGGACATTTAATTAATCATCTGATATCTAGTGCTCATAAATGGTGCTGTAGCTTTTCGGAATTATTAAAAATTAAAGAAAAAGAAACCAACGAAGAACATGAGAAGATTGGGCTTAGGGTAGGTAGGGCAGCATACATTTCCATTAAAGAAGGTAAAAGGGGCAAGTTTTTTGAAAGGCTATTGAGTCCTGATGATTGAAATAATGTTTATATTGGTGAAATCAACTATTCCAGGGAATTTTATGGAGAATGCAGAAAAACATATTTGTTACAATGAGGTAAAAAATTATAGATTTTTTTAAGTAACACAAATCCTGCAACAAATCAACTATTTTTAGTGTCTATTACAGCAGATAAAATAACAAAACTACACAGGACTTTCCAAATTACTTGTCTGATTACTTTAGTTGATGGTGTTGAGACATGATTATCACTAACGTATCTCCCTGTGGCACTTCCACAACGGTGATGGCTTTTAAAAAAAAACAAATCTTGAGAATTTTAATATAATATTAGAATCATAACTGAATGGAATGTCTTTTGATGGGCAATATTTTGAGGTTTCAATTGAAAAATTATCAATACATTAGTAATAATATATAATTTATGTAAGCTGGTAAGCCTCTATCTATATGTTCCATAATTTTTGGGGAAGTTTAGGCATCCATATAAGAAATTGGGGGAAATATTTGGGGGTAAAAACATTTTCTGCACCCCTGCCCAGAGCAACATCAAATATCACAGTCAAATTAAAAATCAAATACATAGTTACAGGGGACTATCAAAAACGTGCCAAATATATCGCAGTGTCACAAATGAACTCAGGAAGAAACAATATCATATATACTCTTGAAGGTAATAGTTAACTGACAGTCCACCAACTTTGACTTTTTACCATTGATAAACAGTTGAAAAATTACAGCTCTATGTTATATCAGATGACTATAAAGCTTTATTAAAATAAAGTTACAAATTATCTGATTATGAAAGATTCGTGTGTTTTTGTTTAATAAGAAATTTACTTGTTAACAATAAGACTCTGGTAAACCAGAAGTCATCGATTTTGCTTACAATCAACAATTATATCTGGTGATGTAGAAAATATTCTATGAACAAGAAAAAAAGTACTAAAACATCTTGCTGATGGCAAAAAAAATTAAAAATTTTAAAAATACATATTTAAACTTACATCCAACACAATAAAGGATATGAAATCAATTTATAAAGGGTATTACAATATAGCCATAGTATTTCGTAAGGATAGATTTGGTCTTTATAAAAAAAAAATAAGTACTAATCTAAGACAAAAATCATGCCTTCCACGAATGAATTTCAACCCCTTGTGCTATGCTGCAATAAAACATACCTATACCAAAATTCACTAACTTTAGAATAATTCAACATCACCTAACAAAATTTTTTTACATTAAAATCATGGAGAACCGTGTTTGTAAAGTTAGGTTATTGAAATGTTACATTTCAACAGGTCAGTGTCAAGTTTCATTACATTGTTTAAAATAATGTTTGCTTTCATGGGCGAATATTCTTAGTATACAGTTATATTTTTTGTGAGCAAAAATGATATCTGGTTACCACAAATTATTGGCTTAATGTAACCTAAGTTAACTTCTTATTCTTCAAAAAAACCAAATCTATCACAACCAGATAATTTGTAACTATATCTTAATAATAGTTTTATTTAGTGTGGTTTGACATAGTGGGTAATTTTTCAACAATTTATTTATACAGAAATAGCTTATGTTTGTCAAGTGAGTTATGTTTATATTCCAATATTTAACTTTTATGAATTATTTATGGTTACCGGCTTTATTAATAATTTTTCCTCCTTTAGTATATATTTTTACGTATATGAAAAGCAAAAACAATTGAAGGTGGTGGACTAACAGTAAACTATTACCTCTAGGAATATGGGGGTGCAAATCTAGCAAGGGAAAAGCCCTCAAAAAGGAAAAGGGGAAAAGTCTCAATGTTATACTTGATATGATCACTAATACAAACCTAATCTGGCTTCAGTGGCATAATAAGAACATCGGGCTATCGGAGTTACTTGGCAATAGATGTCCAAAACAATAAGTAACAAGTAGGTAAGTTGTCATTTATGATTACATTATTATTTTAGGCACCATTTTATTATTATTAGCTACAATAATTGAGTTCTTGATTGCTAACTTTGACCATTAATATATAGGATTTTAATGAATAATAAAAGAATATATTTTTTTTTAATTCTAATTTGTCAATGTTTAAGTAAGTATATTTACACTATATTATCATTCTCCTTCACAGAGTACAATATTTTAATAATTTCCTTTAACTTTTATGTACCTGAAGTTCTTCCCAAGTTGGAAAAAGTCTGTATCTCGATGTGAGGTTATTTTTCTAAGGTAAATTTTTAACCACTGTTTTTAGTTTCTGATACAAAAAAAAAACTTTATTCTGGCTTAGAATGTATTATTCAATTACATTTGTGGAAAAAATCAGAGGTGGTGAGCTACTGGACAAAAGTATCTAAGGACAACAGTAAGAATCGTTATAAAAAAAATTAACCTATTAATAAAACATGACCTGAGGTAACCTGTTGCTGCCTTCATATGTAGAATTAACAAAGTTATATAATTACTACTTTTGGTATCACTTGGGAAAAAAAACCCTACTTAAAATATTTTTCACCAGACATATTTTGCACTAAGTCAGTGTATTGTTCAATGTTGTGAGTAATGGGCAAGACTTTTGTCCGTGACTAACACCATTGAACAATGCACTGACCTAGTGTGAAACACGTCTGCTGAAAAATATCAGTAAGTAATGGTTTTTTTGCCAAGTGATACCAAAAGTAATAGTTATGTATAAAAAACATCAAGATTAAAAAAAAACTCCCAAGTTATCTTTTGCTAACTGTAGTGTTGTTTTTGGATTTCAAAAACTTATGAAAATTGTTTGAAATGTTCAATAACACAAAGAGATTGAAACAATAGTTGTTTCACTTGAAGTTGAAACAATTATAACGTCATGAAAGAATAAGAGCAAGACCTAAAAATGTTAAGTTTATCTAGATTATTTAAGAAATAACTGTGAGAAATAACCAAATTGTAAGTTTAAAAGGATCATTGAATCTTCTACATTGAATCAAAGGATCTTATGTATGTTATGATTGTTCATTCTAATATGTAACTTTTCGGCTCACAAAAGTACTGACAAAATAACTATATAACCCACACAATATTAGTTAACAATAGAGGGATTGTTTAAAACAGCAAGTCAAGTTGACGTGTCGTTGCATATTCTCAAGTGCTTTTTAAACAGTAGACAGGTGGTTAAGAAAGAATAGGTAGCGAGTAGGAAAGGCAAGAGTTCGTTACAGTGTGTGTGTGTGTGTGTGTGTGTGTATGTATATATATATATATATATATATATATATATATATATATGATTTATTTTTTTAACTAGGTAAGGGATTTTGACCAAAAATAATTTATCAGCCAATGTAGAAACTCATAAGAAATAAGAAAAACAATAAAAAAAAACTTCCGCTCACATCCCAATTAAAATTTTGGGAAAAAATTATTCCACACCCTCCATGGCCACTAAAACCTTACAAAATCAATGTTTTACCTTGATTTTTTTAGATTGGAACTAGTAAACAAAAAGTATTTAAACTTACTAGTGATACATCAAAAATTCCTTTTTTTAAATACAGTCGGCACCGCTTATTGTGATCACGGTTAATGTTATCATTCGGTTATTGTTATCGTTCCATTGAAAAACAAACACGGACGTATAATAATACATTGTAATTAGGCCGCTTATTGTAATCATCTGTTCGCTTATTATTATCATTTAATTTGCCATTCAAAATCATATGCGTCAACGTATACTAGCATAGATCAAGTAAAAATGTCTACAAAGTAGTGTAAACAGCACGTGCAACACACAATGACGCCCAATTCATAGAATGTTTATTTTTAGAATGACAGAAATACTTTATAACAGTTTCAGCACAGTTCTCAAAATGTCTCCCTTACTCTTTGTTTACGCAAACACCCTAGCCTTGCTGAGTCGACCTTAGTTGTTTGTTAACATTAGTTGATGTTACTACTGAACCATTTACAGTACAGTCCTACTGTATTTTTAACAGTGAATTTTTATGAACGTTTATTACAGTATTTCAGTGTGATTTTACATAACTTAATTTTTAAAGATCTTTTTCGTTTGTTTTGCAGAGTTTAGTGTCAATTGAAAATTCAAAGGACAGTATAGCAAGATGTCCGAATCTCAAAAGAAACGATGCGATTTAAGTCTTAAACAAAAACTTGATATTCTAGATAGGTACAGTAAATTACCAAAAATGAGTCAAGAAACACTGCTTCTCAACTTGGCGTTTCTCAACCTCTCTTATGTAAAATATTGAACAACAAAGAAAAAAATCTTGTCATTATCAAAGTGTAATGCAAATGTTGACAACAAAAGACATCGTTCTGGGAAGGATCCGCATTTGGAATCAGCTTTGAAATTGTGGTTTAAAAATGTTCGCGAAAAAGATGCTCGAGTTGACGGCCCACTAATGCGTCTAAAAGCTGAGGATCTTGCCAAAAAAATAGGAAAACAGGATTTTAAAGCCACAGATGGATGGATCAATCGATGGAAGAAAAGGGAAAACATTGTTTACAAGAAAACGTGTGGTGAAAAAAGAAATGCTGATTTTGTTGGAGCTGAGGACTGGTTACAATACGAATGGCCAAAGATTTTGGCTGAATGTTCTCCTAGCTGCATATACAATGCAGATGAAACAGGACTTTATTATCGTGTTTTACCCAAACATACTTACTTATTTTAAAATGAAATTGCTAACGGCTGTAAAATATGTAAACAAAGAATAACTGTTTTGTGTTGTGTTAACATGGTTGGTCATAAAGAAAAACTCTTAATTATCGGTAAATCTAAATATCCACGTTGTTTTCAAGGTATCAAAAAGCTACCGGTTGAATATCATTCCAACTCCAATGCTTGGATGACATCAAAAATTTTTAATGAATGGCTGACTAAATGGGATACCAGCCTCAAATGCAACATTGTCCTTCTACTAGACAACTGCACTGCACATAATGACATAAGCCCTACGCTAAAACACATCAAAATGATTTACCTTCCGGCCAATACTACATCAATTATTCAGCCATGTGACCAAGGCAAAATTAAAAATCTCAAAAGTTTTTATCAACGAGAGATGCGTGCTAGAATTATAGAAAATATGGATGAATTTCAAACCCTTACCTCAAATGAATTGGCTAAAAAAACTTCTTTACTCGATGCTATTCATCTGATAGCAAAATCTTGGAATGAAGTTTCTGAAAAAACTGTGAAAAATTGCTTTAGAAAAGGTGGTTTTTTTGTTGAAGAAAATCAAGAGCAAGCTACATCTGAGGGAGACTCTGAAGAGAACTTGAAGTTTTTCGATTTGTCCTTAAAAGAATATACTGAGTGGATGGAAGTTGACGATAGTATTGAAACAGCAGCGGAAATGACCGAAGACGATATTTGTGAGGTAATTGCTTCAACATCAAAAGTTACTGAAGAAGGCACCGATGATGACGAAAATGATAAATGTGTACCGCAAAGATCTAAGCAGGAAGCTTACCAAGCTCTTGAGATTCTAAGGCAGTTTGTTCAACAAAAAGCAGAAAATTTCAACAAACATTATGAATATGAACAATTTATAAACAATATTTTACGAGAAGACTACAAACAGTCACATATAGAGGAATTCTTCGAGAAAAAGTAAATGTAAATTTGAAGTGTAAATAAGATTGAAGTGTTTTATAATGAAGTTTTATGTGTTAAAATGTTTTGATCAAGTGTTTTACGTAGTTCTATATCCTTTTTTCAATTATGCTAGATTCAGTGTTTAAAAAAAAATCTACAGTGGAATAAAATGAACTGACATGAAATATGCCCACTAATTTTAACAAGTAGAAAACTAAATAACAGAAAATCAACTACTGTACATAAAACTGTCCGGAATAGCATCAAAATTTGGTAAGTACAGTTTAATTATAGTGTTACAGAATTACAATTACTTAATGTAATGATAGGCTTACATATCGTTCAAAACAAACAGTTGTGGCAATAATACAGTGAGTTCAATGCAGTACGGCTGTAGACTACATCGTGATTACGTGTTCGGTTATTGTTATCAAATATGCTTCTGACAAATATGATCACAATAAGCGGCGCCGACTGTATCACCTTTAACAAAACATCTTTCACCATTTACATACGACACCTTTCACAGCATAATGCTGCATTGCATGGTAACTTATATCGTTTTTAGGCCAAAGTTAGAAATGAAGGTTTTAAGTAAACATTTAATGCAAATTTTTGTTTTGTGCATTATGGCTATGGAATAAGTGTCTGTAAATGTTTGTTACATCCTTTTGAATCATTTAGTAACTTACTAACACAAAAAGTAATGATGTTTTTGCGGGTTTTATAATTCCATAAATTTTGTGTACGGCATGAAACGTGTTGTATATAAATGGTGCCTGGTGTTTTGTTTAGTGTAATAGTTTTTAAAAAATTGTAATTTTTGTTATATCACCAAAAAGGTTAAATACTTTTCGAAACATTTTGCTGGTTTCAACCCCAATGTTTCAAAGGTGAAACATTGATTTTGTAAGGTTTGAGGTGACCCTGGAGGAAAGTAATAATTTTTTCCAAAATTTTAATTGTTTGCAATATGAGCAGCAGTTTTTTTAACCTAGTTTTTAACTAAAAATGGCTATCCTCAACAATCATAAAAGTGCTAGGTAAAAATATAGTCTTAATGTTAATGGTTTTTTAAATTACTAGTTTTAATGTGTAGAACATGAATATTGACTTTTTTCTGCAGAAAAATCAGAAAGTTACTTTTTTCACATTTAAATTAGTCACATTTAGTCTGTAATGACATGTATAGCATAACAAAGTCTTATTGACGTTGAAAAAAATTTTTTTTAATTACTCGTTTTAATGTGTAGAACACGAATAATAACTTTTTTCTGCAAAAAATACAATAAGTTAATTTTTGTTAGTCTGTAATGGCAAGTATAGTGTGAACCGGCCGCACAATAGCTACAGCATACTATACTAAATCAAAGTCAATGTATTTTAAAACTAAACTTAAAATCTAAATTTTTTAATTTTTGTTATAATTTTATACAACATTACTATATACATACATTAAAATATACCTACGAAGTATCCACTCATGACACATTTGGTTATAATTTCATTCAACATTACTATATACCTATATTAAAATATACCTATGAAGTATCCAGTCAGGATAGATTTGGTTCTAATTTTATACATTTAACCATTTAGGTAATGTATAAAATTAAAACCAAATCTATCCTGACTGGACACTTTTTAGGTATATTTTAATATAGGTATATAGTAATGTATAAATTTAAAACCAAATCGATCTTAACTGGGGACTTTATAAGTATATTCCATAAAAATTAAGCCAAAACGTTGTTTCTCAAATATTTACACACGTAAGGTATGCGTGACGTCACTGTATCACTCCGTGGTCGATGCCCAACTTGAAACTCCGCAATGTAACATCATGAATCATTTGTATTACTCTGCGCTCATTCACAACTTATGCCTTCACACTGAATTTTTTACCCTACTTTAAATTTAAAAAAGTAACTTTCCTCGTTCAATAAAAAAAAATTGTTGTAGATATCATCCTATTTGGTGGTTTTGAACGATTTTCCAAAATATCGTAAGTGGTCGCTACAATGCACAGTTACTATTTTTTTTAAACCGACGTCATTAAGACTATATTTTTACCAAGTGCTACTATAGGCAAGTGTAACATAAGTACAAGTGTTTTTAGTTTAAAAAACGGTAAAAATTTACAAGCGCTGACACCTACAATATTTTGGAAATTGTTTAAAACCACCAAACAGGACAATATCCAAAAGAAATTTTTTTTCTTTGAAGAAAATTACTTTTTTTCAATTTAAAGTAGGGTAGAAAATTCTCACCGGAGGCCTAAGTTGTGAATGAGCGCGGGGTGATACAAACGTTTTGCGACGTCACACCAACTCTACATTCACACCTTGCTTGTGACTCAGAAAAAACATTTTCACTCATTTTTATGCTTTGTGTGTAATACATCTTTGTGTGTGGTGGAGGGTTAGGTAACGTTGATGTTTTGGTAGTTCGGCCACCAACGATATTTTGGGAAATTGTTCAAAACGTTTGTATCACTCAGTACCCACTCTCAACATATGCCTCTGCTGAGAATATTTTACCCTACTTTAAATTGAAAAAAAGTAACTTTCCTCAAAGAAAAAAAAATTTTCTTGTGGATATCGACCTTTTTGATGGTTTTGAACAATTTTCCAAAATATCGTAGGTGCCCGCGCTTGTAAATAACTACCTACAAAACTAATGTTCTGATTAAATTAAACCTCACCTGTAAGCCACTACAGCGGAGAAATAAATTGATAAATCTTCTTGTAAAAATTTCTTCTTGATAAAACCTTTTTGGTAAATCATATTGATTCCCATTTTGGCTTTTAAACTTTTTACCAACAAGCATATCAAATGGGTCATCAGTATTAAAATGTTCAATACTCTCCATTTCATCAGGGTTTGCCCAACCAATTGGTCGTTTCTTAACATCCGTTGATAAAGCTAGTTTTTCATCAAGATTATAACAGTCAGATATTACAACACTACTTATTAAAATAATAAATCCGAAAACCGTCCAACTTGACATACTGACTACGTTGGTATTAAACACTGCCATATTACAAAATCGGTTCTTCAGAATTTAAGACATTATTTTCCATTTCCAACAACCTAAACGAATATTCCGTTCATTTAATTCTGTTCCATATTCCGTTCTGATATACAATTTCAAAAAGGACAAGTTCAATTACTTTTCATAAATGTAAACGACTATTGAAATCAGTTTAAATTTCTATTTTTTAAAGAAAATAACTATAACCTGTATGTTATTGAGATATTAGAGTCTACAGAGTACAGACCACAGATGATACAATTATTCAAACATTTTACACCTAACCGATGTTGCTACTAGAGAGTAGCTTCGTAAAAGGAACGAATGTTTTGAAACCATCAGCAAGTAAGCTACTATGTATTCACTTACTTAAGTACTTTTAAAAATTATTTTACATATAATGCATGCTTATGTAGGTAATTTTTTATGAAATTTAGATTGCAAATGTTGCAGTTGAGTAAAGGGAATGCTAGTCTTTTTATAATTATAATCTCTTTAAATGCATCTTTGTTTAGTATGTTTATTTTTAAATCTCTGATATTATATATCATAGATATATGATCTCATTTAATAAATTATTAAATGTGAAGAATAATTGGTAAGCCTAGTAGTTAAAAAATTATTCCTGTATTTCGACATTAAGAATACGTTACAGTAACACACTACGTTATTATATGAAATTTAAAAAGAATACATTATCCTAATTCAGTTAAAATTAGCCGCGAAATAGGTAAGTTCAGTAGTTTGACAGAAAACCAGGCTATAAGGATTTTTAAAACTACTAAACACTATGTGTACAATTGAAATATATAATAGATCAATATAGTGAGAAATAAGACCTATCGTTCAAGGTTTTCAAAATTAAAATAATTTTTTAAATAATTTACTCTATCAACAGAAATGACTAACTTTATTTTCACAGTATGCATTTCCAAAGCGACTTTGAGAATTCTTGGGTATGTTTTGGAATTCACTGGTACCGAATTATTTCAAAATATTTACGCTTACCCTACCAAAGTTCTAAACATTTCGAGCATTTACCTTCAACTTCGTTTTCCTACTATCGGTACACCAATTCCGGTTTTATAATTACAATATTCAAGCATTATATATACTTTGAATTTAGTAAATTTGTTAAAACTTACTGAGACAGAACGTTTTCGATCGCTATGTGCCGATATTCATCGAAAACGTGAAGCGATCGAAAACGTTCTGTCTCAGTAAGTTTTAATAAACTTACTAAATTCAAAGTTCGGATAGTCATAAACTATTGTTTAAGTGATTAATAAGATTCGCCGAACGTAATGGACTATAAAATTCAAGAATTATATATACGTTGATATATTAATATAATTATAAACACTGTAGAGCAAGGGACATTTGAAAGGTAAGAAAATAGTTTGGTAAATAATTTATAATAGCGAATATTTACAAATTTGCCTGTAGTAGCACTTACTTATATTTGTTGAGGACGGCCGTTTCAGGAGATGTGTCCCATTGCCAACTCAGACAGTAACTCTATCGGTTTAGTGAAAACTAGTAGCTCACGTGAAGACGGAATCAACAAATGTTATAATAGTTATTGTATTGAAGACAATAGAGTATTGTATTGAAAATTAGGCAACTGTAATGGTTTTAAAGACGAAGCTGAAACACCATTCGGAAATCAAACTGATATAATATCCTACAATAAGAGTTTGGCATTAATGTCAAAGGTATAAATGATTTAATAAAAGAATTGCTGTAGTAATTTGGTTTGGGGCTCCTTTCCGTTTTATACTAATATAGAAAATAATACTTTGCCAGAAATTCCTGAATGCAAATACATTTTATTTTTCAAATAGTTTTCAATCTCTAAGCCGGAATGTAAGTATGCATTCTGTAACCTGCAGGTATATTATTTTTTTGAAGAGTAATAGGCAATCATTTGTTTGTCTTATAAATATTCTTCAAATATTTGTCATATATACTGTATTTGATCTTTGGAATAGAATACCGCAAATGGTAAAATATACACCTCCAAATGAGGAGAGAAGCCAAAAACATCCTACGATAACCTATTAGTTTTAGATAACCTTTCAACTTTGGACAAGAACCTAAGAGATTTTGAAATCTCGATAAAACTTTTAAAACGTTTTGGTATTGCCTTGACCATTGTTACGCATAAAGTTTCTTGGAGTTGATATGCAAGTAATCAATGTACGTCATCATGTTTAATAAAAGGACATGTTTGACTCTGAAGTTATATTAAATTGTGATTCTAGTGCTCTAACTGCTTATATATTTCGTAATATTTGTATTAAGCGCCTGTTTTACTGAAGCAGTACTATATTTTGAACAGTATTAGATAATTGTTAGTGTTGTTTGTTATTTGTAAAGTAAGTATGTAGGTGTTGAAATTTAAAAAATTAGTTGCAGATATTTGCATTTATTATATTTTACTTGCTTAATGACAATATTGTGGATCCTAGGAAACGGCTTGGAGATATTTATATTTATTTATTCATTTTTAGGCAATAGATTGTAGAGAGAAACTTGTTTTAAAAAATAAATTTACTATATTATATTTTTTTAAAACAAAATTACAGTTTTTAATATATTAAAATTTGTTCTATTAAGAAAAAATACAAATGATAATATATTTATTATAAGTTTTACCATTATATTAATAATATATCCATTAATAAGTTTCTCTGAAAGACTACCAAATTCAAGAGATAATATATTGTTACTAAACACTTTTAAATGTTTTGTGATTACTAGTAGCTCACACGAAGATGGCATCAACAAATGTGAATATATTGTTATTAAATATTTATGTCACTAGTTGAAAACTATATCAACTTATTGTGCTGACATGTTTGAAAACCATCTTTTTATTTACAAAGCCTACAAGCTAGTTGACTAAAAGTTGCAAGCCTATGAATTATGGGCATGGGGGTATAGGCTAGACAGGTTGTGTTCTATGTATTGGAAAAGGGTCTCGGAATCAGAGTGTGTGTGGTAGTTTAAAATATATCGATATTATGTTATGAAATGTGTGTATATATTTTGAATTTTTCTGTCATAGTGAGTTTCTTGCTATGGTTTTGTTTGTAGAGAATAATTAAAGTAGCCTCGGTGTATGTTAATTTTCTTGTATATGTGTTGCATTGCTAGATTTTGGGTTTTTAATGTTTTTGATATGCTCCTTAAATCTTGTGTTGAATGATCTACCAGGTTGGCCAATGTAGAAGCTAGGTCTGTTATTTTGTTAATTCTGGTTAGATTGTATTTGTCTGTTTGGTCTTTTTGGGGTTGTATGTGTTTTTTAAATGTGTTTGTTGTTTTGTATGAGATTAGGTATTAAATATTATTAGTTTGTATTTGAAGCAAAGCTTCAATTATCACAGTAGGGTAATTGTGTTGTCATATAGACACTTTTGTTCAAGGGTTCATCATATGTTTAAGGGTTTTTAGAACCAGCTCATATCTGAAATTAAACTTTTCTCTGGCATTCAAAAAATATCTTATATTTTTGCTTTCCAAATGAATTTTGTATCTGAAAATAATATAGGTGTATGTATCTTTGACTTTCAAATACTGTATATTGTGAAGCTTTACAAACACTATTTTAGGTTTGCTTCTACAAAAAGACTTCCTTTTTAGATGGTTATACAATGTGTCCCACTCATTGCATCACCTAAATTGTAGGTGATTCAGAGCTATAGAGATTATTGCTTTGTCAAATTTATCTTCCTTGTTTGATTTTTTTGTGACATTGATGTGACTGCATTGTACAACATGATGTATTGTACATTATGTATTTATATTTTTTTGCATTTGTGCAAACAAATTTAAAAAAAACAATACAACTGGAGAAAAAGATTTATCACACTCACGTAGATAAACAAAATCTCAATTAAAATTGCTCAAAAACTAGAAAACAGGATAAAGGTTAGTGTTTAAAACTGACAATAAGTTACAATATAACATTTAATGGAGACCTGCCATGTTTACTATATTAGTAAAAGAATAAATATTCATATACCAGGTATATACAACAAACTTTATAAGTTACACTTTTGGTATTATTTGGCAAAAAAACCACAAAAAACCAAGAGGTTTTTTGCCAAGTGATACCAAAAGTGTGATTTATAAGATAAAGCTAAAGGTGTACAACACAATTACTGCAAGTTTTAAATTTTATAGACCATACTTGATTAACCTATAAAGAGATCATCTTTGAATCCAAAACAGCCATTCAAAAAACTGAAACACAGGACCAGGGCTCACTATGACACAACACACAAAAAAGTAGTAACAATAATACACACAACGAAATTAAAACTGATATCAGGATCAATCACAAAATAATATAACACTTGCCAAAGCAGATAAAGGAGCATCACTATAATCATCAATTCCAATACCCTAAATGACAAAATCAATGTATCCATAGTTCATAATAAGATAATACATCTAACAACAGAAAATATAAAAAAACAATCAAGAAAATAATAAAACATTCGAAACACAACATTTGTATAGATGAAAAACCCTACCTGCAACAAATCCACCCTAAAGCACCTTGTGCACCTATTCCAAAAGTTCACAAACATATTATCTGCACTTGCCAATAGTAAACTAACAGAATACTCTGGCAAATAAACTAACTAAACTCATGGGTACTACCCTTAGGGTAACCTCATAGGTAAACTCATGGCTAAACTCATAGATACTAACTAATCAGTACCTAACTCCTAAGCCTCCCCATCAAGGGTTGGCCATGTTGCAGCACAAGGACCATTCAATCTTAGATCTATTGGTGAACCAATAATCACCATGTTTGGGGTCTAACTTTCTCCCTTACTTTTCTTCTTCTATTGAGAGGTAGTGAATTATTCAAAGGTGTCTCCAAAGCTCCTTCATTGCAACTCCAAAAAGCAGTTCATCTCAGCTGCTACTTGACTTTCAATAGACAATACAACTCAGTCATATGGTGTTATCATTGCCTCCAAATGAAGCAAAAATTAATCTTGGAACAATGATAGCAAAATTGAGCCATTTGATCTGTAGAGAGACCAGTCCCCATCTCATGCAGTTACTCCTATGCATATGATATTTGTTTCCCCCTTGATTAAGTTTATCTCAAATAATTGCTCAATATAGATATGGTTGAAAATTCAATTATTTTGCAATATTGAAATATGGGTAAATTATAAAAAAATTGAACATGTTTTAACTTAAAACTAAATAAATTTGTAATGTTTTATATGTTTATTACTACACATAAACCAGGTATATCTGACTTTTCCAAAATAATTAAAATATATTCATAAAATTTCATCTCTAAAAGTTAAAAGTTCATTTTTAAATTCAACTTTCTATAAATTTAATTATAATTTTGAAATGATTATATTATGTTTTGTTCAAAGTGTGCACTTTATCGGATAGCACATTCTCATTGATACACTCTATTATTAGAATTAGTTATCTAAAATTTGAACCCAGATGAAAGGTGAGGTAAAAACGTCTATCCACATGTACTGTGTGTGGGCTCACACACAAGATTTTATTATGGTATTCATAAATATATTTATGAATTACATAACTACTATTTATCATATTTGTTGATTCCTTCTTCACGTGATGACAGTCAACATTTATCAAATACTTTTGTCCTAGGGGGCTCTCCAAAATAGTGGATTTTCTCATGTATATATCGATTACTCAGTACTACATGCGCTCATATAATATACTGTATAAAATAATAAACTCAAATGTATAGTAAAGTAACTATTGATTAAACATATTTAAATAAAGAACTGATTAAATAATAATTTCCTACAGCTGTTCAACATTCAACTTTAACAATTTTTTGTTTATAATCATAGGTATAATTAAATAAATAATAGCTCATGAACTCACAAAATAATATACTTTATTCTTATACTCCTTTCAATGACTTACGTCATCATCTACAACTGTAACTGTAAATTTGTAGTACTGTCACTGAAGATGATATACGTCTTTAAAACGTGTATGAGGATAAAATATATAGTTTTGTGAGTTTGTGTGCAATTATTTATTTATTTACTACCTCAACTCACAAGTCAGCTCAGTTATTACTTATGTTCGTGGGTATATTAATTGTTTGATACATTTTGATTGTAATATTAAAATAGTAATTAATTAGTAAAATGGTAAGTACATCAAAATAGTAAATGTTCAAGATATATTTTGTTTTGTGAAAATTAAAAAAAGACAGTGTAAACAATATACTTGCCATCAGTTTTACTGAGAAAGTAAATCAAACTGCTAATGTATTATTAGCATCTTAGCTTACTCTAGATCACTTATACTTCATCAAAATGATGACGCTCCATTTAAAAAAGTGCTGTATCTGACAAATTAGTGGTTTATGCGCATTCATCTTCCCAGTACCTCTGTACTTACAACAGCCGATGTCAGATGCGCAATTTCGCTACTAAAGTGCACATGCGTTCTAGTGAAACAGTGCTTGTGTTGTCATTTTGACAATTTCACATTCCATATTTTCGTCGGTTCTGCCGGTTAATCCCTGTTCAAGATTCATCCTTAATGTTTTCCCAGCCATCATTAAAACACTTATGCACCTTTGACAGACAATTATCTCTAAACACAAGCGTCCTCCTCACATATCTTCAAACACATACCGCCTCACATATCTTCAAAGTCTCTGAGGCTGGTTTACCAAGTTCCACACAAAATTTCACTTACATTTGCTTGCCATTTAATTGCTTATCAACTGTTCTCTGCATTTGAGGCAGAAACCGAATTTTGAAACAAAAGCGAATTACAGCAACAATGCTACCTAAACGATTACTCTCAGGCTACTGTGGACTGAAGTGATTCATTCCACTAAACCCACCACTTAGCTAGCCGGTTTTTGCAAGTTTAGGAGGTACAGTCACATCTGGAGGAGTCTCATTCTGCATTTTCGTGCTAGTTTTGTTATTTCTAATTATATATTTTTTGTTATGTGTAGGATAAGTTTCAGGTTTATATTGCCTTTAAACAAATTAATTTTAATAAAATACACTATTTTAATGATTTAAAACTTGACTTAAGCTTTTGTTTTACTGAAATTTCTTAGTAGACATGTTTCAAACTAATTCAATGCTTTGATATAAATACAAAATATACTATGCTCCTAATAATTTGTTATCTGGGGTTACTGTGTGATCTATATGATCACTGTGTTATATGAGTTGATTGTGAATACCAATATATATAACACACACAAAAACAACTCTCGTCTTACAATACTCATGCTACACACAAATAATTTATGATCATAAACAATACGTTAAACAAATAAAAAAATTATTGAGAGCATCTAATCTGGTTTGTATCTCAAAGCATTGAGTAATACACTGTCGTACTAACATGAAATGAATCTTTTGAGAAATTTCAGGAAGCTAATGGATTACACCAAGTTATTGTCATAAAAAACTTTAAAGATGAAGGACCATATCATAATTTTTAATGAAACTATTCTAAATGTCTTAATGTAATTAAGAAATAAAAAAAAAATTGTTAAACCTGATAAATTTAATGTAAAAATTTTACTTCAAATTCATTTACTACATGCAAGAACATTAAAAATATCGATTTTAACATTTAAAATATTTTTTTTTAATGTTTGAAAATAATGATTACTTTGTTTTGCTCTAGGTCTCAGAAAGAAAATGATGTTCAATGCAACCAACGCTTTATTGATCAAAACAATTTTATATTTAACAAACAACACCGCAGTTAATGAAATAGAAACGAGTACTTCTAGTCCAGAGGTTAATACACATACACTCTATCAATTGGAGAAAGGCGAAGGTAAGGCTGTAGGTAGGCTCATATAGTATAAACTGTATTGTTTATTATTTTTTTTAATGTCAATATATTTACAAAATTTTGGCACTGATAGCTAATGTAATAAATCTACATATATTTTAAGTTTAAACAAGCTCAAAACCCATAATCTAAAAAACCTGCTGGATAAATCTATAAACACATTTAAAGTAGAACTCCAAGTATCCGAACTCCGATTATCTGATTCACTTTCAGATTTTCAGGAAAAAACCAAGATGTAAGTGTTCTGTGATTTATAAAATAATGATTCTATCTACATGTGCTATTGGTCTTTCCTCCACAAAGCTAGTGCAGATGCAGAGCAAACATTTGGATGACGAGTCACCCTCTCTGTGCAGTTCTGTATGGCTGTCACCTACCGTCTGGATACTCTTTAACATCAGTCTGTTGTTTTGCTTCTGAGTCCGTTTTGTCGTTATCCATGGTTTCTAAAAAGAAAGCAAGTTGTCTTATCACTAGCCGATAAAATAATTATAGATCAATCAGATAAAAGAGTTATTTTAGTTAGGTGAAATGAACAGTGTTGGACAATCAATGATTTCAGACATTAAACTAAACAAAGCTACCTTTTTAAACTTTATGTCACTGTTTAAAAATGAAGATGAAATTTCTTCAAGAAAATCATTAAAGGCAACATAAAGCTAAGCATTAGAAGATGCTTTTTCAAGTAGTTTTTGCAACAACATTGTATGTAAAACGCAATTTCTGGTTCGATTCTTTGTGAAAAAGCTAAGATCTTAGTTAAAAAGTTTAGAAAAAATATTAAACTATAAAAAATATAACTTTTTTCTCCTATTGCAATATACATAGTATATAGTAATTAATTAAAATTGACTTTATTTTTAAAATTCTAGTTATCTGGATTTCTGTTTATATGAATGGGGTCCAGTCTCAATGGATTCGTATAGTTGGAGTTCTACTATAACTATATTATAGGTAATCTCAAACCCATAAAATGACTAATAACTTTTACAAATACAATTACAAAATTCTACACACAATTAAGGCATAATTTCACACAGCCTGATTTATATATAGTACATAATTTATGTATATATATATATATATATATATATATATATATATATATATATATATATATATATATATATATATATATATATATATATAACTATATAAAACACTTGTACATATGATACACTTTCCTATAGTAGTAATTACTCTTATAATTGCTAAGGACGGCCATTTCAGATGTGTCCCATTGTCAACTCAGACCGTAACTCTGGGACAATGGGACACATCTCCCAAAGCGGCCTTCCTCAACAATCATAAAAGTAAGTGCTACTATAGGCAAGTGTACAAGTGTTTTTAGTTAAAAGTAGTAACTCAAGTAGAGATAGAATCAATTAATACAAATAGATTTTAAATAGACCAGACAAGAAAAATGTTTCACTCTTGACAGCAAGAACACATTAAAATACTCAGTCAAACCTTACTTAACACCTTATTACTTACTCCACAAATCTTATCATCACAAACCTAAAGTCAAACCTACAAATTTTACACTTAACTTAACAATATTAACAGACTTCACTCAACCCTACAACACAGAATAAAGTAACAATTCAGTTTCCACACCTATATTCCATTTGAAATTGAAGAGGATGTGTGATTCATACATACTGATTGATATAATTATCTCTGAAATCTTATAGAATCACTCATGAAACAAACAGATATTTTATTTTATTTATAATTGCATTGACTGCCCTGACATTTTCAGTATCTGGCTATATCTGACAATTGTTAGTATGGATAATCAACGCTTATCAAATGGCTTGTAATACCAATGCAAATGGGATAGTTTAACTCTTAAATGATATATCGGTGTGCATATACTTTTCAATGTATACATAATATTTGATTAGGTATACTGATTGGGATCTCTATTTCTAAATAATCTTCTTTCCTAAACACCTTCTTACTTTTAGTTTTATTTTAGTTGCAGCTTGATAATAATTGTAAAATGAAACAGTATTTTAATAATTCAACAAAAAAATCACACCATTTTATAAAACAGATTCTGAAGCATAATTTTGTTTTATTTGTGTGTATTATACATAAGGTAAACAAAAGTTATCTCTTTTGTGAAACATACAACTTGGACCTTTATTAGTGTAGATGAAAATTAAAAACCAATTAATTTTTTTTTTTAATTTTAGGAGAAATCAATTTGTTTTAATTTAAAATGTTTGACTATAGAAAGTTAATAGCCTAAAATTTTATTTTTGCAGCTGGTGGTGTTCGTTGTTATCCTGGGTTTGGATGCTACTCTATAGATTTTCCATGGACTGATGTATCTCGTCCAGTTTCACATTTTCCAGAATCGCCAGACAAAGTAAAACCGAGATATTGTTTGTTTACAAGAAAAAATCCAAAAGACTGTCAGTTGTTATCCGTTTCTGATCCACAGTCTATATATAAGTCGCAGCTAATACCCTCTAAATGGGTTTACTTTATAGCTCATGGATTTCTAGATGGCGGCGATCGTCCCTGGATTCGAGTATGACTATAAGTGCTGTAGTTCTATAATTTTTAATTTTTATTAGACTGAGTCATAATACTTGCAACAAGCACAGAACAGAAGTTAACCTTGTAACACATTTCACTACGCATACTTTCACATATATCAAGAAATATATTTAATAAAAGTAAAATGTCTTTAATATTCAAGAGTGTGCTATGATAATGATGTAAATATTACACCTTATCTGTCTTAAATACAGTAGGACTTGTATAATTCGATGCTGAGGGACTAATGAAAAAATTCAAATTAATCAAAAATTTGAATTATGATAGTTGGAAAATACCCTTTCGGTCAAAAGCAGTCTAGTTTTTTTGTGTCTACATGACCGTTTTGGCCATTTTCAGATATCATATCACTGGACTATGTTATTTGAAAAGACAGACCACACATGCATATTAAACACTCTAATTTGAATAAGCAATCAACTTAGGCACAGTGGGTTTATAAAGGCTATAATTATTAGCAGTTGAAAGTTATTCCAGTTAACATTAGCAAGAAAATTCATGAATATAGTATGTACATAGAGAGTAAGTTATGGATAGATATGTATAGTACAAAATTAAAGTTAGTAAAAATATTTTATAGTGTCCGATTGTCTTTCAGAATTAATTTTTCTAACATTTGCGAAATCGCCAAGTACATTTAGGGATTGGAAAACACCATCACTGGCATCGGTCTGTCTTTCGAAAATCATATGTTGTAAGGATTGGAAACTCTCTCCAGCTTGGATTTTTTTTCTAAATTCGACAATTCAGCACTTTTTTTCACTTCTGCTAAATTGTCTTGATCAGAAAGTTTTCTACTCATTCGTCTATATTAATGTACCCTTTAAAGGTGGCCTCCGTATTGGCTTATCATTCGATAGTTGCAAGAGGACAATCTTCACTTAGAAGAGTCACACTACTGTAACAACAAATCGATTACTGAGCAGACCGCCGATCGCTCAGTTGATGCTGCTTATGCAGAATTCCCATCACTGTTTACGCACCAAAACACCATGGCTCAAACCAAACGCAGAGAATTCTTGGAAAGCTATCAATAGTGCCCTGGAATTTGAGCCAATATCCAAAAATATAATTTTAAATTAAAGAAGTTGGACTTTGAATTATCCACAATTATTTTATATTGGTAGCATATAAAATTCAAGGGACCAACCCAAAACTTCGATTTATCGGAAATTTTAAGTTTAAGATATTCGAATTATCCTTGTTCTACTGTATTATGAAATGAAACCCTACTCTCAATGAGTACCACCATTGCATAAAACTTTAACACAATATACACATATAACAATATACACAAAAGACAAACAAAAGATGTTATTTGTTATTACTTTATAACTATGCTAGGTACCTATATCAATAAAAAAACTTACTTTGACATAAAATTAATAATTGAATATCTAATTTAGTTATTAGTTTTTGAAATATTAAAAGATAACTATTACTTCCACTCATTTTATTTCTACTATTAAATATTTTCTTTTAATTTTATCTGAAAACTTAATAATAATTACCATTATTACATACAATGAAATTACTTTTCAAGTATACAAATTTCTCTTATGGTAATATTTGACCAACTGGTTGTTAATTTAGTTTTTTAAAACTTTAAAATACATTTTTCACAAGAAACAGGTCAGGTGCAGCAAAACTCAAATACAGCTTAAAATTTGAAAATATATATTTACATACATAAATCTTATATTCTTGAATAAATTTTAAGTCATTATAGATTTTATTAATGCTATTGAGTGTTACATTTACTTATAACCTTATTTCTAGAAATATATTAGCCATGGTTTACATAAAAGCATTTTGTATTGGGATGTAACTTACTATTTTAACATGAAAAGTGTTCCAGATTTCAGCCATTTTGCAAAAGCTGTGGTGATTAAGAGTATATTGTCTGTATAATATAAGTTAAGTCATGGTCAGAGTGTAAACATACTCACATCACAAGAAAGAGCACCCTCATTTCGCAAACTCAAAAAGAAAGTAGCCTTTATAACATCAAATACAATTAAAAAACGCCTACACAGTACAAAAACAGTCCAGAAAAAAACACGTCATGGTTGGAGTATACAATATGACATGTAATGATTACCAAAGCTTCTGCATAGGTGATACATAGAAACTTCACCACACAATACAAAAAAACATTTAAAAGGCATAAAAAACCCCAAATCAAACTTTGCCATTCACTTACAGAACACACTACACACATACACCAATATAGACACAATATCTAAAAGCTCTTCACTACATCAAAAAAGCAACAAACTAAACACAGCAGAAAACTATGAGATAAACAAACACCATAAAAACCATCTGCAATACATTGTAAATGACAAATATACCCACATTTATTACTATTTTTGAACTCATAATTAACAACTACTCTATGAACAATAACACATCACAGAACACACACACACTTTTTTTATTAGAACGAATAATAATGTTTATTCAGTATTAAAAATGAAATTAATTTTTTTGTCAAGGAAATTTAAATAAAATATAAAAACACTAAACAATCCCCCAGAGACTAAACAAGCTAATTATACAATAAGATAAATAATTATATAACAATGTAAATCATTCTAAGCTAATAATAAGCATTCAGAAATTCAGATTTTAAAAAAATGTTAAGAAATTTACAAACACATAAACGAACAAACCACACATACATAAAAATCACACATACTCTTTGAAACTATCGAAAACCTGCCTTTAAACCCGTCATCGGTTAACCTAACAACAACTCCAAGATAAAAATTTAGACACTGATGAAGATCGCCATGGACTGATCAAAAGCGTTATGTTTCAGTAAGTTTTTACAAATTTACAAAATAAATTTCAGTTCGGAGAATCATAAACTAATGTAAAAGTGATTAATTAAGTTTCACCGAACATAATGGACTACAAAATTCAAGAATAATAAACTGTTAACATATCACCTAATGGTAATAAAGATACTATATGGTTTGAATATACACCATAGACCATTATTTTAGTGCAAATAATGATAATGTAATGGACTTGTGTAGAGACCAATGTAACAGATATTTGCAAAATTTTATTACTAAAGCGACTGTATTATTGTGCTCTATAGGAATTAAGTTTCAATTTAGCTATATCTTGATTTTTTAGATATGGTTATAAAAGGATTTATGTAGTATTAAAATTAATGTTGCAGACAAGTATGTGATAGTTGTTTAAGCAAGAAAATTAATTAATTGCTTTGTTAACAGAACCTGACTGCTGAACTGTTACACCGTTCAGATTGCAATGTTGTTGTTGTTGATTGGGGTTCTGGCTCCAGTCCACCTTATACTCAAGCTGTGGCAAACATAAGACTTGTTGGTACAATGACTGCTCTACTGCTGAAAGCGATGACAGTAAGTTCATAATTTTGTACCTTAAACAGGTTTAGATACCCAGCATATGTTTGTCATTAAAAATATATAAACAATGACAACATATTTAGTATTGATCTATGTACTGCAGTTATGTTACATCTCTTACTTTGAGCTATCATAATATTATTTTTTGTTTACCTGTTATTGAATGTTGACAATTGTCATTACTATTCCTATTTTTTTTCTGCACTTGAAATTAATCCAAATTGTTTTTTTCTTAAACTCGATTCTCGCTCTCTGATATCTCAACCAGGATATTTTCCCTTATTTGGAAATACCTCCTTGGAGGTTGAATTTCAGTATTTTTATCTGGAGGTATTTTTTGAACAAATAATAAGTCAGTTGACTATTGAGTCAAAAATGTATTTATTTATTGCGTTATTTCGGCAATTAATTTGTTGTGCTTATCAAGTCTGTAGTGTTATGAAACACAAAGTCATTGCGGAAAGACGAGTTAGCAGAGTGATAACTCTAAGTAAGTTCTTGGTAAAGTGTAGTGGGCCTCCTCACATTACTCACATGAACATTAAATGTAAGGACTTTGTGTTTCATAGCACTACAGGCTTGACAAGGGCAACAAATTAGTTGCCAAAAAATTGCAATAAATAAACTTTTGATTCAACATTCAATCAACTCATTATTTTGTTCAATAATTACCTCGAGTGTTCAAATAAACATGAATGAAGGTATTTCTAGTTATATGAAGGTAGTGGCATAGTCAACACTCCCGATGCCCTACTCAGTATAATGAGAATTGCTCCAATCTGTTGCCTCGAGTAACCTCTTATTTGTATACTTACTATGTCCTTGAATTTGGTGTAGAATGGGAAGTTTTTTCTTAGTATTGATGGTAATAAAGTTTTAGAAATTCTTGTTAGGCTTAAATCTTGACTTTTACACAGTAAAGTTTTTTTCTAGGAATTGTTGCAGAAAGGCGACAAAAACCTTATTGCTCTTTGTTGGAAAGTTTAAATGTTTTGCTATGAACAATGAAGTCCTAATAGTTAAGCAAAGCCCTAGTAGTTAATAATATAAGTACAGTGGAGTCTCAATATTCCAAGTCTTGATAATTTGAGGTTCCGTTAAATTCTAGCCTATTCTATCTATTTGAAAGAAAAGATGAATCAGACTTCTAGAAAATATTTATAGCAGTAGGAATATGCAAAGGAATGAGTCGGGGTTCCGAGAAATGTTCTTATCAGTACAGTATCCAAGCTTCTGAGATATGTTTATATTAATACGGTATACAAAGTATGTAAAGGAATCATTCCGGCTTCTTTGAAATGTTCATATCAGTAAGGTATGCAAAGGAAATGAGTCAGGCTTCTAAGATATGTTTATATTAATACTGTATATAAAGGAAATGAGTCAGGATTTCAATAAATGTCTATATAAAGTTCTATAAACTGATTTTGTACATTTTTATTTATACTACTGTATTATGGTTCATTAAACACCTATTTTTTCTAATACACAGGAACGTATTTCCGTGTAATCCGATGGAGTCTTGGTCCTATCTACCTCAAATTATCAAGACTCTACTGTACTAGTTAATATTTTACTAAAATTTCATAAAAGTAAGATTTCGTAGTGGGTTAGACCATTGATATTGTTCTAGTTTTCACCAGTTACATTTAACCCAAATGTGAAAAGTAACAAATGTAACTGAATGCCATTTTTAATAAAGATTGTTTAGATTTCTTAAGATTTTCTTCCCCGGGCTACAACTGTTGACTTCTATCCCCGCACAATGGGGTTGTTATCTATGCCACTCTATACTTCAGATAATGTAATTTTTGCTTATAGACAGTTTTAATATTCCACTAGTATGTTGTTATGAATTCTCTTTAGAATTTTCATTTTAGAAATGTTGAAGTATTGATGACTTTACCTTCAAATTTATTACTGTGTCCTATGTCTTATTACAAAATAAACTTAGAGAAGTTTGGATTATTTTTAATGTTACTTAAAATAAATTTACTACTGTTCAATAAAAAGGTAGTGATATGCTGCTGATGTTAATTTACATGATTGTGTTTGATTTTAATTCAAATTATAAAGAAACAACCAGAACTAATCATACTATACTATACTAAAGGGAAAGATTAGCAGCTCCGTCAGGTTGTGTTTAAATAATTTGCATAGTTTGTGCAATAATATTCTTTCTCTTAAAAATTTAAATTTTCATTTTTTTGCATTACAGATTTGCATTTTACTTTTAGCCATATTAATCCATTTTTATGTTAATTACAATATCCAATTTTTTTAATTATTAAAAAAAATATGTCCAACTTTTTAGGAACAAGTTGGCATAGAAACAGAATATTGTCATATAATAGGACACAGTCTTGGGGCACATTTGGCTGGATATGTTGGTAACATAATTAAAACTAAATATGGCCAAACATTAGGCCGAATAACAGGTAAGTAATTATCAATTATAGTCACTTATGTTATTATTTATTAGATACCCATAATTCATTTAGAGTTGTATAGATCCAGATATATTCGTACTTAAATTTTAAATATATAATTTAAATGAATTCATTGTTAAAGCAATTACTTAAATGTAAATTAATTTTGAAATGTATGTATAAGATGGTGTGTTTAAAAAGCCCCTCTCCTGTAATGTTAAAATAGTTACCTTCATTCACACTAAAATAGGAACTGTCAATGTAACACAGCATGCTGCATAGAATGTAGCAGGATCTGGTTTTTGCTCTGTCTGGAAAGTCCATATAGAAGAGTAATGTAAACAATCATTCAAGTCTATCACCTAAAATAGAGTTGCTATTACTCCTATTTCACCAGCTAAATACCTTTTCTCTGCTCCAGAATTTTGTCTACATAATTGTATGAGTGAACCAAACAAGTAAAAGAAATCCATCCATTTTATGATAGATCCAAAAATAAGTTGTAGAAGGATAAGACATTATATCCCAATCAATTTTGTTTTAAAGATTCTTTCATTATACAGTATTACATTGAGAATTGAAGTATTTACTCACTAGAACGTATCATACTAGGACCGTGCCCGTACCGACACATGCAAAAAAATATTCTTTGCATCATTTGTATTGGACAGTGCCCTTTAAACAGTTCAGTCACTGGCCAAAACCATAGCACGGTATGCCCGGCCATTTCAACATTGGTTGGTCAGTGTATTTTGTCAGTGATGGACCGCTCCATGGATGGTAGGGGATGCTGTCAAACCTCGTTGCAACCATGTATACTCAGCGTTGTTACTCCGCTCAGACACAAAACTTAGTTTCTCTTTGCTTGCTTGTGAAAAAAACATGTGTGCTGGTTAGGAAAAAAAAATTCTCAATGAATTTTCTCAATAATTCATTATACTGGAATGACGTCATACAAAAATACTGGTAAAACTTTTCTTTGTCATCAACTAGGTGCCTATGTAACGTTCAATATTCTCCCTTAGTTTACCTTTTTCTTAGACATTTGTGAATACTATAGCATCTTGTTTTCGTTTTCTCCTTCCTCGTTTAAAATAATAGAAAAAATTGCCAATTCTGTTAATAGCCATATTTTAAGTTTTCACATAAAACAACTAATATAAGTTAATTCACAGTTCACAATATAGCAAAATAAAATATAAATATTAATTCAATTTATAAATATAAATATTATTGAAACAGTAGATACTATACTACTAAAGTGGTCTCCTGACTTAGAAGCTTCCAAAAGCACTAAACTTCTTTTACAAACTTTTTTCCCAGACATATTTGGTTTTCTGAACAACCTATGTAGCTTTAAAAAAAATTGATTTGTATGAAAACTAAACTAAATAAAGTTAATTTGAAAACTTAAAGTGATTTATTGTATCTTTAATTTTAACTTTTAAATTATAGTAATACTTTATGTTCATATGTTGGCTTGTATATAGTATTGTAAATATTTCAGAAAGAAAAAAATGCTTATTTTGACTTATTTCAATAAATTGTTGGGATGACATCTATTACTTTATTTTCATCCCATTTATTAAATCATAATTCTGCTTAAGTGAGGTTTATCAAACTGTAGCTTCCACTTTTTCAATTTCTCTTTTCCATTTTCCAAATTTGACCTATTTGTCTTAATGCCATAAATTATATGTTACTATATTTCCTCTAAACCCTAGTTCCATTAACAGTTCCTTTTAATATATCCAACAAAAAATTTCTTTATATACATTAGAGTGACAATTTTCTTCCATCATATTTATTGGTTTCAGTACTTTTCTTTCTTATACCTTTTTTAACAACTATTTTTTAAAATTTTATCTATTCGATCACTTCATTGTTCTCCATATCCAACTTTTGAATGTTTTCAGTTGTTTTTCCATTTCTTTGAAATGTTTTTTTTTTTTTAATTACTAAAAGTATTTGATGTAAAATTTTACTATGTAATTCTGTAATACAAGGTACATAATTTAACACTATAAAAATCAATTTGAATAGGAATTTTAAAAATTACAGTAGTACCCCATATTTACGCGATAGGTGGGACCGACCGATAACCATGTAAGTTGAATTCGCATAAGTTGGGGTATAATTTTTACATACAATCACATAGGAATCATGTTTAATTAAGACCAACGGCTAATTAACTAATCATTTAGAAGAAAAATGTATATGTATTAAAATCGTAAATACATAATACAACAAAAAATTATATTATATACATACATATTGCAAAGAAGTAAGTATAAAGAAGTTATTTTGACATAAAAGGCTCCATAAAATCTAATAAATTTGTTTGAAGAATTGAAGATTTATTCTTCTCACGCAGAATTTCCTCGTAACTCTCTAATTTCTTTGTTTTGAGGCAGAAATACACTCATCATTATGTTTTCCAAAATTTATAAGCCTTGCTCAATTAAACTAAGGCCTTTTGTCAAGTTTCTAACCGTCATTTCATCTTCCAAGTCAAGTGGGTCTAAAGAATCCGTGTTTTTAAGGTCTTGCTCGCGCATTTCTATGAGCTCATCAATTAATTGTCAGCTCCTGGTTGTGTAAATCCAGCAGTCACAGATTCCACTTGAGTTTCAGTGCCAAAAAAAATAAACACACCTTCTTCCAAACACCATTCAAAGTTTTTTTGTGAAATTTCATTCTAAGTTTGTCCAGTGATTCTCAAAGCATCTAAATCATTGAATTGTTTCCAAAAATCATCAACAGAGAGCTCATTATTTGTCTCATAGCAGATGGGCAAATGATCTTATGTAATAAGCTTTAAATGTTTTGATGACTCCCTGATCCATTGGTTGAAGCAAATTATTTGTGTTTGGTGGCAAAAATACCACTTTCACGAGTGTATCCAAATTAGTTAAAGTAGTAGGAGGATGGCCAGGTGCATTGTTAATTAATAGGAATTACTTTAAAATTAATTAGTTTAGATTGACAACGTTTGACTTGAAGTATGAAATGATGACCAAACCAGTCCTCAGAAAAAAAGCTGTCTCCCAAGGCTTCTGATTCGACTTCCAAATCCTGGGCAAGCTAGCTCTAGAAATATTATTAAATGCCCTTGGATTTTCTGCACGATAAACTATGAGAGGTTGCAACTTATAGTCACCAGCTGTATTTGAGCCAACCACCTCTGTCAATCTGTCTTTGGCGGTCTTAAAACCTGAAAATATTTTCTCTTCATAAGCTATAAAAGTTCTCTTACACATTTTCTTCCAGAACAGGCCAGTTTCTCCTTAACTTATGATTCCCCTCCTTGACAGCATAATTTAAAACCGTGTAATTTGGGAATCACGTAAGACAGGGTAGCGTAAATCGAGGTATTACTGTATATACACTTTTTTCAAAAAAACGTATATAAATGATAATAAATTTTGTCAAACAAATAAAATTTAAGTGATCAAATAAAATAGGTAGAGGTAATTAAATTGCATTGATGTATTAAGCTTGTGGTCATATTCCATTTTAGTTCTAATGCAAGAATTATTTTTAATTCTGTTTATAATAATAATACAATTCATTGAAACTAATTTATGACATATATATTTTATATAGGCTTAGATCCAGCGATGCCACATTTCAGTAAAACTGACCCAGTTGTTCGTTTGGACCCAACAGATGCCAAATTTGTAGATGTCATTCATTCTGATACCACCCCATCATTTGTTCAAGGAGGTTAGTAATTTTTGTTTTGATTTTAGGAGATCTTGAAGCTTGATTTTTGAAAGAAACTGTAAAATTGGAAAGTAATTCAATTTCAGAAAGGATCAAATTTAAGAGAAAGTGAAAAAAAAATTTATGTTATTAAAAAAATGTAGCAAAAAATAAGCAAACTAGGTGTTGTTTAAAAGTAACTTATAAATCTGTGTGAAGATGTAAAGTAACCATTCTTTGTTCTTTTAAATATTTTAGAATGGTTACAATTTAGCGTGTCTGTACATTTGTTTATAATATTACAGGTGAAAGATGTAAAGTAACCATTGTTTATAAACAATATTCAAGCTGGCTTGTGAGTGAAGGTTATAAACAAAAGAGATAAATCAACAAAATTTTTCATATAAATTAGGACTGACTAAAAATTCAATATTATTGTAAATTAATTTAATGTTAATAATTATCTTTAAGTTAAATTATTTTAATAATCTAGTTAATATTACGTTATATTAATATTATAGGTTCATCAAAATTGAATATTTTTAGTTATCATATGTTGTTCAATGTATATATATTTTAAGCCGTGGTTGTAAATTTGGCAATGCCCAGATCAGGTTTTTACTTTTGTAAAAATATTATAGATTTTGTTCAATGTTTTTAAAGTTAAGTTTTGATTGTGTAGCATCACGAAAGATGATGACATAATGTCATTGAAACGCATCTGATATTAAAGATTTTGTAATTGTGACTCGTAGCCAATTTATACTTTTCTTTATAACCATTGTTTATTGTTTTAAATATTTTAGAATGGTTACAATTTAGTCTGCCTATACATTTGTTTATTATATTACAGGTGAAAGATGTAAAGTAACTATTGTTTGTTGTTTTAAATAGTTTAGAATGGTTACTGTTTGTGTATAATATTACAGGTGTATATATCATCTATGTTTTACCAGGGTAGTGCAGGGATAGGTAACATCATGTCATAAATCTGCATCTTATAAATGAAAGCATAAACTTAGAAAAAATCTTCTTAGTAAAGAAAGGTTAATCTTATAAATATTTAATGGATACCTATATTTAATGTTTTCTGAATTTATTATATTTAGGTCTAGGAATGAAAGAGCCAGTTGGGCATCTAGATTTTTATCCAAATGGAGGAACAGACCAACCAGGATGTGATGCAGGAATATCAAAATTTATCAGGATGGAGAAAGGGAGTTTTTATAAAGGTTAGTAGAAATTTATATTTTATTTAAAACACTTGTAAGTATGTTACGGCTTGCCTACAGCAGCAATTACTTATATTTGTTGAGAATGGGCGTTTCGGGAGATGTCTACCATTCTCAACTTAGACTGTAACTCATAGTTACGGTCTGAGTTGACAATAGGACACAAAGGGAGTTTTTATAAAAGTCAATAGAAATTTATATTTTGTTAAAAACACTTGTATATATGTTTTGACTTGCCTATAGTAGCACTTACTTATATTTGTTGAGGACGGCCATTTCGGGAGATGTGTCCCATTCTCAACTTAGACTGTAACTCCAGAGTTACGATATGAGTTGACAATGAGAGACATCTCCCGAAATGGCCGTCCTCAAAAAATATAATTGCTACTATAGGCAAGTTGTAACGTATTTACCAAGTGTTTTTAGTGAAAACTAGTAGCTCACTTAAGACGGAATCAACAAATATTTATATTTTATATTATTAGCCTTTGAACTATTTCAGGTGTTAGAATGATTCTTTTCCAATTGTTTTTATCTAACTATACTGTCAGTTAATAAATAAATAGTTCTGAGAAAATGAATGATTATAATGTTTTGTATTTATAAAAGCGTAAGTTTCAAAAAAAAACTGTGAATAAGTTGGGAATTTGAATATGAAGAAATAGTTTTACAAAGGTAGTGTAATTTTTAAATTTTTTGTACTGTACAGTGTTTAGCAGAGTGTTAATTCCATACAAAAGGTGTAGAAAATTGCGAAATACTTATAAGTTGTATTTATAATAATTCACTTGAAAAAAAAACCACTACCTACTGTTATATACCTCAGCAGACATGTTTCACACTTGATCAGTCCATTGTCCAATGCTGTGAGTCACATACAAGACAATTTTCTCAGGTGTGTCATGTTATTGTGAATTTTTGATGTTTTCTTATTGTGTGATGTGTTGTTCTGAGAGTGGTGTTTTATTATGTGTTTGAACTACTATCAGTCAAAAACATCATAGAATACCAAAACACCACAGACTCACAATAACTTAGCACACGCCTGACTGTGACTCAGAGCATTGAACAATGCACTGACCGAGTGCAAAATATGTCTACTGAGAAATATCAGTGAGTAGTGGTTTTTTGCCAAGTGAATTCATAAATAAACATTCTGAAACCTTAGAATGTACAACCGAACCAATACAAGTTTTATAAGTTATGTTTTCTGTACATTTTATAAAAACTATACCTTGTTCTTTCCCTATATTTTTCTTTACTAAGGCAGTATTCATTTTTTGCAATAGATTTTTTGATAGTTTTCTTTCTTTCTGGTGGATTTGTGGCAAATTCTATATTAATAGAATTAATTTTTTCTTTATGTTTGATGTGGGTTTTTATCAGCTGTATTCCCTTATGAAAAATTTATAAGGAATTTATCTTTTCAACATTTTTCTCAAAATTACCAGGAAAGAAGGAGTACCATCATTATAAATAAAAAACTTTGTTAAGGTTTTATTATTTTTGTTGAAAAAGTACAGTTTCACTACTAATCAGAACATAGTATATGAGACATTGATTTGAGAGCTATGCAAATCTGTTAAACGCCACAGAGTTATTCCCTTTCCAATACAAAAATGTTTTGTTGAGAGTCCAGTCAAATATAAATGTTCCTCATCTCCAAAAAAAAAAAATCAACTGCGAGAAACATCTTTTAAAAATATCTTTAGAGAATTTACTGCAGCATTCTTAGTATGTTTTAAGTGTCTTTGTGCAACCATCATTTTCTTTTGTGTGAAGAATTTGTTCAGTTCTCTTTAAAAAAAGATTTTTCAGCGGATTGTTTGGTGATTGTTCTATTGATGATCAGATTTGTTACATATTTTCAAGCGCTTTCATTTTTAAATTTCTTACAATTTTTCAAGTTAGTTATGTTGTTAGTTAAATTTAACTATAATTTCTATCGTCGCTATAAAACTATTATTATTATTACTAAAACTCTGAGGGATCTTATCGGTGTAGAGCACTTAGCTGCAGCCTTTGTACTCTTTTCCCATCCCTACCACAGGACTAGCTTAGTGGATACCTACCTCTTTGCAGAAATCAAGTACCCACCTGATGCTAAATCTTCTGATATCCTCTGGTGTACATACCTGCCAGCCAAACCACTTTCTCCTTGCAGCTCCCAGAGCAGGGCACTCACATAGTACATGGATTGGGCTTTCCTCTTGGTCCTTGTCGCATCTCTTGCACACAGAGGACCTAGATTTTCCAATTTTGTATTGGAACCCCCTCAGATTCTCATGGCCTGTGACCAGTTCTACAGTAACTCTGAGTTGATGTCTACTTAAGGAGAGTAGTTCTTTGCCCCACAAATCTCCTGAGTAACCCCACAGTACCTTGGATTTGTTACACCCCAAGGTTGCATTCCATTCTTCCCTGCACAAACTGTCTATATGTGCCGTGATCCTCTTGCACCCCTCCTGAGGCGGCATGCCCACTGCCCTCAGCAATGGTCCTTGAGTTATACACCCTTGTTTTGCTAAGGCGTCAGCTGTCTCATTCCCTATCCAGCCAGAATGTCCTGGAATCCAGGTTAGGTTGAGCGAATTATACTTACTCAGCTCTGCTAGAGAGCCTATAGTCTCAGCCATCAGCATAGACCTGTACTGGCCTTACCTAAAGCCTTCAGAGCTACCTGACTGTCCGAGCAAATCCAGACGGTCTTGCCCCTCCTGCCAGACCCTATTATTTCCTCAGCATATAGTTTGATCGTGAGCACCTCCCACTGGAAGACAGAGTTGTAGTCCTTCAGGTGATGACAAAATCTGTCTTGGTGTCTCGGTCCACTAAATCCTGCTCTCACTCCTTCCTTCATCTTGGACCCATCAGTGAACCAGTTTCACCATGTTTGGGTCTACACTCCGCCCATGCCTCTCTTGCAGGAATATGAATTTTGTAGTTTCTTTTTTCCCTTTTAAGAGACGGTATCTTATCCTGAGGTTCTATCCAGAGCTTCTTCAGTGAATCCCCAAATAGCTGTTTATGGCGTTTGCTACTTGTCTACCACTGCCCAGTACAACTTAGCTGGTATGAAGTTTTCATTGCCTCCATCCTAATCTGAAGACTCAAGGATGGAAAACCCAACATAACCCTCATGGCCGCACATGGTGTGCTTCTCTTTGTAGCTGTTATGCCTCTAAGGAAGAGCCCCTGCGCGCAGTCCAGCATTCTTTTACTTGTTTCTTTCTGTGCCCTGTCCCACCAGACGATTGAGGCAAAGACCGACCTCGGCACCACAATGGTGGAATAAATCCAGTTCATCTGACGTGGACCCAAACCCTATCTTGTGCCTATTGCTCCTCTGCATTGCCAGAACGTAGCTATGGCTTTTTTGCACTTATCCTCCAAGTGCTCATGCCAGAGTAGCTTCCTATCCAGAATAACTCCCAGATATTTAGCGCTCTCAACATAGCTTATTTTGGTACTGCCAACTTCCATCATTTCCAGCGATTTAGTTTTATATTGTTTAGTGAAGATGAGTGCCACAGATTTCTCTCCTTGAATGCATAGTGCATTTTCCCTGCACCATGCTTCTGTTACCTTGAGTGCCTCTTGAAGCAAGTCTTTGAGGATCTCTTCAAATGATCCCCTAACGAGGATAGCTATATCTTCCGCATATCCTACCACCTTGACACCCATTCCACTGAGCGTCCTTAGTAAGCCGTCCACGACAAGGCTCCACAGCAGAGAGGATAACACTCCACCCTGCGGGCAGCCCTCCAAGACCATCCCATTTATCGTGCACCCCATTCAGGATGCAGTACTTATACGGTTTTCCAAGGAACTCATAATCCAATTTATAATTCCATCAGAAATCCCGTGATCCATAGCTGCTCTCTTGATGGCCAGTCTAGAGGTACTATTAAAAGCCCCCTCCACATCAAGAAAAGTCCACAACCGACAACAGCGCAGTCTCCACTGACCTACCAGTTCGGTAGGCGTGTTGATCATGATGAAGCGGATACTGCTTCAGAGGTCCCTCCTTCAAATAGTGATCCACCAGCCTTACCAGTGTCTTTAACAAGAAAGATGTAAGGCTGATAGGTCTGAAGTACTTTACGTCTGTGTAACCTTACCTCCCCGGTTTGGGGATAAAGATAACTTTCGTTTTGAGCCACTGCCCGGGAGTGTAGCCATGGCAACACAGCCTCTGAGTAATCCTGTCAGTGGCCCTATTATTTCCTCCTAGCAATTTTTTAGTAGTGCTGGAGTAATAATATCTAATCCAGGCGCTTTAAAACGCTCAAAAGACAGAATCACCTCTCTCACTTTTTGCGCTGAGATCACCTGCCCAGCAATATTCCAGTCCGCCCTTAGCCCAGTATGTCGGGGTATACCGTCCCCTACCGGTCTAATATCGGGAAAACTGTTCCTCATAAGCAGGCGCAGTTTCCTCTGGGGTGTCAGTAAAGCTACCATCAGTCTTCTTGACAAACTTAAGCTCTCCCCTCGGTCCACCTGCTAACACCTTAGACAGTCTAGCAGTGTCATTCCTTGTACTTGTCTCTGAGCACCACCAAGAAGCACGTGTAACCTCTTTAATAAGATTTTTATAGAGACCCTGGCTGTCTTTATATGCCTGCCAGGTCTCCGCCGTTTTCTTCTTTTTTGCCCTATTAAAGAGCCTTCTAGTCTCTTTCCGTCTTGCCTCTAACTCGCTGTTCCACTTAAGCTTTCCACGCTCAGTTTTTATCCGCGAGAGAGGGCAATTTTCCTCAAATGACGTGGAAATTGCAGTCCTGATGTAGGCCTCAGTATTTTCCAGTTCGTTTGATCTACCATATTTACCACGGAAGTCTGACATCCGCCTCCTCACCGAGGACTTAAAACCTTCCCAGTTTGTCCTTCTTGGGGTAGTGATGATCCAGTGATCAGACATGGAGGGCTCATCCGAAACCTGCCAGTCATGCACCCACCTTACCATTTGTCTATTACAGAAGGTGATATCTAGAACCTCCATTCTGTTTGAAGTGACTAATGTTGGCTCGGTATCTGTGTTTAAAACCACAAGGTTTTCTTCAATCAAGAAGGCGAGGAGCTCCTCACCTCGCTCATTTGTGTCTGTGCTGCCCCACACCTCATTATTAGCATTGGCATCACAGCCCACTAAGATTCCTATATTCCTCTCCCTGCAGTACCGAACTAACTTACGTAATTCTGCAGGGGGCGATTCTCTATTGTGGGCGCAGTAAGTGAAGGCCACGATGAACTCCCTGCTCCCACTTACCTCAAATTTTAACCACCGCAAGGTCTTTAGTTGAGAATTCTTGAATCAGCATGGCTTCTAGTCCTCTGACTATCACACATGCTCTGTGCCCCTCATGTTCAGGTGCGCCCAGCTACTGTCAGACCTCTTATACGGTTCCTGACGAGCCACGGTTCTTGCACTAGCGCAAGCGCTGGTAATGTGTGCCTCACATTTAAGCACCTGGTTAGGACCACCGAGGCGCTTTTAATGTGGTGCAAGTTAATTTGCAGGATCATTGCTTGAGGGTCAGCCATATCCAACTGACCCCTACGCCTTCTCCTGATTCTCTCTCTTGCCCTTCTCTTCCGGGTCCTTAGAGTTCCACTTAAAAGTGACCACTGCAGTCCCCAGGAAGGCTTTCCCATCTCTTGCCTTTAATTGTCTGGCCGATGCCTCATCCAATCCTAGGCAGAGGAGGCTTGCAGGTCCCCGCTCAATGCACTGTAGGATCTTCCACTTCGAAGTGTCAATTTCTGGGTTTTGCATCCCCATGAGCTTGACCAACTGAGTGGCCTCCCTTTTTGGTGGTGGTACTAGCACCGTCACTTTCACCCTTTTGATCAGTTCATCAGGCAGGACTAGCCTTGTCTGAGTCCCGTCCTCGAGCTTAACTGACGGTACCACTTCTCTCAGCCATTTTGCCGATTCCTCCTCAGCACAAATAAATGCTGCGACTCCATCCCTTAGGTAAGTGTCTCTGAATTGCGGAACGAAACCTCCACTAGGAGTGTCCAGAATTCGGTTCATGACGGTGCCCTTAAGGTGGTCGAACGCCGCCATCTCCATCCTCACGCCTACACTATCCCCAAAGGCCACTAGAACCCTCGGTAGGTTGGCGGAGATCGACAAGAAAGACGGCCCTCCCGACCCAGCAGGCCTAGACCCTTGTCTATTCCTCTTGGCCTCCGACTCTGGAGTAGGATTAGAAGTACTCCTTTCCTTCCTTTTCCTCTCTCTCTTGTTGTACTAAGGTCCTACCGGATCCACAGGGCGGGTTCTAGCCCCAACCTCCGTCAAACCCTTCCCCTGCCTGGACCGGTGTTTCCTCAAACGGGGTGGCGGTGGTTCTCTGCCCTCCGCCTCCGCCTTCTTTGCTTCCTCATGGTAGGAAAGCCAGAGTGCTTTCCACCTTTGTGCCCCACTCATTCTTCCTGTTGCCTTCGCAACTGGATTTCCATCTGTCTCTACGGGGTCCGAAGCCACCTCCATAGGCACAGATTTGTCGGTAGGTTCTAAGCCCTGACCAGTTAAATTTATTTTTTTTATCTCTGCCATGTGTGTTCCCACGAGCAGCTAGGGAAATAAAGGTCCGCCGTCGCATACGGCGGTAAGGCGACTTAAGTACTCAGGGGTGGCGCAAGGTGCCCCTGAGTCTCCGTTAAAGACCCTCCTTACCCTGAGGGCCATGGATCTACATCGGCACGGATCACATAACACTTTCAGATCGGGGGTGTATGTGCCCATCCAGACCACCAACCTGGATGAGGGGTACTTCTTGGTTGCCACCCGCAAGGGAAGGGCAGGGCGAGAGCCGGGCAAATAACCCTTCAAGTGCTAGGACTGGCCCCTTTTTTTTGAGCCGCCTTCATGCACTCACACATTTGCCTGGACTTCCCGTTTATAGGGAGCCACATACGTACAGCTCCGCTTCACCCGTCCCCCATGCCCGGATTAAGCCTCTCCACCACGTCAAGGTCATGCAGCCCATAGGAGAGGCTATAACGCTACCATCTAGAAAAAAAAATAACAATGTTTTCTTTTGTTCAAGAAACAAATTTTTCTAAAAGAAATGTAAAAACAGTGTTTCATTGTTAATAGGCAATTGTTTTAACTGACTGGGAAAATCAATGATTTATTCCTTTTTAAAAGTTTGGTATATGTAGTAAGTCATATTCTCCATGCTTGTGTGTGTGTATGTCTTGTGATGCCACCATTTTCCTATTAACGTGTGTTTAAACTTGATAAATGTTTTAGTTTCAAAAATTCTGGTGTCTTTCTAGGAATGAGAAAAATGTTAGGCTGTGACCATCTTAGAAGCCATGAACTCTTCATCGAATCAATCAACACGAAGTGTAATTTCCTGGCAGTGGAATGTGATTCTTGGGAAAACTTTGTAGATGGAAATTGTTTCGATTGCCAATCTGATAAAGTAAGTTATTTTAACCTAATTGAAGTTTAATTTTATGACATAGTCATATTCAGTTAATTTCATGTTCTTATTACAACATAGAATAAACAAATGTATTACTCAACAAAAGGATTGATATAGTAGACAATTTCTTTCTATTTACCTGTAGTTATATCGTGTTTTAGTATTCTTGGAAATCTTAGAGCATGTGAGTCTTTAAAATGATTCTCTTTCTTTAAAAGATATATATATATATATATATATATATATGAAGTTAATATATTACTATTTTTGGGTAATTTTATCCACCATTAAGTGCAATAATTTTACCTTGAGTGATGAGGCACCTTTCGGTCTTTGACCATTGTCGAATCACACTCTCCTAGCCACACTCTCGAGTGTGATTCGACAATGGTCAAAGACCGAAAGGTGCCTCATCACTCAAGGTAAAATTATTGCACTTAATGGTGGATAAAATTACTCAAAAATAGTAATATATTAACTTCATAAAGTCAGTGCAACGGAAAAACAATGGATAATGTTAAATATCAAGAATATATATATATATATATATATATATATATATATATATACGAGGGCTATTCAGAAAGTAAGGAACGTTTTTGAATAAAAAAAAAATAACTACAATAAAAATGTTTTATTATATACATCTGAAATAGCGACTAAAATACTACTTTTCTATGTAGTCGCCAAACAAATTGAGACATTTATCGTAACGGTGGACAAGCTTTGAAATTCTTTCATCATAGAAATCTGCCGTCTGCGATGTCAGCCACTCAGTCGCGCCTTGAGCTCCGCTTCGTCGTCAATGCGCTGTGTTGCTAGCCAGGTCTTCATTCTTGGAAACAAGTGAAAATCGCTTGGTGCAAGGTCAGGACTATAGGGCGGATGAGGAAAATCCTCCCATTTGAATGACTCAAGGAGTTCTTTGGTGCGGTTTTCTGTGTGAGGTCGGGTATTGTCATGCACAAACAAAATTTTTGATGTCAATTTCCCTCGGCGTTTTGTTTTGAACTGCTCACCTAAGACTGCACAAAATTTCGCAGTGCCGCTCAGAGTTTATTGTTTCACCATGTTCAAGAAAGTCAATAAGAAGTACACCTTGCTTGTCCCGAAAAACCGTCGCCATATTCTTCCTTGCTGAAAATGTTTGCAAACATTTTCTTGATTTTTTGGGGGAGCTTGTGTGCCCCCACTCCATGGACTGTAATTTCGTTTTGCAATTAACGTGTTTTACCCATGTATCATCACCAGTTACGATGCGATCCAGTAGTAAATCACCATGTCTGTCGTAGGCATCCAGAAATGTCAAACGCCTCCATTCGCTGACTTTTATGGCGGTCATTGAGCATTTTCGGCACCCATCTTGCAAAAAATTTGTGGTAGCCTAACCTTTGTGTGACAATTTCAAACAACAAAGTCTGTGAAACTTGTGGGGAACAAAGGGAAAGCTCAGTTATCGTGAATCGGCGGTTTTCGCGAACCTTTTCATCAACTTTAGCGACCAGTTCATCAGTCACAATGCTTGGGCGTCCGGTCTTTGCTTCGTCATGAACGTCAGTTCGGCCATTTTTAAACTGAATGCACCATTTTCTCACAGAACTTTCATTCATTACGTTGTTTCCGTAAACTTCACACTCTTGGCGATAAATGTTTATTGGTTTTAAGTTTTTTGCCAACAAAAACCATATCACTGACCGCACCTCACAACTGGCGGGATTTTCAATCGCAGCGCACATCTTCAGTTGAAACTGCGAAAAAACGGGCAACGCGGAAATTTTCCCGTTGACACTGCTGGACGCCGACTGAGTTGCCGAGTGCACACGCACCAAAATGTACGTGATCAGCGCCTAGTGGCGTCAGACAGAAACGTTCCTTACTTTCTGAATAGCCCTCATATATATATATATATATATATATATATATATATATATATATATATATATATATATATATATAGGAATTTTTTGGACTTGATAGGAGACTGACAGACTTACCTAAAGGCAATAGTCCAAAACTGCAATCTCTTGGTAATAAGCACATATAAAACACATATAAAACACTTAATACACTTTTATTTGAAATATTTCGATCAACATGATCTTCTTCAGTCAAGAAAGAGAAAACAAAACAAAAGATCTTTTGTTTTGTTTTCTCTTTCTCTTTCTCTTTCTTGACTGAAGAAGATCATGTTGATCGAAATATTTCAAATAAAAGTGTATTAAGTGTTTTATATGTGTTTTATATGTGCTTATTTCCAAGAGATTGCAGTTTTGGACTATTGCCTTTAGGTAAGTCTGTCAGTCTCCTATCAAGTCCAAAAAATTCCTAAATAAGCTTTAAGCTCTACTAGAACTAACCTATATATATATATATATATATATATATATATATATATATATATATATATATATATGTATATATATATATATATATATATATATATATATATATATATAGATTTTTTGGGCTAGGAGACTGACAGACTTACCTTGGTAAGAGTCCACACTGTAGTCTTGAAATAGAAACACATAAAAGCACTTAAACAATGATATATTTCAACCACACAGTGGTCTTTGTCAGGTTGTGTGGTTGAAATATATCATTGTTTAAGTGCTTTTATGTGTTTCTATTTCAAGACTACAGTGTGGACTCTTACCAAGGTAAGTCTGTCAGTCTCCTAGTCCAAAAAATCTAAATAATCTTTACCAACCAAAACTATCCTAAATATATATATATATATATATATATATATATATATATATATATATATATATTTGTATTAAAATAGATTTTTAAACATTTTTCATTATCAATTTGAAAAGTAAAATGATAAAACAATATTTAATGATAGAAGAATCTAAAATCTATTTCAAAATATTTACAAGATTGATAAGAGATTTTATGGTTTATCTATTATTTATTATTAGCTGTTTTTAATGAAGGATCAAATAAACTTAATAGATGTTTTTTGTATGCAATTAAATCTTGTATGTGATGTATTCTGTGTTGTTATTTTATAACTGTTTTATGAAACTAATTTTAATGTTGTTTTTGCAATTTTCAGCTTAAATAACTTCTACTTTCAGTTAGTTATCTATCACCCACTATGTTTTTTTATCGTAAATTGTAAGATGCACTTTCTAAAAAACTTCTCAAAAACCCTTTGTCTCAGTAGTATGTTATTTGGAAATAGTTTGTTAAAGTTTAATTTATTTTGTAATTATTTAAGTAAATAAATAAAAACTATTAAATCCCATTCAGTGAATTCAAGATGATTACAATAAGCAACTTTAACCTATGGTCATCATGATACCAATGATCATCAGTATTCAACCTCTACCGACAGACAAAACTTAAGGTATACAAAACATCCCCTCATATTTCGTTCAACTCACAATGCCTCTACCAAAACCTAACTCTTAAATATACCAAAATAAAAATAAAAAACAAAACAGAAAATATTTATTAAAAATAACATCAAACAATTATATGCTAAAAAAGATTAATTTAACCACACTTTATACAAACTACACCAAACTCTTACTACATTATTACCTCTCTCAACTCAATGATATCATTGAACGAATATATAAAACTACGAATATATACACAAACACCAGATTATTAGGTGCAAACAAAAATGAAACTGCATAAAGTTGCTAGTTCTAATCATCTTGAATTCACGATTTATTAAAACGATTGTTGTGAAACGACTCAGCAAGTAAGTTCAAAAGTTTTCCCTCATTTATTCAATAATTAATTATAATAACAATGTATAACCTATCAACTCAAAATAATAAAACTTTATACACTGAGCACCAATTTTGCCCACACACAATAAACACCACAAACATCGAATTTAATATAAACAAATTACCACTGCTAAATAAAGGACTTGCATGCAACCAAAGCAGTAGACATATAATGTCCATCATATTCACATTAAACACTAAACCAACCACAACTAATGAACATACAGCTCTTAAATCCATCATACACAAACACAACCAATATTACCTCAATTTTTAAAAGCAGATAAAGGTAATTCTATAGTAATAATGCACCAAAAAGAGATTGACAATAAGTAATTGAATTCATGACAGAAAACTCCATTTATACTGTATATTAAACACAAATTAAAATATTATCTAAAGAGATCCACGGAAATCATGAAACCAAACAAAAGAAATACTGCATACAAATAAAGCCCCAAGCACCCATGCCTATTACATTACTTGAAATCCACAACCAAAACACAACTATTTGACCACTAATTTACCTCTCAACTGCAAACTGACACCAGCACCTTCACATAAGCTAACCAAATACGTGGATAAACTTATTAGAGACAACATAAACTGTAACAACCACACATCCATAAGCAATAACATTAACCTGATCTACAAAATTAAAAACATTCATATACCAATTGATAGTTTTCACTTACTAAAATAATTACTTATGTTTCTATAACATATACACTCACAAGTCTTTATATTAATAAAAGACGGTTGATTTATGACATTTATATTCAAAATAAGGGGGACGTTTTCACAGGTAGTTTGTCATCTCCATCAGGCCTAAAGTACATACATGAAATTAAGATGTTAAAATTGGTAAATTAATACAAAAACAATTATAAAAATGTAACCTTCAAATAAATGGGAACTTAATAGTTATTTGAAATTATTACAGAATTACACATATACAAAGTATTAATCAGATCTATAACAATTAAAAATACATGTGAAAATTAGCTGTTGAAATGTCGCGGTTATCTTAAAAATAAATGTTCATGACTTATACATCAATAGTCTTTTATTAATAATATAATAACTTATGATTTATTCGATAAATTCAAGGCAATTACAATAATTTATTTTGAAGTTGATTATTGTAATCATCTTGAATTCACTGATTAAACTATAATTAAATGATACTCAACTAAGTGAATACGTAAGGGCTTACTCACTGTCGCGTTTTGAAACAATCGTTATAAAGCAAAGTCTCTACTGGTGGCGTCGCGCTTGAAGCCAACACCTTGTTTCATTACATAGCACTCAACCAACTTTACCCACCCCCTCTACACCCATAAATCTCATCCCAACAACCTAGCACGATGTGGCCTCTTCGTAAAAGGAACGTTTGTCTCGAAACGCTTCACCAAGTAAGCCCCAACGTATTCACTTAGTTAAATATCATTTAATTATAATTTATTTTGATTTAAACATTTACAGCCAAATGGAACTGTCTGTGCACATTTTGGATTGACTTCAGTACAATCAGTTCAGTCTTCAGTACTACAAGATTGGCAGAAAACTGAACGCACGTATGTAAAGCTGTATACAATTACAGGCTCGAGAGCTCCATATTGTAGTAAGTCATGACTAAATTTTGATAGGACTTCATGCTTTAAATAATGTTGCATTCAAACTAGCACTTCAAGTTTAAAAAATAACATATTTTTTTTATTGTTTTTTACAGAGGCTCTTTATCGTGTAACAACTGTAATATCAAACTCTAGTGCCAGTATTGAGCATGGAGGAGAAGTAGGGATCTTTGCAATAGAAGTGATAGGAGTGCTAGGAAGAACTGAAGTTATGGAGCTTTACAGGTATATCAGTGTGTGTATGTGTGTACTTGATTTTTTTACCTAGATTTTAAAAAGTGTAGAATTTTCCAAAAAAGCAATTTTTTTTGCTTTTTATTTTTAAACTGAAGAATTCTTGAAGAGTTGAGGTATGTTTTATATTGTTTTATGTCAAGGAGGGATATATTGTTTTAACCCTTTTAAGACCTGACATATTTGTCAAATTACACACGAAAAAGACCATGCCATTTTTCCGATTTTGTAGTACTTCCTTAAATGTTGTAGATCCCATATAAATACAGATAGAAGTCTGATTTTTGTGTTATTTGTTCCAGAGTTACCAAGGCTATTAATTATTTATGTTATAAATCAATCATTTTCCCAAAATTATATCCCCAGAGTCAATATTTCCTACTTACTATCATAAGTTTTTTTGATTTTCAAGTTTCCAAGCATATAAAATTTTCAAAAAAATCCTGTCATCTTAAAACTTGCACACATTCATCTCTAAGAGGTTCTCTACATGTTATTGTGAATTTGAAAAGTTTACACTTATGAAAACCTTACTTTTTAAATTTAAGTCTATATTCGCTACCATTGTTATGAGTCTAAACTTCGCTATGTCAACATCATTTAATTCTTACACTGTAACCCTATATACCGTCTATCTTTGTATCTATATTATTTCCTAAAATCTATATCCTATAATATATGTGAAATCCAACAACTATATTTTGTGATCCATTGCCCATGAAGTCCCTTATCACATTGTACCCATACAGTCTGTGATTGTTTTCTAGTATCTTGAAAAATAACTTCCATTGTAAAACAAATTAGGATTTGGTATAAATAATAAAAATAAGTTACAAGACATTCTTACAATAAATAATTACAAAATGTGTAAAGAAAATGTACACCTGATCCATGTAATACATGACAAAACAGATGACTTGAACAGAAAACAACATTAACATTCACAAACTGTTGTTAGGATGCTTGCACCCATCTAAATATTGTCCTCATTCATCACGAAAAAAGAACCATTTTGTTCTACTTGAAATAAGCTTTCTTATGGTAGTAATAGTAATAAGATCTGTTGAGTAGAACTACAACGGTTTTAAATTCCTAGCCGATATATCAGCCAGTGTTTTTTTCAATTCCTATTCATAGAGCCAAATTATTGTTTCATGGTTTTAAAAGGGTTAAAGAAGTGTTAGAGCTGCAATTTCGTAAATTAATAATGAAATAAAATACGTATGACACAACAAAGTATTTTTTCTAATAATTTGCTCCTGGACCCAACAGAAAGTTTACACTACCTCTTACCTGTTTGGTCACTAAAATTTCACAAAGAGATGAATGGGACATTCTTCACTAAAAACTTACCAAAATAGTTCACAGAAGATAAGTTGCCTGTTGCTATATAGGTATATGCAAATGAAACCTTGTAATGTTCAATTTTCTCATGCTAAATGAAAGACTAAATTCTGAAATTTAGAAAACTTTGCTTGATTCATATGGATTATACTTATGAAGTTTTATATACCACTACATTTTTCGCATATTGTAACAGTTGAGGCTTTTTTCCTGGGGTAAGTATTTATCAGGGCTTTATTAAAAATGTGTGTTAATTACTAATTAACAAATTAATTACCTTACTTACCCAGGGCTCTATCTAGTTCTCCGTTTCAGCCAGGCATAATAATGTCTTTCTGTAAACGATCTTCTGATATCTTCGGAAGATAGAACTAGGTTACTTGAAATGAAAATTGAAAGTTTGTAACGTTCTATTTTACTTGTAAAATAAGAATTTAAATTTTTAAAATACAAAGTCATACAATTTATTAATCAGTGACAAATTACAAAAGAACAAAGACAGCAATGTGTCGAGTAATTTACTTTTAATTACTGCTAGTTATTCCATACATTTTAATTATTTATTAACCTTTAAAATTATATTTATATCGACAAGATAGTGACTTAAGTTTTTCCAAATTAATTTTGAATTTTTATTCAAAGGACAATTTCTACCGTTCATGTGTTAACCATTTATCATATAACATTCAACTTAGTTAACATTAAAATACATTTTCTTTATTATCTAAAACGTACCTGATTGTGCACATCACTTATAAAACACTTTAAAACATATTAAACATTGCCCATGGCTTTTGGAATCACTAAACACTTAACACATCGCTCTTGCAAATCAGCGCACTTAAACAAAAATGATATTAACTTTTACTCATTTGAAATACATAAATAATCGCTTCTGACTTCTTCTTTAGCTCGTTAATAAAATTTGGTACCGGCCTTGACATCTTAAAATTTGGAATACTGGAAGCTTATAAATTTCTAGGTTACGTCCGAAAATGCCATCACGTCTGTTCTGTTCAAGAACCTCTGGAGGAGTGGGGTTTCTGCAAGGGCACGCCAACGGAAATTTCCCACCCTCGGTTATTATTTTTGATTGGTGCATTGGAACAGGCGATATCAGACCATGCTTAAGTCACATGAGGTGATGTGGGTTAATCCAAGTTACCACTCGTACGATATTTTGCATTTTTACCCGCTAGGTAATGTCTATCTATGCTAGCTTCACAATGTAAACCAATAAAACAAAAATTTTCTTTTATATTGGAACGATATAATTATTAAATAAAAATCTAATATATAAATGAATTTATATGTAACACCTTATTTTTAAGAGTGTTACAATATTTAAATATTTCAACCTTACACCATAGTATAGATGCTTATTTCCATAGCAACGTAATTCCCCTATATTCTCAGTTTTGTTGATATTGTTTTTTAAATTCATTATTCTACTTTACATTTCTTTACCTTTAGGCGATTCAGAGTTCATTTTATGAACAAAAATTTATTTGGTAAAGTGTGGCAACGGAGAGCTATCAGACAGTTGTTTGACAGACATTGGTTTGGTTAGATAATGAGTGTTTCATTTGTGTATGCTGTTTACATTTCAAGTTTGTTGTTGTTTATTCTAAATTTTATCTATCCCTCATTTCGTTTATTTCTATTGTAGTCTGTAATTTTTGTTTAGGCTTCCAAGTATGTTATTTTTTGCTTTAAATTTATTAAAACACTTGTAAATATTTATAAACTTGTCTATAGTAGGACAGATAGAATCAACAAATATTTAAATTTATCATTTAGTTATTTAATTTTTGTTGTTAGAGATATTGCGTTATAGATATAGTGGCTAAAGAAACTTAGCAAAGCGATTCAATGTGATTTAGACATCGAAATCTTGTTGCTGTTCATGACGAGGTGGTTGTAAATTACAAATTACACTTTTGCTATTACTTGCGACCAGACATGGTCAGACTAAGCTGAAGAAGTCGTAAGACAAAAAACGTTTCCTCCGAGTGTAAGTTAACAATTAACAACTTTTAGTTAACAAATGTCTGGTCGCAAGTAATAGCAAAAGTGTAATTTATAATTTAGACAGTAATAGTGACAGTGAAACTGATCTTGAACAAGGTAAAATCGACATATCTTTCATTGAACTGAATGGAAATGTAAATGACCCAATTTTAGAGTTTTCTAAATTTTAAAAGAAAAATTTCTAAATTAAATTTTCTTTTAGTTTTAAAATGATATATAACATGTAATATTTATTTTCATTCCAATGTAAAATATGTTTAGTGAACTGCAGTGATGCTATATAATTTTTGTTACTTTCTTATACATTTTTCAAACGTACATAACACCATCTATATGTAAGTAATCAATTTATATTTATATATTTCCTGAAACTTGTTTCATTCTCTTTACAACAATGTATAATTTGTTGTAAATATGGTATTTATTATATGCCAGGAATTTTTCATATTTTACCTCATATAAAAACCTTCAGGCAGATAGAAGGACGCCTACTAAGGAGGTTAGGCTTCAAAGTGTTAATTAAGTTCAATATAATTTAAAAGGATTTAAGATTCACAAATTTTAGCAAAAATGCCAGGAGTGGTTAACCAAGGAGTGTCAAATGTGTGGACCTGTTCTGTATGGTGTAACATTGAGAAAAGCAACTGAACTAAAAACAAAAACCTCCTTCTTTTTCAAATTAATTAAAAAAGTTTATTTTTAATTTTCAATAATTTCTCAATTCTTTATTAATTTTTTTTTCAAACCTTATAAAAATTCCTTTTTAAAAATTACATATAATATAAACAGTAGATACTTTTCCAAAACATTTTGGTTAGCAAGATGAAAATATATTTATTTGAATAAAAACTGTGATCATACAAAAATTAAAGGTCTATTAAACAGAGAAACTAATAACTTTGTTTCTTTTTCTGATAAATTTTTGCCTGCCTTGTATAATGAGTAAACTCAAATGTTTTTGTTTTCAGAGAACAGTATTATAAACCTGGTAGTAATCATAAACAAGTTGTCGCTGGTTCAAGTGCAGGTCGCATTAAGTCAGCAGTCATTCATTGGAAACACAGAACCACTTTTAATTTACTTACTTGGAGGTTTAATACTGCTGTTTTACATCTTAGTTATGTAAGAGTGGATAACTTAGAGGAAAAAGAAACGTAAGTTGCATTTATGTTTTGTTACCTTTTTTATTACTGTGTACAAACAACCCTATAAGTATAGGGAGGAAGAAATTATATTTGAATAAATCAGTGTTTTACACTTGGTAAAACATTAAGTTAATTAGAGTTTAGCTAGTGAAAACAATTAACAACGGTAAAAATTAAAACAGATCTCAGAACACTTTAGTTTATTAAAACAGACTAGTTTCGATGACGATGTCGCCTTCATCAATGCTTGGCTACTACTACTTAGTGTGTTTGTTTTTTAATAAACTAAAGTGTATTGAGATTTAGAGTAAACTGTTTTAATTTTCACCATAGTACACTTGTTAAATTTGTCAATTTGAGTGACTCTTCTCTTAAATAAATTAATAATAGACATTTTAGTGGCAAAAGTATAAAGTCTGTTAATTTTTATAGTCTTTTATAGAGAAACCTAATACAGTCAGCGCCGCTTATTGTGATCACGGTTAATGTTATCATTCGGTTATTGTTATCGTTTCATTGAAAAACAAACACTGACGTATATTAATACATTGTAATTAGGCCGCTTATTGTAATCATCTGTTCACTTATTATTATCATTTAATTTGCCATTCAAAATCATATGCGTCAACGTATACTAGCATAGACCGAGTAAAAATGTCTACAAAGTAGTGTAAACAGCACGCGCAACACACAATGACGCCCAATTCATAGAATGTTTATTTTTAGAATGACAGAAATACTTTATAACGGTTTCAGCACTTAGCACAGTTCTCAGAATGTCTCCCTTACTCTTTGTTTACGCAAACACCCTAGCCTCGCTTGAGTCGACTTTAGTTGTTTGTTAACATTAGTTGATGTTGCTACTGAACCATTTACAGTACAGTCCTACTGTATTTTTAACAGTGAATTTTTATGAACGTTTATTACAGTATTTCAGTGTGATTTTACATAGCTTAATTTTTAAAGATTTTTTTCGTTTGTTTTGTAGAGTTTAGTGTCACTTGAAGTTTCAAAGGACAGTATAGCAAGATGTCCGAATCTCAAAAGAAACGACGCGATTTAAATCTTAAACAAAAACTTGATATTCTAGATAGGTACAGTAAATTACCAAAAATGAGTCAAAGAAACCCTGATTCTCAACTTGGCGTTTCTCAACCTCTCTTATGTAAAATATTGAACAACAAAGAAAAAATCTTGTCATTATCAAAGTGTAATGCAAATGTTGACAACAAAAGACATCGTTCTGGGAAGGATCCGCAAGTGGAATTAACTTTGAAATTGTGGTTTAAAAATGTTCGCGAAAAATATGCTCGAGTTGACGGCCTACTAATGCATCTAAAAGCTGAGGATCTTGCCAAAAAAAATAGGAAAACAGGATTTTAAAGCCACAGATAGATGGATCAATCGATGGAAGAAAAGGGAAAACATTGTTTACAAGAAAACGTGTGGTGAAAAAAGAAATGCTGATTTTGTTGGAGCTGAGGACTGGTTACAATACGAATGGTCAAAGATTTTGGCCGAGTATTCTCCTAGCTGCATATACAATACAGATGAAACAGGACTTTATTATCGTGCTTTACCCGAACATACTTACTTATTTAAAAATGAAATTTCTAACGGCTGTAAAATATGTAAACAAAGAATAACTGTTTTGTGTTGTGTTAACATGTTTGGCCATAAAGAAAAACTCTTAATTATCGGTAAATCTAAAAATCCACGTTGTTTTCAAGGTATCAAAAAGCTACTGGTTGAATATCATTCAAACTCCAATGCTTGGATGACATCAAAAAATTTTAATGAATGGCTAATTGGGATACCAGCCTCAAACTCAACATTGTCCTTCTACTAGACAACTGCACTGCACATAATGACATAAGCACTACGCTAAAACACATCAAAGTGATTTACCTTCCGGCCAATACTACATCAATTATTTAGCCATGTGACCAAGGTATAATTAAAAATCTCAAAAGTTTTTATCGACGAGAGATGCGTGCTAGAATTATAGAAAATATGGATGAATTTCAAACCCTTACCTCAAATGAATTGGCTAAAAAAACTTCTTTACTCGATGCTATTCATCTGATAGCAAAATCTTGGAATGAAGTTTCTGAAAAAACTGTTAAAAACTGCTTTAGAAAAGGTGGTTTTTTTGTTGAAGAAAATCAAGAGCAAGCTACATCTGAGGAAGACTCTGAAGAGAACTTGAAGCCTTTCGATTTGTCCTTAAAAGAATATACTGAGTGGATGGAAGTTGACGATAGTATTGAAACAGCAGCGGAAATGACTGAAGACGATATTTGTGAGGTAGTTGCTTCAACATCAAAAGTTACTGAAGAAGAAGAAGGCACCGATGATGACAAAAATGATAAATGTGTACCGCAAAGATCTAAGCAGGAAGTTTACCAAGCTCTTGAGATTCTAAGGCAGTTTTTCAACAAAAAGCAGACAATTTCAACAAACATTATGAATATGAACAATTTATAAACAATATTTTACGAGAAGACTACAGACAGTCACATATAGAGGAATTCTTCGAGAAAAAGTAAATGTAAATTTGAAGTGTAAATAAGATTGAAGTGTTTTATAATGAAGTTTTATGTGTTAAAATGTTTTGATCAAGTGTTTTACGTAGTTCTATATACTGTATTTTTTTTCAATTATGCTAGATTCAGTGTTTAAAAAAAATCTACAGTGGAATAAAATAAACTGACATGAAATATGCCCACTAATTTTAACAAGTAGAAAACTAAATTACAGAAATTCTACTACTATACATAAAACTGTCCGGAATAGCATCAAAATTTGGTAAGTACAGTTTAATTTTAGTGTTACAGAATTAGAATTACTTGATGTAATGATAGGCTTACATATCGTTCAGAACAAACAGTTGTGGCAATAATACAGTGAGTTCAATGCAGTATGGCTGTAGACTACATCGTGATTAAGCGTTCAGTTATTGTTATCAAATATGCTTCTGACAAATATGATCACAATAAGCGGCGCCGACTGTATTACTTTAACAGCCGATAAAATCATACTGTTTCACTGATTAAATCATAAGTAAATATTTAAAGAACTAAGGGAAAACTATTAACTCACTATGCTAATGGGTTTTGAAACCAGCATTTCATTGATGAAGCATAACCTACTATTGGGACAGTATCAGGTTCAAAACACGGTGTCAGCACAGAGTTGATATTTTTCACTTACCTCTTTATATATTTATTTATGACTTTTCAGTGAAATTAATATGATTACAATAACCATCTTCCAAAAAAATCAGTAAACTAAGATGTTGTAATATTGATGCAGTGTTAAATTGTGTTTTATTGTGATTAACATTCCACTTAAAACTAAAAATGATAGATCTCATTAGGATTTGTTACTAAATATTATGAACTTTATTTTTGTTATGTATAAAATTATTAAAATATCACAGGAATAATTTATAGAATAGAAATTATTTAGATTATAAATCAAGAGTATATATACATTTATTCCTTTCTATAATGTAATTGTGATTTTTCTTTTCAGGGTTTTTCTGTGTCCTCCAAACAGTGAAGTAATAAGCTCAGGAAGACCAGTTAAAATGCAGCCTTGTTCTATAGAATCTTTTTAGAAGTTTATGAATTTTACCTTTAACCATAATTGTACATGAAATGAGGGTCCTATATGTGTGATTTTTGTTACTTTTATACTGCTTGTACCTGTCTATTTTTGTACATTTCCAAAGATAATAAAACTTGTTATAATTATTTTCTTACAAATCATCAGCCTAATTTTTTTTAAAGTATCTTTTAACTATAGTAGAGCCTTGTTAATTAAAATGACTGCCAACAGATCATATCTTCAGGTTGAAGGAAAGCTTTTATTTACTAAAGGACGGTTTAATTAAATTACATGGAAGTTTATATATTGCCTTTGTTTTAATGTTTTAGACAGATTAAAAAATATGGTCCTAATAAAATACACTTTATTGTTTGATTAAATAAATTATTTATGAATACTGTATTATTTAAATATTTAATCTTCATATCATCTAAATTACTAATGTACTCCTATACTTTAAAGTGTATTTTAATTTGAAATTCTGTTGAGAAAATCTTGAGGCTTTTTTAAAATACATATTTATTGATATCAATTGGCAAAAAAACCATTAATTACTGGTATTTTTTGGTACACACGTTTTACACTAGATCAGTGTATTGTTCATTGCTGTGAGTCATGGACAAGACTGAAAAATATCAGCAATTAGTGGTGTTCTGCCAAGTGATATCAATAACTATACATTACAAAACACACCTGGTCATGTAAAAGAAATGCAGAATTTGACAGTATTGTCAAACATTTTTTATAAATAAATTAAAATGAGGTCAATTTGTCTGTTTGATAACTTGATTTTTTGTAAACGAAAACAGCTTCCCATTTTTTATTTTAATGGGATTTTCTGTATAACCAACAAATAAAATTCATATGATTATTACTTTCTACCCCAGCATGGAATCATTAGTTTCTGAGTACTTAATATGAGAATAATAAGATAAAAAATTATTCCATAACATTAATCAACTATATAAATTTTAGTTAAAAGGTATAAGAAAGAACATTTAACAAGCATTAAATGGAGCTTAGACTGGAGCAGCCTATGGACATGAGGATTAAATGGATATTACTGTTTGCAATTACAGAAAGATAGTGTCCAGTACAAAGCTTAAAACATTTCTATGCTGACAGAGTGTGTAACCTTACTGCTCTACCCACAAAGGTTAGATCTTCATAGCCATGAGTAGTATTGCCTTAGGCTGAAGCAGTAGCCTGGGTATACTGAATTGCAGGGCAGCGATACATCATCACAGTTATAATATAGTAAAGCAGTGCGTTCAAGCCAGTTTGTTTTCTTTGCTCTATAATCCCTGTTCACAGATCTCGCCTCGTAGAAAATGGACCAGAAGAAACGGTTTCGGACCAAAAGGACATGGTACATCGCAACCATTTTGTTTTGGATAAACTATGGGATGAAGTTGCTACTACAATGAAAACTGAGGTTTGTGTTGATTCTGAAGTACCAGACATTACACTGTCAATTTCAGAAAATATTGTTGATCAGTCGCCTTTAGAAAATGATTGAAGTGAACCAAATAACTCATATTTTCAAAATAAATTAAAAAGAAAACGATTCATTTTGTAATGTCTTGATTAGACTAGAGGACAACAAATTAAGAATTCTACAATAGCTACAGCTAAAGAACGACTATTATGATTAAAGTTCTTTTTATAGTATACTGTCACACATTAGGACACTAAAGCCACAGAACAAAATGTTGGTAGGAATGAAAATACAGGGACGTGTTTATAGTTTTGTCTATGCATCATGTACAATGACAAAAACGTATGTTACTAAGAATAGTATCCCTACAGTTCCAAACACATCAGGAAAAGATAATGAACTTTCAACTACTCGAATCCTAAATCAATTTCATCTTACTTGAACAATTTCTCTGATGATAAGTCTTTTTTTCTTTTTGGATATTTTAGGAATTGTAAATGTCATGATGAATATAAAATAAATTAAGTGAGTAAAGTGCATAGATTTTTGAAAGTTTTTGAATTGTGATTAATTTTAAGTAATATCAGAGTAATAGCTTATAAAATTTTATGTACTTCATGAGTAATCTAATAAATGCATTGTGAAATTGACAATATCACATTTTTTAAAGTTAATCCCTGTTAAAAACTCATTTTACTATTAAAACAAATATGTTTATAATTTCTAAAAATAAACTCCTAAAAAGTAACTACAAGAGATTCTATAGGATGAATTGAGTATCAATTACAATTTAGCCAGTTTTTGCAACAGTTATTAAAACGAGTCCACAAAAGTTGCAATTTTTATTCAAAATTGACTAAAATCTGTCTGAATTTTCACGGATTCCTTAAATAAATTATGGAATTCTTATCTATAAATTGCCTCTTATCTATTGTATGGACACTACTTTTTCTAGTTTTGATTCTAATAAAGTGATGTAATTAAGGCATGACTTGTTCGACTGTTTGCTCCTCAGTACATGCATGCAGCTCTTTCATGGTTTATTTGTGTTTCGTTGCTTTGCAAACCTTATAAAAAACCTGCAATATGCAATGTGGATGGTTTCTAAGGATAGAAAGAATAAAACTAAAAAAAATAATGATAACTGTTGTAAGGAAGTGGGTTACAGATCAAGACATGCTGAATGGAGCTACAGAGGAGAAAGTTTAAGACGAGGCTGATCTGACCCTTTATGTTACATAGCACACTATTAACATATTACTGCAATTCCTACAAACAAATATGGTAAGGAGTTAGAACACGATTAAAGCATTGCAAAATTTAGACAATGGATTGGTCAAAATTACTTTTTCATATAGACAAACAATTTTTTATCAATGAAATATGCCTGTGTGAATCACTGACAAGACTGTTGTTCAGGTGTGGTGTATTTCTGTTCTGTGGTGTGTTATTGTTCATAGAGTAGTTGTTAATTAAGTGCTGAAATATAGTATTTGATTGTGAGTGTGTTTTGTCATTTAGATTGTATTGTATTCTAAACAATTTGTGTTATTGTCCACAAATACTATCCACAACACATTCTAAATGACAAAACACACTCACAATCAAATACTATATTTGAGGACATAATTAATAACTACTCTATGAACAATAACACACCACAGAACAAAAATACACCACAGATTCACACCAAAGCAACAGTCTTGTCAGTGATTCACAGCATTGAATAATGTGCTGATCTAGTGGGAAAAGTGTCTGGTGAATGATTTAGTAAGTAGTGGTTTATTGCCAAGTTAATACAAAAAAAGTGTAATTTTTACAAAAACCTCAAGATGTACAACACAAAAACTGGAAGTTTTAAAATAATTTCTTTTAAAACACATTTAGGCCTTAATCAAAGATCAATAAAGAATTTCTGAAAATATCACATTGTGAATGTGTAGAATATATATGTAATATATTTCAGAATGTGTTTGATAAAAAAACATCTATATTAAAGCATAATTGGTAACTTGTACATATGAGTTATATTAGAAACAAATTACATATACCTGTGTCTACATAAACTAAATCTGGTATTTAGTTGTACAATAGCTTTGTAACTGAAGTAACCAGAATATGCCAACTTTGGAATTAGTGAAAGTTTTGTAAATTTGTTTTGCAAATTTTATTTCTTGTTCATGAAAACATTTAGATTCAATAAAAAATATACAGGAAAACCATGAGATATACATTAATATTCATTATATATACAGCAGTTTCTCAATAATCCGCTAGATTTGAGACCAAAGCGGGATTGCTGGTAGGTAAACTAAAAATACGGCTCATTCACAAATCTCTTTACTGATAGTCATGATTTAATTGTGGTACACACTAAACTTATGTTACTGTAATTTATGCAAATCGATTATTTAACTCAAATCAAATGTCTGGATATATAAAGAAAACCATTTATTTCGTCCTGCCAATAAATACACGCTCATAATCACACTTGTCTGTGTTTGTGTACTTGGTGGTTACGTATTGTGTTACTAAGTGTAAAAGGGTGTGCCTTGACAATCCTGGGTCTATACTAAGCAATGCCTGAAAAAAAAGTTAAAAAAAACAATCTGGTGAAGTTTCAGCAAACCTTCTTATTCCAGTGTGAATAAGCCAATGAACTAAATCTTGAGTAGTAGTGAGATTGGTCAGCAATTAGGACTCGAATATTTGGACAGAATGTTTGCCCTCTGACTGAAAGCCAAGTCGGCATTGAGAAAATATGTTTTAAAAAACAATTTATAGAAGTAGCAAATCTTTAAAACCATCACTGCTTAACCCAACATCTCCACACAGAAGACACTGATGAAGATCACCACACAGCAATCGAAAACATTCTGTCCCAGTAAGTTTTTACAAAATTTAAAGTTCGGATAGTCATAAATTAATGTTAAAGTGATTAATTAAGATTCACCAAATGTAATGGACTACAAAATTCAAGAGTTCTGTTCGTTTTGTTTTAGTAAACAAGCGGCCAGCCACTAATGCCCCATTTGTTTAGAAAGAAATATTTACTCTGACTGAAACCAGGATCTATACTGAGAAAATGTTCAACAAATAAGTTTTCAGACAATTTGAGTCAACTAAATTGAGGAGGTAAAAGAGAAAATTAAGACCCTAATGCTGTAGTATACAAAAGAGAAAAAGGTGGTACTATCAAGATAGGATATATCTGACAACAAAAAACACTTGGTGGGATCTTCCTTATTTTTAATTTTTAGACAACAAATATACTCTAACTACAAATTTGTCTAGTATGGCTGAGGAGCTTATTTCAGAATACAATACTAGAACCTTATTTTTAATTTTTAGACAACAAATATACTCTAACTACAAATTTGTCTAGTATGGCTGAGGAGCTTATTTCAGAATACAATACTAGAACCATTGAATATGTAAGCTGAGCGTGTTAAAGTGAAATTGCTTTACTAATGGCTTCTACAATTTCAAGAAGCAGTATACTTCTCACATCTGCCAGTGCCACTCAAAGCAGCAGGAGTATCAAAAACAAATCCAAGCATGGTGGTAAGAGAAAACAAGTGTTACGTACTTATAAAATAATGAGTTGTTTTGACAACATCTAACACAAATCTAAGTTTATAAGGGGTGAAGATTTAGTTTACAACAAAAATGGTACCAACAAAATAAGAAAAATAAAAATTCCAATAAGAATGTATATGTTGAAAAACGATAACATTATTTTTGAAGCAGAAATGGGAGATTTCAAAGAACATAGAAGAGAGGCCTGAAAATGAAATTACCAGAAAGAGATAAAAAAACCAGCATTATTGACATTTCATTGATGGGGTGAAGATTTAGTTTACAACAAAAATGGTACCAACAAAATAAGAAAAATAAAAATTCCAATAAGAATGTATATGTTGAAAAACGATAACATTATTTTTGAAGCAGAAATGGGAGATTTCAAAGAACATAGAAGAGAGGCCTGAAAATGAAATTACCAGAAAGAGATAAAAAAACCAGCATTATTGACATTTCATTGATAGTTAGTCTGGCATTGCTTCCTAGCGATTTACCCACTTTTGAAAATTTGTATTATTAGTTTGGAAGAAATGTAGTTGATAAGATGTAATTTTTGGTGTTATTTTTTCATGTTCAAGATGTGCATACCAAAAAAATTGAAGGGGTCCTATATTTTATAATATAATCTGTTTATAAAGAAACTTTCATTTTTATGTATTAAAGTCATGTTTATATTTTTTCAAATTTCAATCATATTTTATGCTTTGCAACATTTAAAACCGTGTTTATTTGTAAAAACAAACATTAAATCCAATAATCCTCAACTTTTATAATGTAGAAAAGAATCGTAGACGAGAATCTAATTGCTTACAAAAAAATCTCACCTATTATTGTAGAAATATTGGTATTTATTTACTGTGCCCACGTTTACGATTTTAGCGAAAAAAATTATACCGGCCGACAGAAAGTCATCAGGGATACGAACAAAAAACGAAAACTCTCGCTCAGGGAAATAAATACCATTTCATCAGATTAAAGTTTGGTAAAAAATTCAGTACGAAGTAGTCAAAAGTACTATGTTCGCATATCAACAGCACACTGTACTACATATATGTATATTTATATATAGCTATAAAGTCTCCAGTTAGGATAGATTTGGTTGTAATTTTCTAAATTACTATATACCTATATTAAAATATACCTGTAAAGTGTCAAGTCAGGATAGATTTGGTTGTAATTTTATACAACATTACATTATCTAATAAGACGTCTACTTCCGCAGAATAATACTTTTTGCCCGTTGACGTTACGTGATCTCTATTCTAGCCTTTCGTGTGTACATTTGGTTAAACCTATAAAATTATAACCAAATTTATACTGACTGGATACTTTATAGGTATATAAAATTTATCTTCCGTGGCAATAACAAAAAATAATTACCAATATAACTTCAAAACATGTTTTTGATTCGTTTTATAAGCATTGTAATGAGGGTGGGCAATGTGCATTTTTACCAGCACTATTGGCACCACATAAGAAGGAATTACAATTTTCCAAAATTATTAATTTTTGGGGTTTGAACGAGAGTTGTAATAATTTTTTTTGTATCCCTGATGACTTTCTGTACGATAAATCTACAGAAATATTTTATAAAAAAAAAGATAAAACATCCTGCTGAAGCTCCAGAAATTAAAAAAATGAATAAAAGACATTAAACTTCTCTTCCAGCACACCCAAAGCTATATAGTCAAGTTTTTATTTCTGTAAAAACAGAGCACTAAATTACAATATAGCTACATATAGAAAATATAGCTACTGGTATTACAGAACCTTTATTATATTGTAAGTGCAACTACCAGATCTTTTATAACAGTGGTACGATAACAACTGTAGTAGTGATGTGTTGTTCAATCTAGTATGATTGAAGAACAAAATAAACTTTAAACAAAATTTCATATTTGTGTCCACTCAAAAGAACAATACCTTAAAAATAAAACAGTATTTATTACAGCAAGGGTCAAGTATATAAAAATATAGTCTTAATGACTTTGGTGTTAAAATTTTGTTTTTGTTATTATATTACTCGTTTTAATGAGTAGAACACGAATATCAACTTTTTTTTACATGGAAAGTTACTTTTTTCACATTTTAAATGTTGCTGTAAATGCGTGTAGGCCTATATCATGAACCGGGCGTGCAGTAGCTACAGCGCACTGCACTACGTCTAGATTTGTAATTTTATACATTACTATATTAAAATATACCTATGAAGTATTCAGTCGGGATAGATTTGGTTATAATTTTGGTAAATATTTAGACTTATTACTGATGCAGAAAATTACAACCAAATCTATCTTGACTTGATACTTCATAGGTATATTTTAATATAGGTAGATAGTAATGTTGTATAAAATTATAACCAAATCTATCCTGACTTGACACTTCATAGGTATATTTTAATGTAGGTTAATAGTAGTGTTGTATAAAACTATAACCAAATCTATCCTGACTGGATACTTCGTAGGTATATTTTAATGTAGGTATATAGTCATGTTGTATAAAACTATAACCAAAAGTTAAATTTTAAGATTTTAAGTTTAATATTAAATTGAACTGACTTTGACATAGTGCATTGCGCTGTAGCTACTGCGTGGCCAGTTCACGCTATACATGCTATTACAGACTAACATTAAAAATGTGCTGAAAAATTAAGTTTTTGTATTTTTCGCAAAAAAAAAGTTTATCTTTGTGTTCTACACATTGAAATGAGTAATTAAAAAAAAACATTTTTTTTAACAATATCAATAAGACTCGTTTATGCTATACATGCCATTACAACCTAACATTTAAAATGTGAAAACAGTACCTTTCCGTATTTTACGTGGAAAGAAAAGTTAATATTCGTGCTCTACACATTAAAACGAGTAATTTAAGATGAAAAATTTTTTTAACACCAACGTCTTTAAGACTAGGGCTATATTTTTACCAAGTACTCTTACAATTTTTTTCTTCATCTTCTCACTTAAAAGGCATTTGAAACTTTTGAGGAGGAAATGTAAGAATACTTGATTCGTCAACAGTGTTTTATCTATACAGAGATAACAAAAATTTGTATATATAAAATAATCATGTCTCAAATAACTTTATCAAAAATAACCATAAAGCTCATATAAAGTAAAACTATATTGCTGATCAGAATGTTATGGGTTTTAATAAAAGGCCTTATATGAAAAAAAAATGGTTCAGCTTAATTGGTACATTTAATGAGATACAAAATCTTTAGTGGCAATCCTACTAACTACAGAATCCAATAGGTCGGATACATTCAACTCAGTTTCACTAATTTTATATGTTTTTTTCACTAAATTTTCATTTGTAAACCGAGAAAGTTCTGACAATGTTTTCTGTTCTCCATCAACTTCAGCAATTGCATTTGCCATTGTAGTATGGGTAGATAATGAATCATCACCAACAACTATCACAATCACATTGGTTTCAGAATCATCTATTCCAAACTTAACAAGGGATTGGCTTATGTTTGTAGATATTGACAAGTTAAATAATATTTCTGTATATAAAGATTTTGTGGTTAATTTATTCAACATCTGACTTAACACAGCCTTGTTTGCAGCAACAACTATTTGAAAGACATCAAGTATTAAAGAAGCTTTAACGATACCACAATGTAATGATTCATTAATTATATATTTTTTAAGCTTACTAATATTTTTAACATCTGATATCAAGGAAATTAGAATGATTTTATCATATTCTAGGTTAACTTTATGAACTGCCATTATTAAAATGTTCTAGTCCAAGTTTTAACTACTTTTTCTATGGACACATATTGGAATTTCAGTTTTTCGGGAACTATAAGAAAAAAATAAACCACATAATATACACCGGTTAAGCTTAAGTAATCACATTTACATTTAATTACAGATTATATAAGACATGTGGGTACATCTGACACAAGTACAATTTACGCCTTAGTAGCTAGTCTACTACGACTACGTACGTATGACTCGATACGAGCATCGATTGTTTTGTTTTTAGTTCGATGTCGACGTTTTTGTTGATGCTATCTAGTTATTACATTTTCTATATTTATTTTTGACACACACGTGAATAGATGTGTTTTAGTATACATTTAATGTAATTTCCTTGTACCTTATGTACCTACCTAAACTGTTGACAATTCAATTCAAATAGTATTTATGATGATGGGTACACTCACAAAATTTTGTTAAATAAAAACACGGTTGATGCGTGAGTCAAATCACTTGTCTCACCCATCAACCTTGTTTTTATTTAATCATATAGTATTTGTTTATAATCTTCATGTATTTATAATATTTTTAATGTTGACTATTACATTATTTTCTTGTCAGTTTAAAAATTTTGAATTTAGGTGGACTTTGTAAATGAAACTATTGTTTCGAAACGCATCAGCAAGTAAGTTCTAAAAAAGTATTCACTTAATTAATGCAATAATTACACATGATAAAATTAAAAGTCGTTCCACAACCATCATTATGTCCATCAAGCTCCTTAACATTATTCATCTAACGTAAACAAATTTTAATCCATTACATCTATTTGTACAATTATTTCTGGTTTAATCTTGAATAAGCTCATGTTATGTTTAAGTGTAATATAAACATTATCTTTCATTTAGGCTATTCGATAATAAAACGACTTTCTTGGGGGCATTTAACTTAAATTTTACATTCAATGCCCGTAAATACAGTATTATTATAGTAGTTTGAATTGAAAAATATTTAAATGTACACAAATATTATTTTAAATCTACAGTAAATGGAAAGCCTGATGACAGATGAATCGGTTAGATTCTGAATACAGCAAGTATGTAATCTGTGGCTAAGCTAAACGGATAAAGAAAAAAAATATGGCTTTAACTGTTTATTTTTGTGAATAACTGTTTATTGAAGAAGAATACTAAATAAGATAAATTAAATTTTTTTCTAATCTTTAAAAAGATCAACGACTGGCTTATCAATCTACTACTTTAACGAACTCTTTATATTATTGTGAGTAATATAAAGTTATGTTCAATATCAATTGTGGTCAATAACCTCTGATGCCAACTGGTTCTGCACCAAGCTATCAGGAAAATTTTAAATATCTTTTTGTAATATTATTAAGAAGCTTAGTTATGATAATTTAATAATTCATATTATGGTGTATAGTTATGTCATGTTTTATTTAAATTTTCTCACTCTATAGTTGTCCAATAAAATTATGTCAAGCTTTCTAACAAGTTAGGCTAATAAATTCCAAATTGAGCTAAATTGAATTATTTTTCATACTAATGAAATTACTAACCAAGACAAGTAATAACTATTAAAAAATACAATTTGTTTATCAATAGGGATTTTTAATGCTTAATTTAACCTGTTCTGCAGACTATTAAAAATTTTAACCAAAAATTTTTGAATTAGTGTTTACATATCCATGCATTTTATTTAAAAAAACACTTTTGATAATAATTACTTTTCACAGAAAACACTAAATAAAAGTTGATATTCACACAAATCAAAATGAATTAACTGAATGTTTCTTCATAAAACTAAACCCTAATTACACTTCTTTCCATAATAGATATATAGTCGGGAAAGTTATCAAATATGACTTTCTCAGTTTTATAATACATTGCTATCCCAGTTCACACTGAGAACATTTGACACCAACATTTATGAAACAGTTTTTAATGACCTCAGGACGGATTTTATTCCATGTCGAAACAATGTAATTAATAGCATCCAAAATGTTTACAGGATGTTGTGGATTACCTTGTATCATGGCACATAAGTATCTGTGCTCTAGTTGCTTACGGTAATGCTGGTTCAATTTTTATTATACCCTGCTTCTACCCTATGCCATCCAAGAGTAGAAAAACAATTTTTGCGTTGGTTAATTCAATATTTTTTGAAAGTAAAAATATGTGTAAAAAATGTGTTAGTAAAAATCTCTTTCAATTCTTTCTTTGTAAAAATAGTATTGAGCTGTTTTACCCATAAAACAAATGGTTCTCCTGTCATCCATGTACGTATATATATATAATTTTATAATATATATATATATATATATATATATATATATATATATATATATATATATATATATATATATATATATATATATTTGTTTTTTTGGATTATCGTTCACATAATAATAATTATAAATGCCCCTTCTTATAAAATATCTAAAATCATAACATCTATTCTTAAAGATAAAATGAAACTAAATAATAATCATACCATAAGTAATTCTACTAACCTTATTGAAAAATTAAAAATAATTAATATTGATAATAAAACAAAATTAATATTATTAGATATAAAAAATATTTACACAAATATTCCTATAAAAGAGACTCTCAATATTATAAAATCTAAATTAGAGCAAAATGAAAAAGATAGAAAATTAATATTAGAAATTATAAATACATTAAAAATAATATTAAATCAAAATTATTTTTCATATAATAATAAAATTTACAAACAGGAAGATGGTCTTGCCATGGGTTCTCCCTTATCGAATATAATATCTGAAATATTTTTACAATATATAGATGATAAAATAAATAAAATTATACAGACATTTGATAAAAACGGTTATTGGTTTAGATATATAGATGATGGTTTATATGTATCTAATAATAATGGTATAAACTTAATAACTATTTTAGATAAAATAAATGTGATAAATAAAAATATTAATTTTACTTATGAAATGGAGAAAAATAATAAGATCAACTTTTTAGATATAACAATTATAAGACATAATAATGAATTTGAATTTAACATATATCGTAAACCGACACAAACTAACCAAATTATACCTAATAATTCTAACCATAAGTATAATCAAAAAATGGCTGCATTATACAATTTATTATATAGATTACATAAAATACCTATGAATAATGAAAACAAAATAAGAGAGAAAAACATTATCTATCAAATTGCAATTGAGAATGGCTATAAAAAGAAAACTGTTGATAAACATAATTATAATATTTTAAAGAAACAAAATAATAATCTAATTTACAAAAATAATGATGAAAATGTCATATGGACTTCATTTACATTTTTTGGTAATGAAGTAAAAAAATATCACAAAATTGTCTAAAGGTAGCAACATAAAATTCGCATATAATACTAATAATAAATTAATAAATATAATGAATAATAATAATATTATTAATATGCACGAAAAAAACGGTGTATATAAATTAGAATGTGATTATTGTAATAAAGTTTATATAGGACAAACTAAGAAAAAACTTAAAGATAGATATAAAGAGCATTTTAATGCATATAAAAAGCCAGAAATTTATAAATCAAATTTTGCTAGTCATTGTATTAATAATCGCACATTTCCTAACATAGATAATATGATACTTGTAAAAGAAATTAACAAATGCCTGAGTATAAATATTTATGAAGCTTTAGAAATACATAAATATAATACTAATAATGAGTTGATAAATGAACAAATTCAAGTAAAATCTAAATTTGATAATATATTCAGTGTTTGTAATGTTAAGGCATTAAAATTAAAAAAATGTTAACAACATTGTAATTGATTTGGCATGGCTATTTATTTGATCTAATTTGCACATATGTTAATTTTAATTGTTTAATATTCCTGATGGTGTTGGTACTGTTAGCCAACGAAAAGCTTTGAATTGTAAATTCAATTATAATTCTTGTATTTGTATTTTGACTTAGTTCTTTATTAATACACAAGAATACATACTGCGATATATATATATATATATATATATATATATATATATATATATATATAAATAAATAAATATAAAATATGTTTTCTTGTTTAATAATTTAAAACAACATAAATTATTCAAATACAAGTATATTATTTATTTATATTCATATAAATAACATAAATAAATAATATTCTTGTATTTGAATAATTTATGTTGTTATATATATATATATATATATATATATATATATATATATATATATATATATATATATATATATGCTTATTAATAATATATAATATACTAAGTATCTATAAAGTAGTATATTGATACTAATATAAGTACTATATATATATATATATATATATATATATATATATGTATATATATATATATATATATATTTGATATTTTACGTTATCTATTGTTTTTCCGTTGCACTGACTTTATGAAGTTAATATATTACTATTGTAAGTAATTTTATCCACCATTAAATGCAATGATTTTACCTTGAGTGATGAGGAGCCTTTCGGTCACTTGACCATTGTCGAATCACTCTATTAAGTGTTAAGCATTTTTTATTAAAATGTATTTTGTTGATGCAATTCTGGAGTTTTGATTTTGAGGTTAAGATATTTACTGTACAGTTGTTTACCTTGGTGGGTGTTAAATTCTTGATATTTTACGTTATCCATTGTTTTTCCGTTGCACTGACTTTATGAAGTTAATATATTACTATTGTAAGTAATTTTATCCACCATTAAGTGCAATGATGTTACCTTGAGTGATGAGGCGCCTTTCGGTCACTTGACCATTGTCGAATCACTCTAAGTGATTCTTAAATTGGAAAATAAATACACCATATAAAATTCAATTGAATTAACGGAAATACTAAAAACAATAAACATAACAAAAAACACCAAATTTATATCATTTGATATCACAAACATGTACTCTAATATACCAATTAACGAAACCATCCAAATAATAAAAAACAAATTAACTGACCTTAAAACCTACCCCAAATACACAAACCAAATCACAAAATGCCTAAAGGCCATACTAAACCAAAACTATTTCATATTCAATAATAAAATATATAAACAAACAGACGGCTTAGCAATGGGATCACCACTATCAAGTATAGTATCAGAAATTTACCTCCAAAAACTTGACGAATTAATCACACAAACCATAAAAACACACGACCCCAACGGACATTGGATACGATATGTCGATGATGGATTATACATCTCACAAAATAAAGCAATAAATAATAACATCATTCTAAATGAAATCAATAACTTACACCCTAACATACAATTCACCATGGAGGAAGAAATAAACAATAAAATAAACTATTTAGACCTAACATTGACCAGAAATACAAATAACATTGAATATTCTATTTATAGGAAACCCACACAAACCATTAATACAATACCAAACCACTCCAACCATACCCCACAACATAAAATGGCTGCTTACAACTCACTTTTATACAGGATGCTAAAATTGCCTCTAAATAATGAAGAAAAAACCAAAGAAAAACAAATAATATATCAAATAGCCCAAAAAAATGGATACAATAAAAAAACTATAGATAAATTAGAATTTAAAGTATTAAATAAATTAAAACAACCTAAAATCGAACCACAAACAACAAAATGGGCTACATTCACATACATAGGATACAACATAAAAGGAATAACTAAAACACTAAAAAATAATAATATTAACATAGCCTACAAAAACACAGGAAACATAATCAACAAAATAAACCAACCAGAAGAAATATGTCCCACACTTAATAACGGAATATACAAAATCGAATGCCCAGACTGTAATAAAATATACATAGGCCAAACAAAAAAGAAATTAAAAGACAGATATCAAGAACACCTCAATGCATACATCAAACCTGAAATTTATAACTCAAACTTAGCCACACACGCAATAAAAAACAAACACACATTCCCCACATTAAAAAACGTACACCTAGTAAAAAAGGTCCAAAAAGGCCTCAAAATGACAATCTGGGAACAACTAGAAATTTATAAAAATAAAAATAACATCATTAACGAACAGATACAAATAAAATAAAAAAACGATAAATTATTCAATCTAATAGACAATATTAACCCCAAAACGAACGTTAAAAACTCGTACAGTGTAGTGAATCTAAAAATAGAAGTTAACGGTACACCAAGGTCAACGGCAAATTCCACGCAGCTCGCAGTCCAAAACACTGTTCAGTATGCCCGAGGATGGAGACACTAACCAGTCTTTGAAAGTACTCGCATAAATACCAAGTAAGATTCTTGTTTAAGTACATAAGTGAAAGTGATAAGTGTATACAAGAAAACAGTGTTGCATAATCTACAAATATATTTATATATATATATATATATATATATATATATATATATATATATATATATACGGAAAAACAATGGATAACGTAAAATATCAAGAATATATATATATATATATATATATATATATATATATATATATATATATATATGAAGTTAATATATTACTATGTGAGTAATTTTATCCACCATTAAGTGCAATAATTTTACCTTGAGTGATGAGGCACCTTTCGGTCGTTGACCATTGTCGAATCACTGATTTTTCTCTGCTGTGGATGCTACGTCCGTGAAGCCGGTGTTTGTTGACGTTACGCGCACTTTTTCTTGATCTGTGTGTATGATATTTCTGTATAGTATGTCGTCTGTATATGTTGTTTGTAGATTCATTAAGTTGTTGTGTATGTTTTTATAAATGTGGTATTTTTCTAGTGAGTTTAGTTCTATTGGGTTGTTATTTATTTCCAGTATGGTTAGGTTATTTTCGTAATTTGTTATTTCGTGTTTATGGGATATTAGGTGTGCTGCAACATTTGATACTTTAGAATTTTTGTTTTTGAATGCTCTATAATGTTCTTCAAATCTTATTTTAAATGTTCTGGTTGTTTTTCCTATGTAAAAAGCGTTACAGTTGTTGCATGTGATTTTGTAAATTCCTGATAGGTTATGTTTTTCTGAATTTGTTATGTGGTTTGTGTTATTAAGATATTTTATTATTTTGTTGTTTGGTTTGTAAGTTGGAGTGTAGTATTCTTTGTTGTATATATTTGTTATTTTTTCTATTTTGTTATTGGTGTATTTATATTTTAGGTAGATTTTTTTATTTTTATTAATTTCGTGTTCCGGTTGTAGTGTTTTGTTGAGGTTAGGTTTTTTTGTGAATTTATTGTATATATTTTTTATAATGTGTTTGTTGTATCCATTTTCTATTGCTATTTTTGTAATGTTATCTAATTCTTCATTTAATTTTTGTTTGTTATCCTGTGTGTATTTTATTGCTTTATTTATCATGTTACTGTAAGTGTTAATTTTGTGTGTCCAGGGGTGGTTAGATTTGTAGTGTATTGTGGTGTTGTTGGAAGTAGGTTTCCTGTATACTGTAGTTTCTATTTTATTATCATTTATATTTAAAGTAATGTCGAGGAAGTTGATTGTTCTATTTGTTTCTGTTTCAACGGTGAATTGTATGTTTTCGTTGTATGTATTTAGTTTGTTTAATATTATGACGTGTTCGTTGTGAATGGTAGGTTGGTATATTACAAGTATATCGTCTACATATCTTGTCCATAGTGAGATATTGTGTGTGTTTATTATAGGTTTAATTATTATTTGTTCAAAGTGTTGTAAATATATTTCTGACATAACAGATGATATGGGTGAACCCATGGGGAGTCCTGTTGTTTGTTTATAATATTTATTGTTAAATTGGAAGTAATTTTGGTTACATATGTGTTTGGTTAGCGTAATGATACTATCTATTATGTTTCTTTTTTCGTTATTGTGTATCAGTTTGTTTTTTATTATTTCTATGGTTTCTTCTATTGGGATACTAGGGTACATGTTAGTTATGTCATAGCTTATTATTTTTGTGTTGCTGTTTGTTTTTATCGTTTTTATTTTATTAATTAATTCGTATCCATTTTTTATATTGTATGTGTTGTTGGTATGTATTTTAGATCTTAGGATTTTGTCTAGAATTTTTGCGATTATGTAAGATGGTGCTGTTGTGAAATTTATTAGTGGTCTAAATGGTGTGTTGGGTTTGTGGATTTTAGGTATCCCTGATAATACGGGTGCGCATGGTTTGAATGGGTATAATCTTGTGTGGTATTTTAATTTATTGTTATAGTTTAGGGTGTTACGGTGAGTGACTATTAAGTTTTTTATTGTAATAAGGTATTTGTTAGTTGGGTCTGGGATTTGCTCGTATTTATTTTCTTTTATGTAGTTAGTCATTGAATCGATATATTTGGTATTTTCTATTATTACTGGAGTATTTGTTTTATCTGATTTTAATATTAAGTAGTCGTTGTTTTCTAGTTTTTCTCTGAGTTTTATAATTTCTTTTTTATTAATATATTGTTCCGTTTTTTTGTTTTTTCCCGTTTTTATTAGGTTAATTTTATTATTAATATTATTTCTTATGTGTTCAGTATTTTGGTGGGTAATTTTGTGGATGTTAAATTCTGTGTCAACTATTAGGTTTTTTATTATTTGTTTTTTGTTGAAGTTAGGTAGGTTATATTTGAAGGAATTTGTTATTATTATTTTTTCTTTTTCAGTAAATTGTGTTTTAGTTAAGTTTATGAATTTATTATTGTTATTTTTATTATTTTTTATGTTATTATTATTTTTTATGTGTAATTTTGCGTATTTTGGTGTTATATTAAGTGTTAATGGTGGATAAAATTACTCACATAGTAATATATTAACTTCATAAAGTCAGTGCAACGGAAAAACAATGGATAATGTTAAATATCAAGAATTTAATACCTACCAAGGTAAACAACTGTACCGTAAATATCTTAACCTAAAAATCAAACTCCAGAATTGCATCAACAAAATACTAACACTTAATATAACACCAAAATACGCAAAATTACACATAAAAAATAAACAAAACACTATTATCAATAAAGCAACAAAAATAGCAGAATCACACATTATTAAACAAAACATTAAAGCTGCCTACCATAAAAAAAGCCAAATCAATTTACAACTATACACAACCAATTTGGAAATAATGAAAACTTTTGACACTCTCACACCTATTATTCACGAAAAAACACAACAAATTATAATAAAACATAAAACAAACACTATTAACAGACAAAACAAAAAAATCGAAAATTTATCAAAACAACTTAACCTAAAAAATAGCCTAGAACCAATCCACACATCAAAACAACAACATAACCTAAAAAATAGCCTAGAACCAACCCACACCTCTAACAATAATAAATTCATAAACTTAACTAAAACACAATTTACTGAAAAAGAAAAAATTATAATAACAAATTCCTTCAAATATAACCTACCTAACTTCAACAAAAAACAAATAATAAAAAACCTAATAGTTGACACAGAATCTAACATCCACAAAATTACCCACCAAAATACTGAACACATAAGAAATAATATTAATAATAAAATTAACCTAATAAAAACGGAAAAAAACAAAAAAACGGAACAATATATTAATAAAAAAGAAATTATAAAACTCAGAGAAAAACTAGAAAACAACGACTACTTAATATTAAAATCAGATAAAACAAATACTCCAGTAATAATAGAAAATACCAAATATATCGATTCAATGACTAACTACATAAAAGAAAATAAATACGAGCAAATCCCAGACCCAACTAACAAATACCTTATTACAATAAAAAACTTAATAGTCACTCACCGTAACACCCTAAACTATAACAATAAATTAAAATACCACACAAGATTATACCCATTCAAACCATGCGCACCCGTATTATCAGGGATACCTAAAATCCACAAACCCAACACACCATTTAGACCACTAATAAATTTCACAACAGCACCATCTTACATAATCGCAAAAATTCTAGACAAAATCCTAAGATCTAAAATACATACCAACAACACATACAATATAAAAAATGGATACGAATTAATTAATAAAATAAAAACGATAAAAACAAACAGCAACACAAAAATAATAAGCTATGACATAACTAACATGTACCCTAGTATCCCAATAGAAGAAACCATAGAAATAATAAAAAACAAACTGATACACAATAACGAAAAAAGAAACATAATAGATAGTATCATTACGCTAACCAAACACATATGTAACCAAAATTACTTCCAATTTAACAATAAATATTATAAACAAACAACAGGACTCCCCATGGGTTCACCGATATCATCTGTTATGTCAGAAATATATTTACAACACTTTGAACAAATAATAATTAAACCTATAATAAACACACACAATATCTCACTATGGACAAGATATGTAGACGATATACTTGTAATATACCAACCTACCATTCACAACGAACACGTCATAATATTAAACAAACTAAATACATACAACGAAAACATACAATTCACCGTTGAAACAGAAACAAATAGAACAATCAACTTCCTCGACATTACTTTAAATATAAATGATAATAAAATAGAAACTACAGTATACAGGAAACCTACTTCCAACAACACCACAATACACTACAAATCTAACCAACCCTGGACACACAAAATTAACACTTACAGTAACATGATAAATAAAGCAATAAAATACACACAGGATAACAAACAAAAATTAAATGAAGAATTAGATAACATTACAAAAATAGCAATAGAAAATGGATACAACAAACACATTATAAAAAATATATACAATAAATTCACAAAAAAACCTAACCTCAACAAAACACTACAACCGGAACACGAAATTAATAAAAATAAAAAAATCTACCTAAAATATAAATACACCAATAACAAAATAGAAAAAATAACAAATATATACAACAAAGAATACTACACTCCAACTTACAAACCAAACAACAAAATAATAAAATATCTTAATAACACAAACCACATAACAAATTCAGAAAAACATAACCTATCAGGAATTTACAAAATCACATGCAACAACTGTAACGCTTTTTACATAGGAAAAACAACCAGAACATTTAAAATAAGATTTGAAGAACATTATAGAGCATTCAAAAACAAAAATTCTAAAGTATCAAATGTTGCAGCACACCTAATATCCCATAAACACGAAATAACAAATTACGAAAATAACCTAACCATACTGGAAATAAATAACAACCCAATAGAACTAAACTCACTAGAAAAATACCACATTTATAAAAACATACACAACAACTTAATGAATCTACAAACAACATATACAGACGACATACTATACAGAAATATCATACACACAGATCAAGAAAAAGTGCGCGTAACGTCAACAAACACCGGCTTCACGGACGTAGCATCCACAGCAGAGAAAAATCAGTGATTCGACAATGGTCAACGACCGAAAGGTGCCTCATCACTCAAGGTAAAATTATTGCACTTGATGGTGGATAAAATTACTCACATAGTAATATATTAACTTCATAAAGTCAGTGCAACGGAAAAACAATGGATAATGTTTAATATCAAGAATATATATATATATATATATATATATATATATATATATATATATATATTTATATATATATATAGATAGATTTTTTGGACTAGGAGACTGACAGACTTACCTTGGTAAGAGTCCACACTGTAGTCTTGACTACAGTCTCAAGACTACAGTCTTAAGACTACAGTGTGGACTCTTACCAAGGTAAGTCTGTCAGTCTCCTAGTCCAAAAAAAAAAAAAAATATATATATATATATATATATATATACAGTAAACTCCCGATTATCTGTGGAATAGGGTGGCCCAGCAACGCCGGATAACGAATTCCCCGGATAATCCGCTATGAACAAAGAATACGCAAAACGATCGATAATCGATTTATATAACATAAGTTACATAAATAAAGACCCCGGTTAATGCAATTCACAAATAATCTTCAGAGGACAAAATAAATACAGAAAATAATTTAAAATGTCGATGTAATTAACGGATTATAACATTTATATGTCTAACTATTTACAATATGTACGTAAGTATATGTCAAAAGTAAGTATGTATGTACATATGTAATTTCCTTTACAGAAAATACTTTCACTTTCTAACAAAAAAATCTGTCACTTTCGTATGTTTTTTTGTGAGCATTGATTTAGCTTTAATGTCCGATCTAAGTTTCCTGAGAACCATTTTGTCCCACAGTGTCTATTTTTGTCACGTGTGTCACAAAGCCATAAAGATCGATAATGTATATGACAGACATGGATAATGCATATGCCACGACCTAGACTATTTATAGCCGAGATTAGCTGACATTTGTTTACAATCTTATGATACACATTAGGTTTTCGGGCGTCCAAGCATTTTGTCATTGTCTCTTATATAGAGTAGTTTGCTCGCCCCTTTTATTTCGCTGACCCGCGTCGGGATGCTTCCCTTTCAATGTAAAAATTAGTACGTACATATTTACATATCTATTCCCTTCATCTTAACTTCTATTAAGCCTTATATGTATTTACGTAGTAATTCACTGTTTGGAAATTTATGCACATGAGTCTGATTGGAATCAAAATTGGATATTTGTAAAACAATGGCAGACCCCGGATAATCCGCAAACCGGTTAATCCACCCACGTATAATCGGGAGTTTACTGTGTATATATATATATATATATATATATATATATATATATATATATATATATATATATATATATTGATTAAAGAAATCACAAAAGACTACCATACACTTTAGTGTCTCAGTAGCAATGCTATGACAATGAATTGCTGACAAACAGCAATTAAAAAAATATGATAATTGTAGTATAGATGTTAGTTTATGATATGTTGACATTATCCAGTATACAAGTTAATTGTTGTTGAACTCCAGTAAGTAAAAGATGTCAAAACTTATAAAAACTGAACATGTTCGGAAAGTTATACATGTTTGCTGAAAATCTGATTCATCACGATATCCTGTAATACAAGTGCTGAGGGTTAATAATTTACATTACAAAATTTTTAATTTTCATTTTATATTATTACAAGCTCGAGCTGGTGAGAGTAAGTTATTTATTAAAGCATACACTTACGTATTTAAAATCTCACAAATTGTTATATTGTGTTTATTGCCATAGATGATTTAGTAGCCAAACTAATATCCCTGGTGGCAAATTAAATTAATATGTACATCAACATAAAATCAATTAATAAAGAAATAAAATACATCAAGCTATTTACAAAAATTAAATTAGTGTAAGTCCGGCTATTTATTTGTTTATCATCTATAGGGCTATAGGAGAATGTAAGAACATTTATACCTGTGCTTGTTTTGACAAATACACAAGCATATAATTTATTAGATGAAAAATTTAATATTATTTTCATAAGTTTTTTTTTGTTTCTAAATTATGTGAATAAAATTTCTTAAATGTTATATCTTGTGTAAATATAAGCGCATTTTCTTGAATAAATTTAAATTAACCCTGTTTTTATGCATTGAAAATTTGAGAATAGTGTTATTATGTTTTTGTTGTAGGTGGTGATTAAAGAATGCAGAAATGTCTGATCCAAGCCGAACTCACACTCAGCCAGCTTCAAAAAAGCATTCTATTGATGATATAATTGACCATATGACTGCTGATTTACAAAGTTATGAAGGCCAATACATACTACTTGGTTCACCAACAAACACACAGCATGTTTGGTCTGAATATTCAGGACAACAACCAGGACAACAAATGCCAGTTAGGAATCCAGTTTTTGTTCAACCACCATATGATATGCAAGAAAGGAAAATTCAAGACTTTTCTACCCAGCATGGAATGTTTTATCAAAATCCACAAAATGTTCATGATGGGTCAGGTGAAATGATTGGAATGGTCAATGTAGGTGGGGGAAATTTTGTGAATGTGGTTTTCAACCATTCTAATCCAACTAATCAAATTCATCCATACATATCGAATCAAAATATTCATCATCCAGATCCAAACATTGGCTACATACATTATCAACAATCATCACCTCCCCCTCCTTTACAACAGCAACAACTTCCTCAACATCAAAGTCCCCCTGGTCATAGGGATTATGGTTTATTTAATAATAACGAACGTTCTAGCCAAAGCAATCATCAACTTATTGAAAACCTAGTAGGAAATTGGCTTCCTAACCAAAGTGGCACCTATAGTCCTTTTGGAAATGTTATTCAAAACCAAGCAGAAGTTAAAGAAGATGATGGAATTACCATTCGAACGAATCAAAACGTACCAGGTCGTAAACCACGGATGGTTGCTCAAGTACGACCTATGAGGCCATCATATTCAGATGTTTTAACTAAATCTCCACCTCCATTCTCTCCTCCACCCATTTCTGTAAAACCTGTTGGCTGTAATAATTCGTTACTTAAAAATGAAGGACGAAAACAAAATGGGAGCTCAAAGAATGGAAAAGGAAGTAAGTACTATGTTTCATGAAGTTGATTTTATTTGCATAAGTAAAATAATGGTAATTTAGATAGATTGAATTTAATCTAAATACACACACACACACACACATACAGACACACACAAGCATATACATATACATACATACAAAAATATGAAAAAAATACAAATAGAAGAATATTTTATTGTATTTTACAATTCAGAGCATTTAATTGTCAAACATACATACATACAAAAATATGAAAAAAATACAAATAGAAGAATATTTTATTGTATTTTACAATTCAGAGCATTTAATTGTCAAACAGTACCAACACCATCAGGAATAATAAAGACAACCACACAAACATATGTTACACACATGTGAGAAAACACACATATGTTATAATATGTAAGAAAACATATTTTATGTATGTATATGTGTATATATATATATATATATATATATATATATATATATATATATATATATATGAAGTTAATAAATTACCAATTTTGAGTAATTTTATCCACCATTAAGTGCAATAATTTTACCTTGAGTGATGAGGCACCTTTCGGTCTTTGACCATTGTCGAATCACTCGAATCGAGTGATTCGACAATGGTCAAAGACCGAAAGGTGCCTCATCACTCAAGGTAAAATTATTGCACTTAATGGTGGATAAAATTACTCAAAATTGGTAATTTATTAACTTCATAAAGTCAGTGCAACGGAAAAACAATGGATAATATTAAATATCAGGAATATATATATATATATATATATATATATATATATATATATATATATATATATATATATGAAGTTTATGATGAGGTGCAACGTATATTATGAAGTGCAACGGAAAAACAATGGATAACGTTAAATATCAAGAATATATATATATATATATATATATATATATATATATATATATATATATATATATATGTATTTATAGATAATACTAAATATATATTTTATAATTTATGTATATTTATAATTTACATTCAAAGAGTATAAATTTATAATTGCAATGTAAATACTAATAATTTATAAAACTATTGTAATATATAATAGTTATTATAATTTATAAAATAATAATATACATAGTATACATTTATTTACTAATGTACAAACATTTTAATCTTTAGAATATCTATACAAAAAAATACGTGAAGATTTTAATCGTTATAATATATTGATATGCTCAGCTTTTCTCACTGTCAATAACTAAAACAGCATTGATACTACAGACTATTTTTGGATCTCAGCTTGTGAGGTTATGTTATTAACAAATAAAAAAACTTACAAAAAAATCACAAATTTTGTGTCATTTATTTGTTATTAGCATTGCTACTGTTATTATAACTGTTAACAGTGTGCGAAGCTCGTGTTTATATCAATATATTCCATTGATAAAAACCTTCAAGAATATTGTTTTATACATATTCTTGTTGAAATGTTTGTACATAAATAAATACATTAGTTTGTTGTAATCCTTTTGAATCCACTGAGTAGGAAGTTAGCTTCGTCAATGATACAACTGTTTCGATGCGCCAGCAAGTAAGTTAAGAGTTTTCACTTAGTTACTCAAATAATTACTTATAATAATAAATCAATATTTAATATGAAAAATGTTTAAACCTTATTAAATGTTTTTTTTTAATAACTATTTAATGTGTTTAAGGTTAATGACAGATCACAGACCAATGCTTGCTTTTACAAATACACTCTACGTTTCTATTTTCTATCCGAAAATCCTTTTCAAGAGCTAAAAGTTTATTAATTTGAGTAGTGAAATTTGACTTGTAAATGTTAATATTAATTAAGAATAATGAAATATATGATTTTAATTATGTTGAAAATATTGTTTATGAATGTTGTAAACTATTAATTATGGTGTAATATGAAAGAAGATAGATGATTTCTTCATTTGTTTCACTAATTTATGGATATGTAGAAAACACAGTTTTGTCCGCCATACTACTGTATATTATAGATAACAAATTCTAATAAATTACTTCATTACACAAAATCCTGTATAATATATGTAAACTAAATGATACGGAGACTCAAATACAATTAGGTGCCAGAAAAGAACAAAGAACCAACAGCTAAAGGCAGGGAATTGGCCTGACAGCAAGGCGTCTTCTGGAATAAAGACGTTTACTTTATTTTCATCCGTCTGGATATGAGAGGTTTTACTGTATTTTCTTAGTTTATTCCCTCTAAATATTGGTATAGAACGGGGTATTATTCTAATGTTATTTCTTGCCAAATAATATTGGACAAAGGTCTGAAGTGAAGTCTGAAGACATTTTCAAATAAGATGTCATTAGTCCACATATTTTGAAAATGTCAACTACAGGTTTATCAACTGATTAAAAGGAAATCAAGCAGTAGAAAACAAGAGAATAATTAATGGAGGTGTAGTGGTACTCATAAGAAATTATATTCAATCCACCCCTCACTAAAATAGATCTGAATGTTGACAAAAAATGAAATATTTCATCCTCAGACTTGCAACATAAAGCCTGCACAAGCAACAAAAGTTATGCATTATTTATCAGGATAATCTGCAATTTTAATTTTCTATTGACAAATATTAATTTTTAAGTACAAAAAATATCTATTTGCTGGAAGCAATGATGAAGGATTTCATGTTTTAAAAAGTTATTTGTTTAAAATACAGTAAACTCCCGATTATCCGTGGAATAGGGTGGCCCGGCAACGCCGGATAACGAATTTCCCGGATAATCCGCTATGAACAAAGAATACGCAAAACGATTGATAATCGATTATTATACCATAGGTTTCACAAATAATGACCCCGTTTAATGCAATTCTCAAATAATCTTCAGAGGACAAAATAAATACAGAAAATAATTTAAATGTGGATGTATTTGACGGATTATAACATGTACATTTATATGTCTAACTATTTACAATACGTACATAAGTATATGTCAAAAGTAAGTATGTATGTACATATGTAATTTCCTTTACACAAAATACTTTCACTTTTTAACAAAAATCTGTCACTTTCGTCTGTTTTTTTGTGAGCATTGATTTAGCTTTAATAAGCGATCTAAATTTCTTGAGAACCATTTTGTAACACAGTGTCTACTTGTGTCACTATGTCATAAAGATCGATAATGTATATGACAGACATGGATAAGCATACGTCACGTCCTAGACTATTTATAGCTGAGATTAGCTGACATTTGTTTACAATCTTATGATACACATTAGGTTTTCGGGCGTCCAAGCATTTTGTCAGTGTCTCTTATATACAGTAGTTGGCTCACCCCTTTTATTTCGCTGGCCCGCATCGGGATGCTTCCCTTTCAATGTAAAAATTAGTACGTATGTATTTACATATCTATTCCCTTCATCTTAACTTCTATTAAGCCTTTTGTGTATTTACATCGTAATTCACCGTTTGGAATTTTAAACACGAATCTGATTGGAATAAAAATTGGAAATTTGTAAAACAATGGCAGACCCCGGATAATCCGCAAACCGGGTAATCCGCCCACGGATAATCGGGAGTTTACTGTATTTCAATTTCTATAATAGTAAATAAGTATTGTACATATTTATATTATAAACTTATTAACTAAACAGATTTTGTTAAATAAAGAAGTTTTTTATTAAAATAGTTTTAGAAACAAGAAAATATGAACATAAGTATTTAATCTGTTTTTTTTTTTTTGTACCTAATTTATTAAGTTTAAATGCATAATTTCAATACCCCTTAGCACATGCAAGAGGAAAAGGGATTTTGCTTTTCTGATAAGTTCATTTTTCTATAATCCTTGCAAGCCCCTTCCAAGCACTTGACCATAACAATGAGTTTCAACTGTATATTGTTAATTTTTGCTCACATGTTACCTAATAATTGCTCACCATTGATTAATGGTCACTAGGAGACATAACTTTTATGTATTTATTTTGTGACAGTAAATAAAGCATGTGGTATAGTAAAAAAAATTTATATTTGTTTCGGGAGGTGCAAAGTTGGTTCTGTCGCAAAAAAAATATATATTTTATATATACAATTTTAAATTACTAATATACTCATTTTCATTTCTGTTAGAAGTATTTCTATATATTTGAGTACAGTTTTCTGCCTCTACTAACATTATGATATTCTCCTCTATTAACGCATTTCGAAGTGATTTGCCGTAGGAAGCAAGAGTAGGCGTGCACCAATAGAAAGGGAGGTCTGGAAGTGGTGTGGGCGTGGCTATTAGTATATAAAGACAAACTCAACGGTTGGGCGAACAGTATGATTTAAGTTTTGAAATGAAAGTCGTGCAATATGTTAATAAAGGAAGACATTTAAATATTTTAGAAAATTCAGAAATTATAAAGCAAAGTTGAAAAAAAGAAAATGTAATAAACGAACAAATAAATACACAGTCAAGCGTTATATTTAAAAGTTTAAAATTATTAAGTAGTTGGGAGCAAGAAGCAAGAGTAGGCGTGCACCATTAGAAAGTGAGCTCTGGAAGTGGTGGGAGTGTGGTTAATATAAAGACTGTATATAAAGACAAACTCAAATTTTGGGCGAGCAGTACGATTTAAATTTGAAAAATGGAATCACTCTCAAGTGCATGAACAGGAGAGAATATTATAACGTTAGGAAAGGCAAAAACTGTACTCAAACATATAATAATTTTAAACTTCATTGTAATATTTTCTATCACTAAAGGTGAAGAAGTCAGGTTCTATTCAGAGTAAAGGTTCTATTCAGTGAAGTCAGCTATTCTGTAGATTTTCCACTTACACTTTTTTCTAAAGACATTGAAAGTCATATTGGGATTTAACAGTTGAGATTCAAACAGTTTTACAATTTTTTCTTCAAATGCCATTTTTTCAGATATCCCAGCAAATAATAAAACTGTGACTACATCAAATTTGAAAAGACAACTGTCTTCAGGAAGTGAAGGGGGTAGCTTTGGAGTTAGCGGTGTTAGACGGTGGATTTCTTTAGATGAACTTTCACCTCCTCAGACCAATGAAGAACAGTCTTTTGTTGATTATGAAACATACAATGATGAAAATATTGGGAGTGGTTCAGAATACTGTAATCGTTCAGGGAATAATATCACCGAGATTAAGAAAGAAAAGAAGCAAAAGAAAAAAACAAATAAACAATTAGGTAAGTAATCTAAGCTAATAATCTAATAAATCATGGCAGAAGTATTTCTGGTTTGCAATTTAATAACTATTTAATAATATATTAACCTATTGGAGCTTAAATTATTAGTGTTCTGCAAGGCCCAGCACAATCGAATTAATTCCGAATTCAGTGGTCACAGTAACTAAATTGTGTTGCGATAAATTATTATTTTTCAATTGATTATTTGTAATCATTATTTATTAATAATAAATAATGAATTTAATTATGTAAAAAATAAATACTAGCAATAAATACATACTACATAAATAAAATGCTGCTCACGGTATAAGCTTGTTTGGTTCCCCTAACATTGACACAACCAATTTTTCACTTCACAATTGTAAAAAAAATTATAACTAAAATATTTTCAAAAATATTCACTCCTATTAACAACATATTTTATAATAATTATTAACAACATATAATTAATAACTATTACATTAAGAAATGTAAATTAGGTATGAAAGTGTTTTGATTTAGACCGACTAAATGGTTACCCTCCCTATTTGAGGCTGAAACCCTAGTATCATATCATCTGATTAAGTAACAACAACAATAATAACATGATAAGTATACTTTTAATGAAGGGAGTGCTTAGAAAAACTGTAATTACTGGGCTATTTTTTCTTGTAGCACAAAATATTTGTCTAAGAACGAGAATATTTTTTTATTTTTACCTATTCTTCATAAAATGTCTTATTTTTGAGTTATTTTAAACTTTGAAATTTTGTAGGCCCACCATTTTAAAACTGGAACTAATGTTTGTCTGAAACTTTTCTTTAAAACAGGTTTTGGTTAGGCTAACATTTTTGCAAAGTTTGGATAACTTTAGCCACCTTAAAAATATAATATCAGGAAATCAATCTACGATTGGGTCATACTCTGATTGAGCCCAAAATTTTAAACATTATGTTTTACGTATGATGTGGATTATCGTTTTGTAAAAGAGGTTTTAAGCTACTCATTCTTTTAATACTAGAAAATGGCACTACAGCACCCCATGCAAAACAGATTCTTAACGGAGGCAATATAAGCAAAAGTTTGCCTCTGTAGCTTATGGATTGTCATGTCAAATGCTGGTCTAACTGGAAATTGATGTATTTGGCTATTAAATCCATGTTGACTCTTGCTTGAGTCCAATGTAATTCTAAGAATATGAACACGTTAAAAATTTTTGAAAACTTGATAATGATTTTTCAAAAGAATTTCACTTAGCCCATTGTATTGTTGATGTTAAAACCTCGCTATATACAAGTTTTGGTGAAAATCCTTAGAGGAGTTTCCGAGAAAAATGTACAACAATATATATATATATATATATATATATATATATATATATATATATAGGAATTTTTTGGACTTGATAGGAGACTGACAGACTTACCTAAAGGCAATAGTCCAAAACTGCAATCTCTTGGAAATAAGCACATATAAAAATAAGCACATATATGTATATATATATATATATATATATATATATATATATATTTGGATTGAAAGACAACCTTTTAATTTACAAAATATTTTAGTACATCCAAAGCTATCAGATCCAAGTAATGAAAAACTGCCTAAACCTCCTCATGGCTACTTTCCGTGCAATAGACTAAGATGCAAGACTTGCCCTCTACCTATCCCAAGAAATAGTTTCCATAGCCTAGCAACCAATGTGGACTTCAAGATTCAGGGTCATCATACTTGTACATCCAAAAATGTAATATACCAGATTTCAATGTAAATTTTGCCTGGCACAGTACATGACGAATGAATAGCATCAGAATGAATAGCTACAGACATGACAGAACTATGAACATAGACAGGCCAACTACTCTGCTGCTTTTCACATCATATCTTTCAATGATTGTTATACCACCAAAACAATTAAGAACAAACACACATTCCCCACATCAGAAAACATACACCTAATAAAAAAAGGTCTCAAAATGACAATCAGGGAACAACTACAAATTTATAAACATAAAAATAATATCATAAACGAACAAATACAAATAAAATAAAAAAACGATAAATTGTATAACCTAATAGACAAAATTAACCCCAAGACAAACTTAAAAGACTCTCACAGTGCAGTGAATCCGAAAATAGAACAATAATCGACACAACGTTACAACGGAAATTCCACACCTGGCAATCTACTACAACCCCCGGTCAGTGATACTCGATAATGGAGATCAATCTTTGAAAGTTAACTCGCATAAATACCATATATAAATGTATACCATAAATAAAATATATAATTTTCAAAAACATGTTAACGAGTTTCTCACAAATATCGTCTTCAGTCATTTCCGCTGCTGTTTCAATACTATCGTCAACTTCCATCCACTCAGTATATTCTTTTAAGGACAAATCGAAAGGCTTCAAGTTCTCTTCAGAGTCTTCCTCAGATGTAGCTTGCTCTTGATTTTCTTCAACAAAAAACCCACCTTTTCTAAAGCAATTTTTCACAGTTTTTTCAGAAACTTCATTCCAAGATTTTGCTATCAGATGAATAGCATCGAGTAAAGAAGTTTTTTTAGCCAATTCATTTGAGGTAAGGGTTTGAAATTCATCCATATTTTCTATAATTCTAAGACGCATCTCTCGTCGATAAAAACTTTTGAGATTTTTAATTATGCCTTGGTCACATGGCTGAATAATTGATGTAGTATTGGCCGGAAGGTAAATCGCTTTGATGTAGGAATATTCGCTGAATCGGAATATTTCAGTAGTGGGATAAGTATTTATATGTGTCTATCTATTTATTTTCAGGAGATTGCAGATTTGCACTATTGCCACTAAATAAGTCTGTCAGTCTCCTACCTAGTCAAAAAATTCATATATATGATGATGATGATATATTATGATGAATAGTTAATATCGGGAGTACATCCGTTCATTTTGCTGTGAATAAAATCGCAATTTTGACGTTTCGCTAGAATCTTCGTCAATGTTCTTTGTTGACAATTTTCAGATTGTCTCCATTTTCAAAAACTTTAAATGCTTTCTTTCACTATCAAAAATCTATACCGTATTGTTTTCTCAAGCCTTGAGCTCATGTAATTTGTTCTTTAATGTGTTACTGTGATAATATGGAAAGGAGAGATAAGTTTAGTAAAAACAGGATTTATAAAATACCATGTAATTGCAAAGCAATAGGAGAAATTAGAAGAAAATTTGAAGCCAGATATAAAAAACACAAAGGTCATTCAAATATGAAAAGAATGGTTCAAATTGTGCTACGCATTTCTTATATAAGGGCCATACACTGGAAAAATGAGGTCAATGAAAATATTACATTGTGCTAATAAAAGAAGGCAATTAAAAACTATTAAAAAAATTTAGAAATTTACAAGTTAAAAATAAAGAAAGAAAATATAATAAATGAACAAGTAAATTCATAATCAGGTGTTATTTTCAAGAGTTAAAAATATTGAATAGTTAAACAACTAAAGTAAGAGGAGGTGTGAACTAATAAGGAAATAAGTGGTAACGAAGATGAGGAGATTAATGGTGGGGAAATATAAGAAAGAGCCTAAGACTTGAGCAAACGATACAGCATAGGTTTTTGATAGTGAATGAGTGCATTTGAAGTTTTGAAAACGGAGACATTCTAAAATGCGTCAACAAAGAATAATGTTTTATTGTAATGAAAGGCAGATGACATGCGCAAATGTATAGAATAGGATATGTAGGTTAGATAGTAATAAAAATAATAAACAGGATTTTTTTTATAGGACATTTATATTAGTAATTAATTTTCAACAGTTATTTTTGTAATAATTTCCTCTGATGTTGATGAGTTTGCAATCGAAATATATATAAATATGCAAATAAAAAAGTTATTTTTAATGAAGAAATTTTATTTATTGAAATTACTAAAATAAGTTGATGCAAATCACCAGCAATCTTCTAGATAATAAATAGACACCTTATAACAAATGTATGCTAGATAAAGAAATATTGAGCAGGGTATTACTAAACCTGAGGAACGTGTGAGAAAATTTTGGTCAAGTAATTTATGGACATTATCTATATCATAAAATGTAAACACATTTTGGTCAAGTAATTTATGGACATCATCTATGTCATAAAATGTGTTAAAGGCTCCTTTGATCTATGGTGGTCACTTTGCTGTTATATAGATTGACTTTTGTGGGAAATTCGTCTAATTGATTTATATATTTGTATATTTTAGTTTTATTCAGTTAATAACTGATGTTATTAAAGAAGGTTGTAGATGATTTCACATCGGTTATCTTTAGCTTTGTTGCTTCTCTTTGCCAGATTAATATTTCACCAGAATATTTTAAATTAATGAAAATATGGTTGATCGTCAAGTCTAAGATATTTATTTTAACAATGCAACATATCGACAACTAGTTTATTGCATTGCTTATAATATATACATTTTGGATATATAATTAAAAGCAATGCAGTATTGTTTTCAGGCTTGATAAGGGCAAGAAACTAATTGAAATGTTTCATTAATTAAATAATATCTTTGACTTGATTATCAACCATATTTTCATCAACTTAATTTTTCATTTGAATACTTAAATAAACACGTATATTTTATTTTGTATGCTTCGTATCTCTGGCTATTTTCAAGTATTGGACGGGGATACAAGTGTAGGTTCTAAGGTTTTCTTATCAATAATGATAAAATATTGCTACATACTGCATGCTTTCAAGTAAAACTGGTGCATGGAATACATTAAAAACTTTTACAAAATAGAAATTGATTCTGTTGAATATTTACAAAGTCGATAATGTAGCATTATCATAAGATTAAATAGAAATTTTGAAAACAATGGGATATTAATATCTATGATTTTAAGTAATTACTGAGAAAAACTATCAATAATATGCTGGCAGGTTGACCATCAATAACTATTATAAAATGATGGGAGGTCATTAAAACTACTAAGCCAAATACATTTTTACTGCTTTCACAGATTTTATAGTGAATAAAAGTTATTTTTGTGAATAATTCTAGAGGTTTTAAGTAGATTTATTTGCATATTAGTAATACTGTGAGTGCCTTTGACTAAAAACATTTTATTTTGGTTGTAAATGTACTATCTATGCAATTGACAATGAAAGTACATATTGACATACAACATGTTACTTGGAAAGATGGTGTCGTTTATATTAGCAACAATGTAAATACCATCCTGAATAATTTATACTAATTATTTTTTTAGCAAATGAAGAAAAGTTTGAGGCTCTGAATAATCATAAAATTAATGGTGGAAATCGAGGTAACAGTAAACGACCTTTGAATATAAATAACAATCTTCAGAGTAAAGTAACTGTTACTGAGAAGAATGTCACAAAGAATTCTGGGAAAAACTCTAAATCTTCTCAAGAAGACACTAAAAAAGGTAAAAAAGCTTAAAAACAAATATTTATCTAACGGTATATGTGCTTAATAAAAGTAAAATATAAATCTGTAGTATAACACATTCTGTAGTATAATCTAATGTTGTATTACAACTTTTATAAAATATAAATGTAAATGTAGTCTCAGTCTCAAAATAAGTTTGAAAATGAGGCCACATAATTAATAATTCTCGAAAGTCAACTCGCATATATACCAAGTAATACCACGAATCCAAAAATTACCACAATACACAACAAATCTAACCACCCCTGGACACACAAAATTAATACTTACAGTAACATGATAAATAAAGCAATAAAATACACACAAGATAACAAGCAAAAATTAAATGAAGAACTAGATAACATAACAAAAATAGCAGTAGAAAATGGATACAACAAACACCCTATAAAAAACATATACAATTAATTTACAAAAAAACCTAACCTCAACACAACACTAAACCTGAACACAAAAATAATAATAATAATAAAATCTACCTAAAATATAAATACACCAATAACATAATATAAAAAATAAATATATACAACAAAGAACACTACACTCCAACATACAAACCAAACTACAAAATAATAAAATATCTTAATAACACAAACCACAAAACAAATACAGAAAAACATAACCTATCTGAAATCTACAAAATTACATGTAATGACTGCAAGACATTTTACATAGGAAAAATAAGTAGGTCATTCAAAATAAGATTTACAGAACATTACAGGGCATTTAAAACTTAAAATAAAAAAACATCAAATGTAGCAGAACACCTATTATCACATAAACATGAAATAACAAGTTACGAAAATAACCTTAACATACTTAATATATATGAAAACCCAATAGAACTAAACTCACTAGAAAAATAACTCATATAAAAACATACACAACAAATTAATGAACCAACAGACAACATATGCAGATGACCTACTTTTCATAAGCATCATGCACGCGAAACAAGACAAAACATACATGCCGCCAACAAGTACCAACATCACGGGTCGAACAGTGATATCAGAAAAATAGAGGAAAATAATTCAGTGATTCGACAATGGTCAAGTGACCGAAAGGTGCCTCATCCCATAAGGCAAAAATTAATTGCTCTGAGTGGTGGAATAATTGTTTATAATAACAATAATAAGTTTATATATATATATATATATATATATATATATATATATATATATATATGTGTGTGTGTGTGTGTGTGTGTGTGTGTGTGTTTATATAGATTTTTTGGACTAGGAGACTGACAGACTTACCTTGGTAAGAGTCCACTCTGTAGTCTTGAAATAGAAACACATAAAAGCACTTAAACAATGATATATTTCAACCACACAGTGGTCTTTGTCAATCGAAGAGAAAAAAATTTATAATTATTTTATTTAATTCTCTCATATTTCTTTTTGAGTTTTCTCTTTGTTTTACCAAGGTAAGTCTGTCAGTCTCCTAGTCCAAAAAATCTAAATAATCTTTACCAACTAAAACTAACTTAAATATATATATCGTGATATTTCACGTTGTCCATTATTTTTCCATTGCACTGACTTTATGAAGTAATTATTATTATTTGTAAATAATTTTTTCCACCACTAAGTGCAATAATTTTACCTTGTGTAATGAGGTACCTTTCAGTTACTTGAACATTGTTGAATCACCGATTATTTTTCTCTATTTTGTCTGATGTGAATGTTCGGTCCGTGATATTGGTATTTGTTGACGTCATACATATTTCTTCTTGAACCTCGTGTACAATGTTTTTAAATGGTAAATCGTCTGCATATGTTGTCTGTAGGTTCATTAAATTGTATATGTTTTTATAAATGTGGTATTTTTCTAGTGAGTTTAGTTCTATTGGGTTATTATTTATTTCAAGTAGGGTTAGGTTATTTTCGTAATTTGTTATTTCATGTTTATGTGATATTAGGTGTGCTGCAACATTTGATGTTTTTGTATTTTTATTTTTGAATGCTATGTAATGTTTTTGCAATCTTATTTTAAATGATCTGGTTGTTTTTCCTAAGTAAAATGCGTTGCAGTCGTTACATGTAATTTTGTAAATTCCTGTTAGGTTATGTTTTTCTGTTTGTTTTACATAAATTTAATGTTACTTTGCAATACATTGTTCATCACGTTTGCTATAATTGGAAAAGGTTGTTGTTATGTGTCTTCTGCGTTTGCGTATCCGATTGTTCTGCTACATTGTCTCATAGACGTCTTAGCAGAAGCACATCTGTTGGTGTAGTGTCTGTCTATTGTTTAATATAGCGTAGTGCAGTGTCCAAGGGTGTCGTTCCTTTACTGTGACTAATTTAATTTCAATTCTTGTACTGTCTTGGCTGAAGCTTCATCTTTATTCTTGTCATTACTGCCTTTAGTAGTTTTTTGTACCATTTAAATAATCGTAACATCTGTTATCTCGAATTGTTCATTCCCACTCATCCATTGACGTACGTCAGTATCATCGAAATTTTTACAACCTGGTAGTTTTTGATACGAAATGGCAAATCTGTTTCTTTTTTTGGATCAATAACAGATTCAAAAAGTTCCATTATGACTCGGTATTTTATTCCATGATTTAATTAATGTTTCTTCTTTTATTTTGCTTCATGATTTTTGATTCATGCTACTGTAATTTTTTTTTAGAAAGCCTACAGTGCTTTCTTTCCCTTCATTCGTTTGCAAGAGAGATTGTAAAAGGTAACGTGTATATTTTTTTCATACATTCCATCACACTCCGACCCATCAGCTGAATTAGGCTCGCAACATATCTGGGTAAAAAATAAAGCATGGATATCATCAGAGCACAGTTGATCTTCAATGAGATGCCACAGTGCATTGTCTAATAGTAAATAATTTGAATTTTCTTTCAAATAGATAAATAGTCTGAAATAGGCTCAAATTTAACTGAAGCTCGAAATATCGGGACTCAGAATTTCGAGACTGTACTGTACTTATAGTAAAAATATTTTTTTCTTGTATATGCTTATTAAGATAAATCTGCAATAAGTTTGACTTTAGAATGTATAAAATAAAATAATTTGAATTTTGTAGGAAGTTGTAGTAACAATGTAAATGTAGGAAGTAGTAGAAATGGGGTAACTGCAGAGGAGAAAGTTCCAAGTGTCTCTCGAATATCTAAATCTGGTGGAGGAGGAAACAATTCATCTAGTGGGAAAAGATCTCAGAGAACAACTAAAAAAAAAGATGGCCAAATGTGGTTTGGTATGTATGACTTTATTCTATTTTTTTAGGATCTATTTAAATTAATTAATTAAATTATTTAAATTAATTAAATTCAATTAAATATTTAGCTCTAATATAAAGTATGTAAATTATGGTTAACATTACCTAATAAATCAAATATTTGGGTTATATAAGGGCAATATAGGTGACTAAAATTGATTGCAAGAAAAATCTCTAATAAAAAATTATATTAATAAAAATATTATCAATATTACTTTTTAAAATTCTTTTTTAATGGCCCGAGTAGTATATAGATCTCATTACTAGACTAAGAGCTGATTTACTTAAAGTAAGATACCTTCCCCTTGTGATGCTATAATTTCCTTTTATTTCTAGGGGCTGAATCATTATCGCCTTTCCTTAATCATTCTTATTTCCATCCTCAATTTTTTACCTAAAAATCTATACAGAGCACATTATTGTAATTATAATCATTAAACAACAATAACCCTTGCTACAAATATTTAAACAACCTTGATGTACACTTCGGTATCACAGTTAGTATCAACAGAAGGTTACAAACATATTGGGATCTAAAAACCTAAGACCTAATAACTACTCACAATGGGCATCTCTCCCACTCCTTCGTCTAGCGACCTGTTTAACTAATACCAGCGCTACACGCCCGTCACTGACCTAACATGACAGATCTAACTTAAAAACTAATATATAATTGTATACATTGTTACCTTAGGTCAGTGATGGGGATGGTCTTGTTTAGCACTGGTATTAGTCAAACTGGCTGATGGGCGGAGGAGTGGAAGTGAAGCTCATTTTGAGTAGTTATGAGGTTTAAGGTTTTTAGATCCCAATATGTTTGTAACCTTCTGATGATGCTAACAGTGTTAGCGAAATGTACATCAAGGTTGTTTAAATATTTCTATCAAGGTTTTATGTTGTTTATTGATTTTATCTCTTTACCCATTTATTTTACAACAGGGACAACACCCTTTTTTACGACCTAGATAGAAAGTAGCTCTTCTTTAGTTACATGGTTGTGCACATGATTTTATAAGATTAAAGTAACTGAATGCATTGATCATTCACTAGCATGCGAGAAGCTTTATAGAGTTATAATTTTATATTTGGACCATGCTCATTTATTAATTTGCTATTTCTTCAATGAGTTTAGGTGTTTTATGCAAGAGGTGGCAGGAATTGGTGTCCTACTATGCTGTAGTGTTCTTAACATGGTTTTTACATCTTATCTGGGATGTATCTGCAATGTCCGTTAGATTACTTGTCTATTTGTAAGTAAAATATACTTTGAAATTCTTGTTAAGCTATAAAAAATTTTTGTTCAAAATTTGTTCGCTCTTTGTAAAGAAAAAAAATTACCCGTTTATCATTTGTAGTAATTTTTTTCACTTTATAATTTATATAATAAATAATGTAATATTTAATGTATTAAATAATAAAATCTTATTGTTATAAAGTATAACGTTTAGACATACTAATACTTTATTTAAGTGAAATTTAACGATCCTAATGGAACTATCATTGGTCAACCTGGTTAGGCTTTTAAGTTATACAGGTTGACTTACCCTGCACAAAGATTCAGCATTTGTTAGTTACATAGAGCTATTGCTAGAAATAAGTATATAACTTTTGATTATGTTCAGGTAAAACACTTTAGTCTCAGATGCTTAAGGCACTGATGGAGATCTTGTATTGGGATTAATGAAATTGTATTGTGTAAGTCTTTCATACATTTACTTAGGTTATAAGTAGGCAAGCATTAATATGCTAAGGCCAAATGTAAACAAATAAATTTACAGTAGTGTTTCATCTTAAATTAATTTTTAGATATAACAAGAACAAATTTTTGGCTTAGATAGTACAACTTTTTATATTACTTTAAAATCATTTTAAATCTCTTTACAAGTTAATAAGAAGTAATATTTGCCCCAGAAAATACTGAATGCCTATCATGTTTACCTAGATGGCTTTCTTAAACAATTGAATAAATGTCAACAATTGATAATTATAAAAATCAATAAAATATAATAATTGTTCGATAGTTGCAACCCTTTAGGCAGTTTAGGATAATAAACATTTAATTTGTAATAATTATAACTTTTTATTGGATATTGTTCAGCACTGCTAGCGTACCATCACGCTTTGGGTTTCCTTACGAGGTACTGAGAGTATGCCGTTGCGGTCCTCTCTTCCCTTCTGAGGGATGGCGAACGCACTGGCACGTTCACTCCCAGTCTAGTTAAAACTCCTCTAGTTTCAACAAATGTTTGGGAAAAAGTTTGATTTTTACGACAGTGCTTCAGAACAGTTTGCAAAACATTGTGCCTTAGTCTGAAATCCAACCATCCCAAGTTAACTTTTTGAGATTTGAATATTGGTCCCCTTCTTCTACCTGACCTCTCAAAAGACCTCGACAGAAATACGTAAGTGAACATTTTCCTGCAATTTTCCTTGCCCCTGAAGAATCAAATAGGAAAACTCGGAAGAGGTGAAGGGTTTGTTTACATAAAAACAAAAGAACTGAAACATCTTTTCATTGCCCTGAGGAGCTTCTCTTCTGCATTGAACAATGCTTCAGTGAGTTTCATGAACAGATTTAATTTGGTTTAATTTTTATATTTTAATGTTTGTTAAGTTTTAACCACTTAACTCGCCACAATATCCGGTAAAAACAACGATCATTAAAATAAACTATGCTTTCTGAACTAATGCAAGAATAAACGATAACTAACTATTAGAGTGATTGAATCGAGACAAGGTGGGAAAAGACTTCTGTAAATAAGAGTCAATGACAAAATGCTTGGTACACCCAAAAACCTTGTGTGTCATCATAAGATTGTAGTAAACAAGTTTCAGCTAATCTGGGCTATAAGTAGTCTAGGACGTGACAAGCATTATCTATGCCTGCTTTTGTATTATCAATATCTATCTCTTTGTGAAGTTAAGTATAGATTTTGAGATAAAACAATGCCATGAAATGTGGAAGTTAATGAAAAAACAATCAGTAGTTTCATAAGATTTCCAATATAGCCACTGTGCTGAATGTGTTAATTATGAGTTTAAAAAAATTATATTTCAAACATTTTATTGTAATTTTTTTATTTCAGGTGTGCTGTATCTGGAGAAACAAGCCTTATTTGGTTAACATGGCTGAAGATAAAAATTAATTCTTTGTTGAGACTTCTCTGTGGACTACTATGTGGTGAATCATGGTTTAGACGAACCCCTTCGCAAACAAAACCTCCAGAGCCTGCCGTGGCTGGGGGTTTGACCAATAATATCTCACTACCTGCCACAGGAGATGAAGCAATGAAGAGACTTCTAGCTTGTAAAGGAAAAGATCCTTACAGGTGATTTTTTTCTTGTTGCTCAGATAAAAGTAAAATCATGCTCGCAAAGTCCTGCAACTCACATTTAAGTCAAGTATTATTTTATTTGAATTAAAACTACATTTTAAAGGTTATGTTATAAACTTTTACAGTATACTCGGTGTGACAAGTCATTGTACAGATGATGACATCAAGAAATATTACAAAAGACAAGCAGTTTTGGTACACCCAGACAAAAACTCACAGCCAGGAGCTGAGGAAGCGTTTAAGATACTTGTACATGCCTTTGAACTTATTGGTGAACCCGTAAGTATTGTTTACTTTCTGTTGTGTAATACCTTTTTCCGACATTTAAAGTTTTAAAATATTGAAAGTTTGATTAAAAAATAATTAAAAAATGAATATTTTTTATGAAAAATAGAAGAGTAATTTAAAAATTAAGATTACTAATTACTTGAAATAATTTACTGCGGTTTAATATTTATAGACAATACACACAACCTCTAACCACAAATGTTTTTATTCTAGTTTTAAGTACTTTTCGGTTACATAGTATCTGACTTCAGAGACATGATAATAGATACTCATGACAATACATGTTCATGTCTCTAAGGATTGCTACTTTGTAACCGAAATGCACATAAGACTAGAATAAAAATATCTGTGGTTGGAGGTTATATATAATTAAAAATTAAGGGTACATAAATTAAAATGAAATAAATTATTTTAGTTGTAAGAGAGAGAAGCTGTAAACTTATTATTGTTATTCAAAACAAACATAACTTTATGCTATAGTACCATTTAACTCTATACTTGCATTTTGTTTATAAATATGCATGCAAAATTGTTTTTATTTTTAAAATGATTTATAATAATTTGTTCATTAGAAATCTTTGATAGTTTTACATTGAAAGTAAATATGGTGAACACTTTAGGAAAGACGCAGTGCTTACGACCGCTGTGTGGCAGAAACACATCAAGTGGAACAAGCATGGAGTGAACTTAGTGAACTACTAACACAACTCCATCACAAAATGGAGTATGCTGCTAATACAATCAGGTAGGATACTTGGTGTTCTTTCGTTATTTGATAATTTATTTGTATGTATTTAAAATAATACAGTAGAGTTTCAAAATTCCGAGTCCCGATAATCTTAGCTTCCTTTAAATTCAAGCCTATTTCCATTTGAGCATATTTTATCTATTTGATAGAAAATGATGAGTCAGGCTTCCACGAAATGTTTATAGCTATATGTTATGCAAAGGAAATGAGTCATGCTTAAAAAAAATGTTTATATCAATACTGTATGCAAAGAAAATGAGCCAGACTTCCTAGAAATGTTCATATAAAATTCTATAAACTCATTTAGTGCATTTTTAATTTTAGTATTAGGGTTTATAAAAGTTCTATTTTTTTTTAATGGATAGGAATGTATTTCCGTGCAATCCGAGTTATTGGTAAGTTGAGGAGGTCTTAGTCCCTTTTACCTCAAATAATTGATACTCTACTGTATATGTTAATTAAACTGTATGTTTTATGATCCTATTTATGACCTATTTGTAAATATATTGGCCAGTTTAAGTTACATAATGTAATATTGTTACATATTGCTAACAGATATCTACACTGCCTTTGAACTACTAAGCTACAGAAAAAGGTGATCTGAATCAATATATGATGATCAGAAAAACAAATATTAACCTATTGCAGATTAAATGATTTGTGTTCCTAGTGACCCAGCGGTAAGGTTTACTTCTAAATTCAGTGGTAGCGGCAACTGAATTGTTTTGTGCTAGTTTATTATTTTTTAATTGGTTATTTGTAATCAGTATTAGTAAACAAATAATTATTAATTAAAACATGTAAAATAATAAATACTAATAATACTTGATAATAAATGAGTAAAAGTTAAATAAAAATAAACTGCTACTTACGATTTAAAGCTTAATGGTTGTTTGAAGGCTTCTTCAAATATTCACGCTACTAATTGTCAACTCCACATTTGTACAAAATTACAATTTCAAAAAATTATCTACACATACGTTTTAATTGACAACATGTAAAGGCAGTGGTAAGGATCAAGTAAGGCCTGCCAAGGGATCTACAACAGGGGCACTCAGTGTGGGAATATTGTCCAAATCATTGTCTATAACAAAGTTACTATTATCACTAATTTATTAGTAAACCTATGTGGACAGGATTGTCCAACTACTAACCTTCATTGTCACTATCACTATCACTGCACTCATGCATGTATCCAATAGCACCTGCTCCAATTCTGAAGATCTCAAGTTATCCATTGAAGGCCAACTGAATAATAATGCAGCAAATATTAGACTAATAGGTTGACTTAAATTGCCAGCTGATAAGTTAGTAATAACCTTAGGAAGGCAGGGGTGCAGAAAATGTTTTTACCCCCAATATTTCCTTCATTCCCATTTATGGACATTTGAAATATCTTCGAATATTATGAAACATATAGTTAGAGGCTTACCAGCTTTATGTTAATTCTATATTATTACCAACGTAGTGATAATTTTGCAACTAAAATATCAAAATATTGCCCATCAAAAGATATTCTATTCAGTTGTGATTCTAATTTTATATTAAAATTGTAATCAGACATAATTTGGAAAGTCTTGTGTAGTTTTGATATTTTATCTGCTGTTATAGACACATAAGGTAGTTGATTTGTTACAGGATATGTAGTACTTGAAAAATCTATAACTTTTGACTTTATTGTAAAAAATGTTTTTTTCTGAATTCTCTATAAAATTCTCTGGAAATTCTCTGGAAAGGTTTAGTTCACCAATATCAATATTTTTTAATTAATTTAGACTCAACAGCCTTTCATACCACTTGTGCCCTTTACTTTCTTTAATGAAAGTTTAAGCTGTCCTACCTACCCTAAGCCTAATCATCTCATGTTCTTTGTTGATTTCTTTTTCTTTGATTTTTTATGATTCCAAAAGGTAACAACACCATTTATGAGCATTAGATTTCAGATGATCAATTAAATGTCCTTTGAAATTACCAAATATTTTGCTCTGGTATTCCTGAAGTAATTGTTGCTCTTCTGGCAGAGAAAACTGACCAAATAAATCTGTTTTCAAAACTGCTACAACTTTTGGCACAATTTTGGAATTTGTAATACATGGGACATATTTGTGTTACTGATCTGCTAACTAATTAGTTTGAGTTTTGCTTCAAATTCTTCTATTACTGGAGAGTATAGGCATGAAGCGGTTTCATTATGCTTTATTTCTTTCTCTGACGGTTTGATTGTTTTTTTACTTAAAATTGATTTATGGATGGTAGTTGAGTTTTAATATCTGTATTGCTATTGACTTTAACATACATATTAGGTAGGGCTAAATCAATAGTAACGCTAAGACAATCACTACAAGATGAAGGTCCTTTATGAAATTCCAACTCAACATTAGGCCTATCTTCATTTTCTACCTTTCTAATTTTATTAGAGGGCTCATCAGGGTCATCTGCCAGTTCATCTAAAGTCATTTTGGGAGTCAAATCAGTACCTTTAGAAACAAAATATTTTGATATGCTATTTTTGTGTAGGTCGTTCGCTCCCATGTATATATAGTTGATGTATGTGAGACTAGTTTATCACACCTTCCCCACCAATCGCAGAAGCACAATCAACCTCTTGCTTGCTTTTAAATGTCAACATCATTTAATTTAATTATTAAATAATAAAAACTATAATAAATATTCACTAATTTATACAAAACCAAACACAAAACTGTGCCCAGGCGAGAGAAAACAAAATGTTTTGCCTTACAACTTTTTGTTTAAAAAAAAATATTCACATCATATAGTTTCAATAATAACTATTAAAAAAACAAATTATATTTAATATGATTAATATCCATTAAATCTTTTATAGTATTACAATGAAACACCCGCAATATATAGCCGAATGTGAGGAGTCCGATAATTTTGCCGCTTCGAGTATAATTTTGCGTTAGGGGTCTGCTCTGTGGTGCCTAATCGAACTACACTTTGGTAGTTGCAAGAAAATAATAAGAGACAACTAGATATGGATTCTAACCTAATGGTCCATTTGTTAATCGAGTTTTGGTACCTTTTGAATTTTCTTTTATTTAGAAACAGTTTATAAATTCTTCTCATTAAGAAAATAAATCGGTTAAACTATATTTCTCCCAAAATTTTTCAAGAAACCCAAGAATTTCCCTGAGATTTACCCTGATCCTTGATTGCCAGATCGGACATATTCTGTACCCCTGTAGGAAAATAATAAAAATCCAACTTTATTTCTCCTGCCATTCCAAGAAGGTAATAGGTCATATATATCTTATTTTATGGTGACAGTTTTGAGAGGAAAAAAATTTGTTTATTTATAAGAAACATGTTGCAGATGCTTATCTAATGCATGGAGCCGATAACAGGTTAAGAAGGGCCAAGCAGACTAAACATTGAACAACAACAAAAACCGACATAACATAGTTCAATGACTTGGTATGAGCATCAATATACATCTGGGCCAAATAATTGGTGTTATGGCTTAAGTGGCACTAGTAAGAATTGGTTTAAGCAAAATTCCCAAATATTCTTTGTTTTATAAACTATACTGTGTCTTTCTATTGAAGGGAAAATCTCAATATTTATGAAAACGATAATAAAAATATCTGGAACTTCATGGATAATCTAAAAAAAAAAAAAAAAAAAAAAAAAGAATGGCATTTGTAGTCATAGAAAAATTGTCTACACATTTTAGGCAGCTTCACTTCAGCGGCTTGAATCTTTTTTTAAAACATTATTTCTTATTTTTATATTGAATCTTATGCTTAAAATAATTTGTCTCATTAAAAATGAAATATTTATTATTTTTTTATATGAATATTTTAAAGTGTGTTCTCACAATTAATGTTTGGAAAATGTTTTATTATGTTATTAAATTTTAATTTTTTTTGTCTGAATTCTATTTTGATTAATGAGAAAATATTTGGTAAAGAGCAAGCATATTTTATTAGAGTGAATCCGTCAGTGGTGTTAGCAGTGATTTTTCTGCAAGCTCCAGAATCAGGAGATATTTTATTGAAAGGTCAATTCAAACGAATTAGTTATTTATAGTCAACCTTTTACTTATGCTGTTCATTAGTGTCTATTATATATTACAATACATACACTTTGGAAAATAAAAAATAACAACTTCAAAATCCAATACAATCAAATTTAAAATGGGCTGTTTCATAGATCTGTAAAGAATCATCAAAATCCTAAGAACAATATAAATATAATTTACAAAAATTTAAGGGAAACCGAATCAGTAATAACATGTCTTACAATTTTGAAAAATGAGTTATATGTTGGTGGATTTAAAAAGAACTTAAAAGATTACAGATAAAAAGTCTTAATGTACAAAAAATTTTAATGACAGTCTTGGATAACCTACAAATATATGATTATAAATGAAAAAATCCAAATGAAATCTGAATAAAATAAATAGTTTAAGTTTAGAGATAAATTAAGTGTTAAATATAGAACAGTAACTGTGTTGAGTTTCCCAACAGTTAGTTTATTATATTCATTGTCAAACCATCTGGCACTGTCCTTTGGAGGAAGGTATTAATTTAGCCAGACTTATACAATCAGAGAAACACTTGTAATATTGAATGCTGGATCGCTAAAAACAAGCAATACTCTTGATATTAAATATATATCATGAGTAAATGTTAATTAGTCAATGCAAGAAAACATTTTTGCAATCAGTAACAATATATGCATATAGGTGTTTAACCTGATTAATCCTTAATTATTATTTTTTTATTCTTTAGGTGTACAAATTGTGGGAAACGACATAAACGTGTAGTAATGCAAAGACCTTGTTATGCTGCTCGTTTTTGTGCTCAATGCAAGATTCACCATTCTGCTCGAGAAGTAAGAAAGTCAAAATATATAATTTATTTAAGGTTGTATTATTATACAGTAAACTCACGATTATCCATGGAATAGGGTGGCCCGGCAACACCGGATAACGAATTCCCCAGATAATCCGCTATGAACAAAGAATACGCAAAACGATCGATAATTGATAATACCATAAGTTACACAAATAATGACCCAGGTTAATGCAATTCACAAATAATCTTCAGAGGACAAAATAAATACAGAAAATAATTTAAAATGTCGATGTATTTGACGGATTATAACATGTACATTTATATGTCTAACTATTTACAATACGTACATAAATATATGTCAAAAGTAAGTATGTATGTACATATGTAATTTCCTTTACACATAATACTTTCACTTTTTAACAAAAAAGTCTGTCACTTTTGTCTGTTTTTTTGTGAGCATTGATCTAGCTTTAATGTGCGATCTAAGTTTCTTGAGAACCATTTTGTCGCACAGTGTCTACTTGTGCCACGTGTGTCACAAAGCCATAAAGATCGATAATGTATATGACAGACATGGATAATGCATATGTCACGTCCTAGACGATTTATAGCCGAGATTTGCTGACATTCATTTACAATCTTATGATCCACATTAGGTTTTCGGGGAGCCAAGCATTTTGTCATTGTCTCTTATATACAGTAGTCTGCTCGCCCCTTTTATTTCGCTTACTTGCGTCGGGATGCTTCCCTTTCAATGTAAAAATTAGTACGTAGATATATTATTTACATATCTATTCCCTTCATCTTAACTTCTATTAAGCCTTATATGTATTTACGTCGTAATTCACCATTTGAAAATTTAAACACATGAGTCTGATTGGAATAAAAATTGGATATTTGTAAAACAATGGCAGACCCCGGATAATCCGCAAACCGGTTAATCTGCCCACGGATAATCGGGAGTTTACTGTATCTTATAAAATGTTTAAAATATAACAACACTATCTTATTTATGTCTCTTAATGAACATTTTCTAATTTTTATAAATGTTGATCTGGCTGAATTTTGCTGAAAAACTGTTTAAAAATAAGCTATAAACTTCTAGAGAAAGTAAGTTTGCAGTATCGTACATTTCTTTTACATCTACCAATTTAAAGAAAGCTTTTCCTATTCTTTGTTCTGAGGTAAATCTTAATTGAAAACATTTGGGTTAGGGTGATATCTGGGCAGAGAGCTGGCTTCTGGGACTTTTGTGGCATTACTACGCATGTATGGAAGGAGCTGTGTATGATATAACTGAATGGGCTGCTTGCCAGGCAGACAATTTAAAGCATTTGAAAGCCAACAGTCATGCTGTTCAGTACAGAATAGTTCTGGGGAAGCAGTCAACAAACTGTAGAAATAAGGAAAGCAGGTCAGCATTATTTTTCAGTTGCATGGTCTGTATTCGTCATGTCTAGCCCTTGCTTTTTAATAATATTTTTGTGCTAATAAAGTGTCCATTAAAAAATATTGGGATCAAATATTAAATAATGGAAGTAAAACATTTGTTGTTATCAAATAAAAATAAGATGTGGTTTGTTGGTTTATTTTCTTTTAGGCTCTTTTAAGCCTATAATGTTGAGCTATATTATTATTTTAATTTTGTTTAAACATTTTTGAAGTTTGTCTACATAATTTTGTCTACTTTCCAATATTATAAACCTCTATTATTTAATGTCTCCTACACAGATTCTTGGGTTATATTCAAGTCTAATTACTTTATTCACACATACCTCTACTCTCTTTCAACCATCCATCTCTTGTTATTGCTCCTATGTTCTATCTTGTATTTCCTCCAGAACATCTTCCTTTCTTCTGGTTTCTCTCTATTAATTCTGTTAACCCTCTTTAGTTCATAATGGGACACATTTACCAAAATGGTTGTCCTCATTTAAAAAAAAGTTAAATTTTATTATTAGCAAGTGTTACTAATTGATATATTTTTAATTATAAGGATTAACTAGTATCTCAATTAAAGATAAAAATAAGTAATGTAAAGAAACAAACTAACCATTTGCAGCGAAATTTCAATTTAAGAAAATTTAGAGAGAATTTTAATTATCATGGCCTCAGACAATTTGTCTTTCTTGTAACCTTTGTTTGATTAATGTTTTAGACAGTGGTTCTAGATCAGTTATATTACTGGTCAAGTTGTATTAAGGTCTGATATTAGATTTATTAATAGAATACATTAAATTAAGTCTAAAAGTGATTGAAAAAACAAGAAAATTCAATACGTACAATCTTCTTAGACTTTAAATTATATTTATATTCAACTGTCTTAATGCTCTCTATACTTGCCTATTAGATGTGGATAATAGATAATTTGTAATTGAGGTAGTCTACTTGTTTGGTTGTTGTTCAACTTTTGAATTTGAGTATACAAATGAGCGTTTAAAAATATTCCGCAAAGGTCACAGTGTTCAGTTATATTATGTGTGTATTATTACTTTGAAGACAAACATTTTGTTTTAGCGAGCCTGATTTGGAGGAGTTCCTGAACAACTTATATTCTCAATCCGGTACTTCCAGTGGAAATGGTAGTGGTAATGACAATGGTACAAACAGACAGAGACGTAAAGGCAAACGAAAGAAGTAATTGTCTTGGAAAGAATAAATGTAATTTAACATGATTTTGGTTCTTTCATTTATTCTTGTTTACCACAGCCAGATTTCAAATATATGCAAACTTGTAAGACTTATTTCACTTATGCATATGAATTTAAATAGTTTTAAGTCAGTAATTATTTTCTGTATTAGTTTGAATCTAATATAACATAGGTTATTTTTGTGTTTCTAAGATTTTAACAGTTTTTAGTAAGTGATAAATCATGTTGCTTGTGATATATAATTCTTTCAGTGGTTTATGACAGCTTTACTATTAATAATGTTACATGTTAATGGCAGTTTATTTTGACTTGTTTTACCTCTCATTGTAAATTATCAGTTAATTTAATTAAACAATGAATTGATCAAATTGTTGATTTTACATTTTTAATTTTAATAATTTTTAAATAGCTCCAAATTCGTTTTTAGTTTTGAATACAAATGACTAAATAACAAATCAAATAAACTATCTGCTTCTGCAGTTTTTTTATTCTGTTTTAAAACTTTTAGATATTGTAACTTCCAATAGATGGTGATGTATTCTAGTGCCAATAACTTAAATTCTTTGGATTTGAAATAAAAATAAACAAAATTAATAAATAAAAAAGTTGTGTTAGTTTTTTATGAAATTTGTGTGTATAACTAACCAGAGTGATTTCTGGAATCAAAAGTTTATTAGTTCATTTCATAAAATTTACCTTTTTTCTATCATTACATCTCTGTTGTACATTTCAATTATCTTCAGCAGTTTTATATTTTCTACATGATCGTTATTACTTAAATTCTTCAGCTAAATTAATTTATAAATACGATATTATCAGCATGAGTAAGTAAACAATTAAATTGAGTTTATTCTTGATTTATGTTTAATATTATATCTGTCTAACAATATTGAACAGATAAAAAATAATGTTTTAAAAATCAATTGACACCTTGGATCTGAAAACAAGACTGTAAATGTTAAAGACTAAAATCTGATTAATAATGAGAAAATTCTTTATTTTGCTATTTTTTGCAATTTCTACAAAAATGTTTATTTCTGAAAACATGAAAAGTAAAATAAATTGTATTTGTGAGTTTTACTGACAAATCATTTCACAAATCTAATAATGCATAAGCACTTTCATTGCAGGATAAAACTCTGCATTAGTGAAATGTCACAAAATCATTAATATATAAACACAAGGAATGTATACAAATCACAATTATTAAATTTTAATTTCAAACGTGTTTCAATGACATTATGTGAGCAGTGATGCGATCACCAACATATAACTTTAATTAAAGAAGTGAAACATAACCTATAATATTTTAACAAAAGTTAGAATTGGATCGGGGCATTGCCAAATTTACAACCACGGCTATAGATATATTTACATTGAACATAATGTGATAACTACAAATATTTAATTTTGATACAACTATAGTATTAATAAAATGTAATGTAAAAAAATTTATTTGAATTAAAGATAATATTTAACACAAAATTAATTTACAATAATATTGAATTTTGAATTGGTCCTAATTCATTATTAAGAATTTTATTTTTATATCTATTTATAAATAAAGTTTTCCATGCATCTAATTCATTAAAATGTATCATATTTTTCAAAAGGATTACATTTTTACTTCTAAATATATGGTTCTCATCCAAACAATGCTTCACCATAGCTGACTTTTCAGGCATATTATATTTTAAATGGGAAAAATATTCTTTCGTCTAATTTGTGTATATATTTTATTTTTCCCCGATATATTTTTATGAACATGTTTCACATTGCAAACTATAAATTTCTTATTTACTTAAATTTTTTACTATATCTCTCTGGTTCCCTAGTTGATTTTTTAGGTTAGTTTCCATAACTGATATTACCGTTCTTCTCCAAAAATTTTTTGGCATGTTAGATATAGGTGGATGGTAAGCTGATTTAATCAATTTTATTTCCTCCTATCATAGGTTATCATAATTATTATAGGTTATCATAGTTTAGGTATAAGGAACTATGTATACCTAAATAGTTTGTTCTTCAAATGTTCACTAAAGTAAGTTCTGTATTATATCACAACAAAAATTAAATTACAATTATTTTGAACTTCTTAAAATAACACCTTTGCTGACACTTTTTCTTGAACCTTTGATGAAACGATTCTAAAGATATGTGAGACAAATTATTTAATTGACAATATTTTCTATAGTAATTTAGATTCGTTTAAAATATATTTGTATTTAAAACTTGAAATTAGTATTATGTTATTCCTTATATTGATTAAAACAAGAATAGTATCTTGAGAACTTACAAATTTATATGCTGTAACAATAATGGGTTTAGTCCTTTCTCATACTTATTTCGAAGAGTGTTTACATAAAAGGTATTTTATAATGTCATTTTTAAAGGGTGCAATAAATTGATAAAGTTTTGAGCAGAATTTTAAAAAAGCTGAAGTATATAGTTTAATTAAAAAGAAATTAATTTAGATGTTTAAGAGAAAGTTTTCTGTGTTTTTAATAAAAAAGCTGATTTGGTCAACTATTGCCTATAAATATAAATAAAACCTTGCTAATTCTGACTAATATTTTGGTCCAGTGTGAAATATTGATAATTCGAGCCTGAACAACTATCCTGTAATTGCCATGAATTTATCACTTTAAAACCAAACTTTTCAACTCCAGATAGCAACTTTTCTTCATGAATCGGAACCCCAAAGTCTCATTGTTAATTGAACCTCATGAAAGTGGCTTTACTAATGTCACTTGTTTTAACAGCAGTTTTTGCTTATGGTTAATTTCATAGTTGCTAATTCAATGAAGTCCTTATTTGTAATTGTTGATCTGCTTTTCTTAATATAATTTGAAGTCAATTTATTAACTTACAAGCTTTAAGTTGAAGATGGAAACAAATTACATCAATATTGTGATACCAATTCAAGCAAAACTGAACTGAATCACCTTCATCTATACATTTCAAAACATCAATCTATTCTATAAAAAGTGTTTATAAGAACAATGTTTTCTTATTTTGAACAAAGTAATGAACGACATTAGCAGTAAAGTCAGTTGAAACTGATAAAGCACCAGCCATGCATTATTTGCGAGATGAAGATGTAAATCCTCTATTAGTCATTTCCTGTCATCGCAATAACATTAAAAAAATATTAAAATCCTTATTTAGCACATAATTCCGTCGTTTTTCCAAACGGGTTGGAATTGTAGAGGTTCCGTACTAGTGAAGTCTGAATTAGCAAGGTTTTACAGTATTGTTAACAAACAAACAACAAAATGTAAATTTTATTCATTGACAAATTGATCAATGTTTGGAAGGTATTCAACTATGCAGTTTTCATATATGTGTTGGCAGCAATGTCAATTAATATTTCAGCCAACATAAGTCTTGAATTCATATCCCACTCGTACTTGAAAATAAATTTAGAAAATGAGTTATTGTCATATACCACAAAGGAATACCTATATTGTATTTCTTATTTTAAAATATTTTAGCTATTTTTTATTAGTTTGATTTTATTTATTTAAAAATTGAAGTAATTAAAATTCCAATGACTTCAATATAAGTAACACATAACTTGAGTTTTTATTTATTACTGCCAATTATTTAAAATACAATTCTACAAAATTAAATTTCGTATTTGTTACAAGTTTAAAACTAAATTATTCAACACATGAGTAAATCGAATTTGATAGAGATAAATTAGTTAAAAGAAATAATTTGAAATGATACAGTATTCTAATATTTTAAAATAGTATAATTAAAAATTTAGTCAAAAATAATAACGCTAATATATACTATTGCCTAAACTTTTATTTACAAAATACAAAACAATAGAAAAATGTAATAAAATTTAGTGATATTTTCCACACCCTTCCTGGAATTATTTTAGAAATACCTCCAACCGGTCAATTTCAGAGAATTCTTTTTGTAGACGTAAATTTAAAAAGAAATTTTTATTTTGTTTACTTTTTAAAGATTTATTTTGAAAATATAATTGTTGTTCCCCTTAAGCATTTAAAGATTAAACAATAATACAGAGTAAAGAAACAAACTTTCGGAAAGTTCGGATAGTCATAAACTATTGTTTAAGTGATTAATTAAGATTCACAGAACGTAATGAACTAAAAAAAAAAAAATATTACATAAAATATAATGAACAAAAATTAATAATATGTAGTAATTAGTGAAAAATAATTTACCAAAAATGTAAGAAGTTTAACTTGTTCCAAAAAAACGTATTTACTTATTTTTCCTTCAGGAGGTTTTCTGAAATTTGTCAGTTGATTGTATGAACATAATACTAGTGAAATAAAAAGTTGTTAAATTTATGTATGTCTTAGAAAAGATAGATACAAAGTATAATGTATTATTTAGAATATTGGAATACTGGAATATTTAATTTTTGATTTGTGATACCTAGATTAAGGAATAAATTTGAATTTGTAATATTTGTGAAATAGAAAGTAATTGTGAAAAATTGAAGTGTTGCTGTGAGATACTTGTGTAAAGTAAAAAGAAATTATATTTTAACTCTAAATAAAAAAGTGTAGATTATATTTTCTCTTATAGGAAGATGTGTAATTTTTATTTACATATTTTATTTCACATTTTAAAGCATTGAATATTTGAATCAATGTTAGAAATGAATAAACCTTCTGAAATACTGCCTGAATATTTTAAGGAAATATTTTGTATTTTATTTCATTCATTTCCCTCAAAACTATGGTGAAAAGTATGAGAAAGTTGCAATATAATCAAGCTAATAATAATCTTAATTCTAGCTTCATTATTGAACTAATAATTTACATGTAACAACAGTACTTCAAGTTAAAAACAAAATTGCTGTAGTGATATTAATAAAACTAAACTGAGGTGTAATAGTAGGTAATAAGGGCACTAATTTTTAGCGTCTGAAAAATGAATATAAAAAACCTGGAAGAAAGATTTGTGTTTGAGGTATATTTTTTTAACACATCTAGGCTACTTTGGAACTTTGGTTTCAGACTTCATCATTTGTTCTACTTTTTTCTAGTAAAAAAAGAGGTTTTCAGAACTTGTATCAGATCATGTTTATACTTATAAATAATATTCGAGCTGGCTTGTGAGTGAAAGTTATAATTAAAGAATAAATGTGCTACAACTCACAAATATAAAAACTTTATTTTCAAACGCGTTTCAACGACAATTTGTCATCATCCTTAGTGATGCTACACAAATCAAATTAAGCTTAACTAAAAAACACTAAACATAACCTATAGAGTTTTAAAAACTTTAAAAACCTGATCTGGGCATTGTCAAATTTATAGCCACAGCTACTAAAATAATTACATTAAATAACATATGATAATTATAAATATTTAATTTTGATGAGTCTATAATATTAGTAAAACATAATAAAATTATTTAAATAATTTAAAAAGATAGTATTTATTATCCTATTAGGTTAACTATTATTATAAATACTATCTTTTTAAACGATTTAAATAATTTTGTTATTATTATGTTTTACTAATATTATAGACTCATCAAAATTAAATAGTTATAATTATCATATGTTATTTAATATAATTATTTTAGTAGCTGTGGCTGTAAATTTGACAATGCCCAGATCTGGTTTTTACATTTTTTTAAACTCTAGGTTATGTTTAGTGTTTTTTAGTTAAGCTTAATTTGATTTGTGTAGCATCACTGAGGATGACGACAAATTGTAGTTGAAACGCGTTTGAAAATAAAGTTTTTATATTTGTGAGTTGTAGCATATTTATTCTTTAATTATAAGTTTATACTTGTTTAGTGTTAAGATTTTAAATAGTACGTCTTAGTTTGGATCTATGAACAACACTAACAAAAATATATTTTATATTAAAATGCTTTATTTTTATGCGTCATTATAAACGTACCTCAATTAGGAATAATAGTTTTTATTATTATAGTACCTATATTTAATATATATTTTTTTGCTATAACATAGTAGAATAATCTGGTAACAAACAGTGTTTTGTAATTTTTGTGGTTGTTAAACTTAATCTTAATAGAAAATTAGTTTTTTCTGTACACATTTATTAACTTGCATCCAAGCCTACTTCCATTAATTTTTAGTAGGTCTATATAGTCTATGGGCATAGAAAAAACCTCTGCACAAAAAAAAAAAAAATTGAGTGTTCTGAACTATCTTCTTCATTTAAAAAGTACAGAAAAACGTTTGCCGGAGCAACTAACCTAACATTGCGTGAGTCATGAATTCAGGGATATGTTAGTTTGTAGTCTTTACAAGTGAGAAATGAGGTTTTGTTTACGAAAATTTACTTAAGAGCGGAATGGACTATTATTAATTCAACTAATTAACTAATACCACTCACTCCTTTATTGATTAAATTGAAACTTGAATGGTCAATTTGTTAACCACTTGTTCAGGCAAAATGTGTTACTTTACTTGAAAATCTTAAGATTAATGGTTAAGGAGTTTTAACCCTTTGAATAGCATTCCTGTAATAGTACGTGAGATCGTGTACCAGCCAGAGAGCATTCCCGTATATATACCTTCTACCGTATCTCTCAGATTAGCATTGCCGTACATTTAGGATTTGTTTTCCTGTGTATTGTGCTTTATTATAAGTTAAATATTTGCAACTATTTGGACAAGTAAATGCTACACGGAGTTCATGTCACTATTCTTTTGTGTCCAAAGTATACGGGTTTTCCCATGTATTTACAGCTGCTTTCAAACTTTGTGTGGCAGTTTATAGTGAATAGGCAATGGGATAGTAAAGAAGTTATTTTGTGCCCAAAGTCTATGGTTTTCTCCACGTGTTTACAAATAGTTTTGAATTTTATGCGGTATTTTACAATGAATAAGTATTTTACAAAAAAAAAAAAGATTAACAGATAATTTTTAGCAAAAAAATTGTCAGTAAATGTAAGGTAAAGTTTGGTTAACATAAGGTTATAATAAATCCAAAAAAATAATAAATATTATTATAATTTAAAAAATTAAAGAAAAAATTTGAAAAAAGAAAACTTGTAAAAATCTTTCAAAAATATGTTGCTCCCAGGAGCCATATCACGGCAGGCACATGTTGCTAATCAAAGAGTTAATGAACAGCCCTTTCTTGCCAGTAATTGTTTAGGTATAACAGCTTGTAGCAGGGGTATTACATAATTTCATCCAATAGAACATTTCTAAGTTTTTGTTAAATTATTAACCTTTTATACTCCAATTAATTTCAAAATCTTGCTGTTCATGACTAGCTCGTTGTTAATTACTTATTACACTTTTGATATTACTTGCAACCAGACTTTTTTTTAATTAAAGGTTGTTAAATTGTTAACTTACACTTGGAGGAAACATTTTTGTCTTACGACTTCTTCAGCCTCTGACAGGCTGAAGAAGTCATAAGACAAAAACGTTTCCTCTGGTCGCAAGTAATATCAAAAGTGTAATAACTAATTATTTTGTCACCTGCCGCTCCACCAGATCCAATTAGTTAGCATGTGTTTTGCACATGAATGTTTTAATTAATAATTAAGAAATTAAGACTTCAAGTAAATATATATTATTATGTACCACTTTGTTCAGAATAAAATGAAGAACAGTAATATGATGTTTATATGTTGAAAACATACAGTATTAATTCAGTAGGCCTGATAAAATGTCATTTCTATTTGTAATATTTATTCTAAAAAATGTAAAATTATGCACAATTTGTGCATACAACAATGGTGTACCTACTATAATAGTCAGCTGCAACTAGGTTGATTGTGACATTAAAGTACACTTTGATGTAACTATTTTAAAACAAAGGCAAATTGCACTCAACACCATATGTACAAGCACAAAATATATTTACAAAAGTAGGTACCACCAAAAATATATAGGTCTAATTATAAATTATAGAAAAATGTCATTTAGGCCAATTTAAACTTGTTTCATTTGCTTAGGCTAAGTTTATTTACACATACTCCTTTTTTTGGCCACTTAAATACACTCCAATTTATAGTTTTTAGTTTTTGACAGTGTGAACTTTTCAAAGTAAATGTTTGGATGTAAGCCTATTAGAAAGCACTTTATCTATATAACAATATGTTTGAACTAAAATAAAACCAAAATACTAAATAAATAAAATAGATACAAGGACATTTTCACATCAACAGCAATCTATCAACTAAACAGATCTCTGATGCTTACTGTGCAGTACATGGTAAACAACTGTCTGGAACCAGTTGTTTATTTACAGAAAAAATGATAAATAAGGCCAATCAGTATTATAAAAATAAACATTGCATTTCCATTACACAGCAAATGAACATAGCACACATTATCATTACATAAGACGTTCTAAAGTATGTAATAATTGCATAGCAAAATATGTCGGACTGAGTCTGACAGTGGAGCGGAACGGGATATTTTGTGATGTCAGACTCAGTTCGTCTATGGAGCACAAAAGGTTAATATAATTATTAGTAATATTTGTACACTAAAAGCAGCACAGTAATTACATTCCCTTTGCATCACTTGAAGTAAATATAATGAAAAGAAGGGGCATGTATAATAGGGAAAATTCAAAGGTTTTCTTCAACTCCTTTCTGTGCAAATAAAATTTTAACCGTTTATATCGATAACCTTATTGCCCTAATGATTATATCATTATGGTAACATGATTTTTAAATTACAGCACTTATATTGGAAGAACCCCAATACCACAAAAATAAATAAAACAAGTACCACTGAGCTCTTGATATTGTATACAACTCTTATACTTTATAAATGAGTCAGTAACAAATACTTTTATTAATTGACCTACATTTGTTGAACCTTGATATTAATCCAGACTAAACATGCATTTGTTGTTATCTAAAATTAAAATAATAATATTTAATGCCGTAATATTTTATTGTTGAATTATGTAATTAGTAGGAACTTGAATATAAGAACATTTTACTATTGTACATTATCCAATTAAATGTACGAGAATAAAAAACAATTACAATAGTGATAGCATATTTGGTTGAAATTAAAGCTAGAAAAATTGTAAATATTTGCTAATCCCATCTAATAACTTCTTGGTTAGCGACAAAGCTAATAAATAAAACTTGAAAGCTTGATCTATATTATTCAAATTTCATCTTTACATACAAAACTAGACACTATATAGGGGTAAATTATTCCTAATATAAATGGCAATAATAATTATTTACAATATTTATTTGATAAAATTTCATTTTAATTCTATATCCTTTATTTTTATTTGATCTTTTTAATAACAATTAAAAATTGACTCGTTTGTTCAGTATTTTGTGAAAAAAAGTAAACATAGACATACAAGAAATATGCATCACTATACACAATTTCTTACAATACAATTCAGGGGTGTAGCCAGGTGATTTATTGGAAGGGGTTCAGGGGGTATTTTTGAACATTTTTATGTCTAGAAATCATATTTTATGGTATCCTGGCACTTAAATTACGCAATTGTTGGGTCATAGGGAAGGTGTTTTGGTAAAATCCTAGCGCTGTTTTATAGGTTAATAGTTACCCTTTACTAGATATCTGTTTTATATACTGTGGGCAAATACAGCCTTAAACCACTTACTTTAGAACACAAATAAAGAAGTGTTACGAAATATGAACGAGTAACATTAGTAACAGCAGGAAGATATTTACTAAAGATGATAGATTCTCCTACAGATTTAAAAACTGACAAAGGTAAATCAGGGATTTATTGCATTAGATGTAATTTGTAATAAGAATTGAGTAGACCAAACATTAGGAAAGGAGAATTTTGCCCACTTTAGACATGATAGACCTGGAAGTTCAGTCAGGCTATGGTTAGATAATCAAAATCTTTAAAGGGTAGATGGTCCAAACTACTGAAACGTATATACTACTTTGGAAATTTAGGAAACTTGGTACACAAACAAACAACTAAATGTTATATTAAATAATGAGACTAGACCCATCCATAATTCATCCATTCTCTTAAGTCTGTAGCTGATTTTTTCCATTGATAGTTTAGTGTATAAGTGGAAAGTTATTAAATGAAGTGAATTATCTTAAAGCTACTTAGACATTTTAAATAAAGCTTTGATGATATTACAGTAGAGTGTCGAAAGTCTGGGACCCATCCGGGTTTTTAAACGATCTCTAAACTACTGGATATGATTGATATTTCATTAACTATAATTTTAATGCTTAGAGTATCATGTTGGTTTTTTCAGAATTGCTTTATCTTCTTTGCATTTATAATTAAAGGTATAGTTTACATATGGTTTATAGTGACTCCGAGCGCCACAATTTTCACCCCAAGTGCCTTGCTCGCTGAAACCACAATCCGGATTTGCAATGCTTTAAATTTTTGACGTCCGGATTACTTACTGTATAACTTGGAGCAAATGTGGTATAACTTTTAATTAAAAATAAATAAAATCTCTTAAACTAAAAAACTTTTTATTTATCTCCTCATGTACATTTCAATTACAAAGCAATTATCTTCAGAGGGTATTATTACAGTTAGTCTTGTATTTTCCTGAAGATGATTGATTTGCAATCGACATTTAAATCAGGACATTAATAAAAAGGTTTTTTTTAGTTTAGGGGGTTTTATTTGTTTATAATCTTTGATGATATATTTGCTTTTAGGAATTTTAAAAAAAATTGTTTTTTTGAAATTATATTCAGTTTAGGTAATTATTAATTTGTGATGTATTTTTAATATAATAAATTAATTGTATTTAGAATTTTCAATGTTTTTACTCAAGTCTTAATTTGTGGAATTCTTTAAAATTATTAGAAGTCTAGAATTTGAATAGTTGATTGCTTTAGGTATGTAAGATGAGAAACTATTAGCTCTTGACTTTACCAATGGTTTTATTTTGAACTTGAACGATGTTTGTCCTAATCGTTGCTAGAGTAGATTAATTCACTACATGGTTACAAAAAACTGTATTCTGAGAAATTGAGTACCATTGTATATTTGAGTTCTCAAGCTGAGTGGTAGTTTATTTGTAACAGTTGTACCTGTGAATAACTATATTTTCCACTTAAATATCAAGATGCAACCAAGCATTAATCAGAGGTACTGGTTATGATTTTAAATCATAACTAATCTCTTTAGAATTTTTATTTCCAAGAGATTGCACTTTTAGATTATTGCCACTAGGTAAGTCTGTCAGTTTCCTATCTAGTCCAAAAATTCCTATTTAGAATTTATTTTACAAAAAATGTTGATAGCAATTGGTGTAAACAACAAATGTAGAGTAGTTCATTAAAACATTTTACAATTAACTAAAACTAGATTTTAACATTTAACAACAAACATTTATCTGTTCGCTGTAATCAAGCATTGCCATTTAAAAACTCAAATAGATATATTGCAACTTGATAATCCCTGAATAGATCAAAACAATTATTTTCGTTATTTAATAAATATGTTTTATTACTGACTCATGATAAAGTTTCATGAAGAAGGAATTGTCTTTGCTACAAATAATAAGACATTGCAAAAATTATTTTAATACATATAATTTTAATAAAAATTTCTGATTACGTTCTAAATTATATACACTTATCATTAAAGTTTTTACATCAACATTATAAAAATTAATACATACAATTATATATTACAAAACACACACTAAATTTTAAAATCATCAAAACACATTTCGTATATAAGTTTATTGCATTAAGTTGCTATATAACTTCTCAAAATTTCTTTCCACACCTGTTTCGTATCCTGAATTATATCGTGGATATGATCCACCTCAACTTGACTGTAATTATAAGCCTTCTGGATAAATTCGTCGTGTAATGGATTCTGTAGGTGTGGCGGACCTCCATGATCCTTCAGGATTCCTTTCACACGATGTCCTTCAGGATTCAAGTTTTCAGACACCCTCAAGGCATTGTTTAGGTATACGTAATAGTCTGTAAGGTCGTTTATAAGATCATCTCCATCTCCAGATGGTCTAATTGAAAGTCTTCGTTTTAGATTTTCACCTAAATTTAATACTGTTGTTCCGTCACTGATATTTAATTTGTAACAATAACTTACACTTAAAAGTGATAAAATAACAATAATATGCAACATTACTTAAAAAGCTTATTTCACTCAAACTAATAAAATGTGAAATAACCAGTCATGTTAATATATCTATTTATATGGTCATAAAGTGAAAATAATATTCCTGGGATGTTTTTGGCTGAGAGATATATTCATTTTATAATTATTTTACAATGTGAGTGCGTCATAGATTTATCAGAATACTGATCTTTATCATTAAACTTATGTAATTATAAAGTAAAAATGCATTGTAATTGTTAGATGACAAGTTCTTTCATTCAAAAAGAGTTAATATTTTATCTAAAATTTTAGATATAATTAATATATAATTTCTTAATATTTTTCTGCATTTTCATTGGAATTATAGACTTTAATGAAAATAATTTTTTTCTCAGATTTAAAACTATAAACTTTAGTTTTCAAAGTTATTCAATAAAGATAAAATGATTGTATTCCTATATATTACATCCGTATTATTTTGACAATATCTAAAAATCGAAAATATTATAATTAATCCTTTGATTTTAAAAACTATCAAGAATTTCAATTATTACCATTGGATAACTCAGTTTGTTCTTAGTAGGTTAAGCAAAGAAATAACTGACAACAGTTAACAGCAATAATAATTTTGTATTACGCTCTTTTCCATTTTTGGAAAAAGAAATTATTTTGAAGATAACACTATAAATTCATCCAGTTCTAAATTGTTGACTTAAAAAAAAACTAATAGGTATTTACATTTCAGAAATTTCTTCAACAACTGGTGAAAAGAATAAAAACATGGTTAAAGTTGAACATCTACTGAATGTCAAACCAAAATATGATGTACATATACAAATGAAATACAAGTACAACATGAAAAAGACACATAGAAACATATGTATCACATTATAATTTATTTAAACAAGAATCTTACTTTGTATACATGCAAGTTGACTTTTGAGGACCAATTACATGTCCTCATTTTCGAGCATCAAATGAGTCTCGAAAATGAGGACACATAATTAGTCATCGAAAGTCGACTCGCATATATACAAAGTAAGATACTTGTTTAACTGTCGCTTAGAACTGAACTTGGATGAGTATATCTCTGACTAAGATGATTTAACTTATAGCGAATGTGTTATTTGTTACTGTGGCAAATCTAAAATTGACAAAAAAGGTAGAGTGATTGTATCACCCACAAAATGGTATCGCAAACCGGCCCATCAAAATGTAATAACCCCTTCCCATAATCTTATAACTCATTTGCCAGGGGTAAAGGGAGAAGTAAAAAATTCAAATACAGCCCTGAAAGCATAGTTTTAGTTGTTCGATAATGAATTGATTCATTACATAGTGTCTTACACAAATAAATATATACAGACAAAAAAGGCTAAAAAAAAGAGATGTAAATAAATCTTCTTTTGAAGAAATGAAAGGTTTGTTTGGAGTTTTGTATAACAAACTCTAAATGTAGAGCAATGAAGTCTTTGTACAAAAATTCTAAAGGTATTGGGACAACAGACAAGACCGGTTTGCATGTAGTAATGTGTAGAATGTCAATACACAGATTTTATTTTCCCTTGCAAGTGTTACGTTTTGATGTATATTGTGTTTGTAAACTATTCTTGTTTATGTAATATTTTGTTTTAATGATTATTGTAACCTAAAACGTTTATTTACAATAAAGACTTTATATTTGGCAATATTACAAACAAATATTTTAATTACAGGTGTGATTTTTGCCCTAAGAACTTAGACACAAAACAACAAAATGCTATGCTAATTGTGGGAAAAGTGTTTGTAAAGACCATTTAGTTGAAGTATGTGAAGAGTGCTTTGATGTACAAAAGAGGAAATCATATTGTATGTTTTTGTTCATTTCTTTTATAGTATAAGAAAATATGTTTAAAAATTTTTTTAAAACTTATAACACCAATTATTTTACTGATATTAACCTGAAAACTAGTTGGGGTAAAAAATTACCCCCTCACGAACTCTGGTGTAACAGGTATTAGCACGAGTCCTCTTTGGTTAGGTACATTACAGTGTAAATGATAAGTGAAACAGTGTTGTAAAGTTTATATATATATATATATATGAAGTTAATATATTACTATTGTAAGTAATTTTATCCACCATTAAGTGCAATGATTTTACCTTGAGTGATGAGGCGCCTTTCGGTCACTTGACCATTGTCGAATCACTGATTACTTTTTCTCAATTTTTCAGGTGCCGAAAAATTGAGAAAAAGTAATCAGTGATTCGACAATGGTCAAGTGACCGAAAGGCACCTCATCACTCAAGGTAAAATCATTGCACTTAATGGTGGATAAAATTACTTCCAATAGTAATATATTAACTTCATAAAGTCAGTGCAACGGAAAAACAATGGATAACGTAAAATATCAAGAATATATATATATATTACATGTGGCTCAGTAAAAAACATATTTCTCTAACAAAAGTTACTAACTGAAAAAAGTTACGTTTTACAAATAAGTTGAAAAAACCTATTTTTATGTTATTGATCTAAGAGTATGGTGAGAGCAAAGCATGTCTGTCTACTGTATATATTTTTTTAACGGCCTCACCCTGGAATTTAATTAATTGGGGCTAAACCAATCAAAGCTCTACCTCAAAATGTGGATTAAAAAGAAATTAATAATCATTAGCTCTAGGGAACTTTGTTATCTATCCTATTCAGAATTAGAGAATAGTTATAAATTGAAGAGTAAATGTGTTATGTGAGTATTATGAAATACATTTCTGAAAAATTGTATACTTTATACTTTGCAGGTAAAATTTATATCTTATGGGTAATACTTAAAACATTAATATGTGTACAGTAATACCCCCTATTTACTGTATAGTTGGGACCGAGCGATAACCGTGTAATTCAAATTCACGTAAGTCGGGGTATAATTTTACATATAATCTGATAGGATTCATGTTTAATTGGGACCAAAGACTAAATAAACTAAACACTTGTAAATGTTTATAAACTTGCCTATAGTAGCACTTATATTTGTTGAGGATGGTCATTTCGGGAGATGTGTTCCATTGTCAATTCAGACCGTAACTGATCTCAAGGTTTACGTAGCAGAATAGTAGCTCACGTGAAGATGGAATCAACAAATATAAATAAACTAATAATTTAGAAGAAAATGTGTATGTATTAAAATATTAAATACATGATACAACAAAATATTATATTATGTACATACATATTGCAAAGAAGTAAGTAAAAAGAAGTTATTTTGACATAGATGTCTTCATAAAATCTAGTAAATTCGTTTGAAAAATTGAAGAGTTTTTTCTTATCGTGCAAAATTTCTACGTAACTCGCTAATTTTTTTGTTTTGTGGCAAAAATACGCTTATCCTTGGAGTCTATGTTTTCCAAAACGTGCTCAATTAAACTAAGTCCTTTTGTCAAGTTTCTAACCGTCATTTCATTTTCTACGTCAACTGGATTTAAAGAATCTGCGTTTTTAAGGTTGCTCTTGCTCACGCATTTCTATTAACTCATAAATTAATTCTCAGCTCCTGGCTGTGTAAATCCAGCAGGTCTTAAACGTCATTATTATCATTATCCACTTCTAAACTTAGTTGTCTGGCAAAACCGTAACTTCTTCAATCATATCAGAAATTTCTTCAGACGCTGGCACTGATTTCGTTTGAGATTCAGTGGCAAAAAAAATAGAAACACCTTTTTCCAAACGCCATTCAAAGTTTTTTTTTTGTGAAATGTCATTCCAAGATTGCCCAATGATCTAAAGCATCTAAAATATTGAATTTATTCTAAAAATCTTCAATAGAGAGCTCGTTGTTCTGTCTTATAGCTTCATGCAGATCCGCAAATGATCTTCTTGTGTAATAAGCTTTAAATGTTTTGATGACTTCCTGATCCATTGCCAGGTGCATTGTTAATTAATAGGAATTACTTTAAATGGAATTTGTTTAGACCGACAATAACGTTCAACTTGAGATATAAAATGATGACCAAACCAGTCCTAAAAAAAAACTCTCACCCTAGCTTCTGATTTGACTTCCAAATCACGGTCAAGGTAGGTTTAGAAATATTTTTTAATGCCCTTGGATTTTCTGATCAATAAACTGTGAGAGGTGTCAACTTTCAGTCACCAGCTGTATTTGCGCTAACCATTACTGTCAATCGGTCTTTGGTGCCCTAAAAACATGAAAATATTTTCTCTTCATGAGCTATAAAAATTATCTTAGACATTTTGTTCCAAAACAGGCAAGTTTCTGCGTAACTCGGACAGCATGATTTAAAACCGCGTAACTAGGGAATTGCGTAAAACAGGCTGGCGTAAGTCGAGGTATTATTGTATTATTATTGTTATTATTAGTGCATATTTTAAGAATCCCTTAATATAAAAATGTTACCTGTAAGTTTTATATGTTTGCAGTAATACTTTTCATTCTCACAAAAATAGAGATTGTTTCAAAACCAATATTGAAGTTTTAATGTTTGTAGTATTTATTTAATTAGGACTTAAATTACACATCAAGTGAAAGAGCAACTCTTACAGTTTTTTTCTTACAAATGTTCATTGTAAGATCATTGTCATTTGGCATACATCCATTTAATTAGCAGTTTTTGTGTTGTACATTTTGAGGTTTTTTTCAAAATACCTTCTATCAGCTCACACTCTCCTGATATATATATATATATATATCTTTTACAAATTTTCAATTGTTAATAAAATACGTTTTTATTCATCAAATCAAGTTCAAATACATATTTTTAAACCTATAGAGGATGACAATTGATGTTAATACATTCTTTTTCAAATATTTATTCAATAATTTAAGTTATAAAAATTGTGGGGTCTAACCAGATTTGAACTGAGAATCTTCATGTTCGATGTCTAGCGGGCCTTGGGACTCCGCCAACTTTCCAATACCTAGAATATATTTCTCAAAGATATATATGAATTTTCTTCCTCATCTGGCTGTAGTTGAAACCTCCATTGTACAACCTTAAACTGTTGCCGTGGTTACCATATAATAGTGCTCTAGGGCCGTGGCTCCCAACTTTTTTCATTTCACTTACACCTCAATAAGTTTCTCCAATGAAAAGTACCCCCTATTCCTGATGTGGTTAAGACAAAGAGTGGTTGCTGGACTGGGTTGTAAGTAGTGGGTGGAGCGGGGGCAACCAGCTGTGTATACGATATTTTTGTGTGGGCAACACGACAGACAGTTCCCTTAAAATTTTTTATCATCAAATTATAGATCCATTCCTGCGTTTCTATTCTTCACCTAAATATGGAATAGATGTTTCCATTGTTATTTTATTCTGTGCTTTTAGTCCCACACAAACATACAAGCTCCATGCAATTTCCGATCAATAACACATTATCGTGTCGACTACTAGTGAAACCTCGTATTTGTTTCAAAGCAGAAGTGTGAAATATTGATGACTGCCATTACTGGCATTATTTTTGCAAACTGCCCCACTGGCTTCTTCGTACCCCTGAGGGTACGTGTACCACAGGTTGGGACTGCTCTTGGGTAACTAAAATAAATTTTTTTTTTGTTAACCTCAGTAGGATACTTAAATTTTTTAAAAATATTACTGGTTTATTTACTACTACAGTGCACTGATCTAGTGTGAAAGGCATCTGCTGAAAAATATCAGTAAGTAGTGGTTTTTGGCCAAGGGATACCAATAGCGGAGTCCCTTTAATTGAACTCTTGCAATACTGTGATCTCTGTTCTTGGAGTAATTGTTACAACTGCTTCAATCCTGTTTCTTATGTAGACTAGGTCAGCTTGCAGTGGAGGGACATTACCATGATTCTCCATAAAATCCTAAAGGTAAATATAAAGGTTAAGCAGTACAAGCCATGTCATTCAATTTTTAGTGGCTAATCTGGTGACAGGGTAAAAGGTTAAACAAGTAATGTACTTCGTTAAGACAGTGAAGCTTGCTATCTTGTAGCTAAGTGATGTTTTCTTCGTTGGCTTTTATTCTTTCGTTACAAAAACAGCTAGCGTTTTCGTATTGGTGATACTTTTTTGGATGTTGTAATCACTTGTTTTATACTGTACTTACTGTACTTCTTAGTCCAGGCGTCCAGCTCTAGGAGTAGCCCGATGTCCACTATATATTCGGAACGGCAAACTCCACAGCCCTTTGTTCAGGAGGAAGTCCTGCCACTTCTCCAGTTCAACCCTCATGTGGTCCCTCGCCGGGATGGGGTAAGTGCAATCCCGAAGAATGTGCTCGATGGTTTCGTCTTGCTCCTCATCACAAAGAGCGCACAAAGGTGATTCAGCAAGGTTAAACTTGTTTTATATCAGAACTTAATATGAAACACAAGTAGAACTAAAGTACAGATTCAGTCTGTGTACCTGCAGAAAGCTTTTTCTGTCATTTTGGGTGCAATGTCACTGTGGAATAATGGAAACACAAAAGCAGATAAAGTGAAAAGTGGCTATAAGTGGTCAATTGTCAATATGTGAAATGTCATCTGACAATATATAAAGTAAAGTATGCGCTATTCTTTACATCGAATAAAAAATGGCAAACTGAATGGAAACGAGCTGAGGAAAGTCAAGAATACCGTCCATCCATGGAGATCTTTAATTTGCTCAAATCATAGAAAGGAATTAGTGGTTATTTGTCTTTGCATTGGTCACTCTTTGTTAACAGATGCATGGTTGATGAGGGTCTGTCATTTTGTCAATTTTATGGTGGTTCCATCACAGTCAACCATTTTCTACTTGAATGTGATTGAGTTGACTGAGCTTAATCACCATTATATCTTTAAAGGAGTTTAAATATGGTGTTAGAGGACAATGCCGTGGTTATTGTCCATATCATCACGTTCCTATGCCACCCACATTTATTCAAGAAAATTTATTAATATTTTGTTTAGTTCTAGTTAGTTTAATTTAGAATTAGTTAAATTTAGTTCTTAGTGTTTATTTTGTACTTTTTTATCTAGGTTAAGTGATTATTCCTTATATTTGAAGTAGTACCTTAGCTTTAAGTGTTAGTTTTTAGTTTTCAAACTAGTTTTACCGTAGTTTAAGAATTCTTTATGGTGATGATAATTATATTGTTTTTTTGCCAAGAAAAAAATTGTTTAGTGGTCATGGACTTGATTGTAGTGATTATTCTGTCCAACTTCATATTATGTTATTGTAATTATATCAAATTTTAAAAATGAAAATTAAGAACAAATACACATGCAGTAAACACCTAGTGAGAGGTATGAAGATTTTTCGAAGATTATAAACTACTGATATCTATTCTTTCTCAGTGGTGCTGAGTAGCAACACTTCCTGTAGATGACCATCCCTCATTGTTGATCTCAATCATGGTTTCTGGATCTTTATCTTAGAGAATGTTTGCTCTCGTATATTAGTTGAAGAAAACATTACGATCAAACCCGGGTACTTGCTTTTCTGATGGATAATTTTCATCTGGGAACAGCCCATAAAACTTAAGAATATCATTTTAATTACGAAAGACGCCCTTCATTGAGTTATCGCATTGCGAGTTAAGTATTTCCAACTGTAGTTCACCTGATGCTTTGTTAACTTCAAAAGTAAAGGGTGAAGAGAGGAGAACAAAGAAATTTCCCAATCTATTGGTATAAAATCAGTAAATCTAATTGCAAATTGGTCTCCAATGTCCTGAAATGCTTCTACAAAAAAGTCTTTCTTAAATGGTAAGTTAGAGTATTGCTTTTGAAGCCAATCCACTGTTGAAATATCTACCCAATTTGTAGCATGAATTTGTTTCCTAAATAACTTCAGTTTTTATTGTGATGATTTTACTTCTCTTTAGGCAAAATTGATTAGTTATTCTTTCTTCTGCAACACTGTATTCAAAGTGCTTAAATGTTGTATATCATATTGACAGAGAATGAAAGGCAGTATAACCGAAAGGGATTGCTTGAAAACACACGTTTTTTTTGCCTTCACTAAATATGCATATTTTTTTATCAAAGGCAAAAAATCATGCCAGTGTGTATCAGCATTCAGCGATCTTGCTTCTGTGAGATAAATTACATCACCAAACTTACTGATGAGTTCACCCAAGCCCACTTTGAAACTCTGATTTGTCAAGGCATTTCTTCAATTGAAATTTATTAATTTTGGGACAGCATTAAATCAGTATTATTAAGTCTGCATAATTTCAGCAAGATTTAAAGTCTTTGTGCAAAGTTCTTCTTGGGGGATAATGGAATGAAGTTTTTGCACCATGCCTCTCCAACAAATCTACTTTTTCCTTTACTAGTTCTACAATTTACAAATTAACTCTTGATCTAGGGCAGGGCCAGTAGGGGCAATTGCAAACCCTGAATATTTGGGTACTATTTCTATTTTAGAAATATATTATTCACTTAAACAATAGATTATGACTATCCGAAATGTTTGGATAGTCATAAACTATTGTTTAAGTGATTAATAAGATTTACCAAATGTAATGGACTACAAAATTCAAGAATTAGAAATATATTTGTCATATTCGGAACACATTTAAATTTATCCCAGTTTAGGCCTACTTATAAACATGTATTTTTCATTTGACTTTAATTTTAATTCAATGTATATTATACAATATCAAGAGCACAGTGGTACAAAATATTACAATGAAAATATTAGAAAGAACCCCAATACCATAAAAATAATAAAAAATAACAAATAAAACAAGTTACTTAAGATTAAACCCTTATGTACATTTCGATGACCATGTCATCATCATCAGAGGGTCTTATTACAAAATTACAGTCTAGCAAATAAGAAGTTACAAACTAGAGTGATCACTGCAACTAGTGATTTCATTGCAATGTATATTGTTTTTACATTATTGTAATGCTAGGTGTGGAAATTCATCTGATAACATTGGTAGTTCATACGGCTATACTAACAGTTTGTGTACTACAACTCCGCATCCATGCCATCCTTGTCAGACCGAGCCGTTCGATGAAGTGATGAAAGTTAAACAATAATAATTTTGGTATCTATGTAAATTCTGGTAAAATGGATGTTTTGATGGAAAAAAATGCAAAATTTCCTGAGATTTTTAAGTACAAGAATAGCTTTAAAATTTTTTTCCCAGGCCTTTTTATTTTTTAAAGTTGTTTGCCCCATACCACCTCATGTTTTCCTGCCATTGTGCTCCCTTCTCCGAAAGTCTATCCTGGAGCCGCCCTTGCTCCCGACAGATGGTGTACCACCTGTTGATACACTTCAGAGTTTATTCCACAAAAGTCTGACACTATCAGCACATTATAATACTTCAAATACTTCAGTTTATTTTTGTGGTGCATGATTCTCACTCTGATAAGCTCTTCAGTTATACTGAAATAAATATTGACACCTCTAATGTATATGAAAAGTTAAGCAGTATTGATTTTTACTTTCCACTAATTCTTCCACACATCTACCAACAGTGTGTCTTGAGAGACATATTAAATTAATGCCACTTTTACCAAGACACAATGTTTCTGCAACTGCTGTGATACATTTATGAACAAATTTGCCATCCTCAAAGCTTAAAATACTACAGCCTAAAGACATTCTTTCTCCACCTTCTTAAGAGTCTATGAATTTAGCAGATATTTGTTTTGGTTTAGCAATTCGTTCATGGCTGTGAAGTTTATCAAATACACCAGGGGGTTTGGTTTGATAATGTATAATATTGTACTCTTTTAAAACTGCTATTACTTTATTGTATATAATACTCATAATTTTACTTCCACTAAATAGTTTCCCGCTCAAGAATCATTAAATCTCCTACACTTGATATAACTTTGTGACATTTCGAAAACATTTTAATCTTTTAAGACAAACATCCAGTAAGCACTAACAAGCTTTAAACACGACTGATTGACAAAGGATGGGACGAGATTGGAAAGAGCTGACAAAGGGAAGGAATAAAATTATTTTATTCCATCTTCACTTAAGCTCCTAGTATTTTACAAAAACCACATGAACATATATTAGTATGTTACACTTGCCTATAGTGTACCTACTTTTTTTATTATTAAGGACGGATGTCTTGAGTTAATCTCAATTGAGAGTTACAGTCTGAGTTGACAATCAAACAAATCTCCTGAAACGCCCGTCATCAATAATCAAAAAAGTAAGTGCTATTATAGGATGTCCAAATGTTTTTAGTGAGGCAGAGAAATCTTTAATGATAAAGACAAGAGTGACATATCATGCTTTTATTCTGATTGTGCACACTTTCTTGATAAGTAAAAATTTTTCTTGTAATTTAAAACACATAATCAAGACAACTATCTTTGCTTACATTTGTTATCTGAAAACTTTACCATGAAAATAATTGTTTATGTCTACTTTTTACCATCAAATTTGGAAAATATTTATTGGATAAGGAACAATAATATTAATTTTAAAATGTTTTGTGTTCAATATGTTTTTTCATTATTTTTGTTTGTTATTGAAACATACAAATAATGTTTTTGTGACTTTTTGCAATTACACTAAAACTTTATTTGAACCTCAAATTCAGATATGTTTTAGTTAGTGGCTTGTAACTATGTGTCAGATACTTATCCTGGCTACATTTCACTCAGTGTTGGTTCTCTTCGGATGCACTGTGTGTGACTATGGAGCTAATGCTTTTAAACACACATTTTTATGATTGTTTCTGTTCAGAATTTTACAATGAAAAAGCAATCCACAAATGTTAGATTAAGTTTCATTGTTGATGCCTGCTCTGCAATAGCTTTAGCCATCTCATTCCTATGCATTTCACTATGCTTAGGAACCTACTGAAATTTTGTTTCCTGTCTATGTAATGATTCCATTAGCTGTTTTATTTCAAAGACCCAAGTCAATAGTCTCCAGGTGATTTCTGTTAAATCGTTAATGTGGCAGAGTAGGTAAGGATATATATAAATTTCTCTAACATCCTTATGCTATGGACATCCTTATGCTGCAGTAGTAGCTAGTAATACAGAGTCCGTGCTAGATGTAAAATAGGCCTTCATGCTGTAGGTTTCTCTGGTACTACTGGTGTATGTATGGAGTATGACAGTATATTACATTTTATTTAATTCAACGGATATTATTTGCCCTAGGTAAGGCAATGTCTTTGGGTGTGTTTCCGGGGTAAAATGTAAAGAAGTAATAGAGTCAGGAGTGATGTTCCAACGTGTTTCAACATTTAAATTTAGAAATGATTCTTTAAAATACGTTTCCTTTGCTCTTAGACTCAAATTTACTTCCTTATGAAGCAGATACTGCCACCATTATAGTGTTTTAGAAAGTAAATAGTAAAATGCCAGTACTCACAAACCAAGCACAGTGTAAATAATATTCTATGGCAATCAGGTTTTTACTCTAGTCAGAGTAGAACGTAGTAAAAATTTTAATTGCTGTTATATTAAACACATTTAGTTAATTTAGAATATCTGTAGATATTTCAATTATCCTTTTAAGAATATTTTTTTAAAATGTTACAGGTAGGAAGAATGTCGTTACAGAACAAAGAAACACCAATGAACAAAGCTCATCCACACATGAGACTTTTAACTATAACTTATAATAATGTTGATCACAGTCATCCTGAATATATATTATACAAATAGGGGTATAGTACTCCGTTTGCAAAGGAGTGTGAACTAAGAAACTAAAACTAAAAACTTCCTGAACAAGAAGAGAAATTTCGATTTTGTAGGTTGGTATAGGGATCACATGTTTCCCTCCTTTTTTTATATTACGTCTCATTCTGAATGTTGTTGGTTCTCAGCCGGTTATTCTTTATAATTCTTGATTGTTTGTTCTGATGTGTTTACTGCATTACAGTGTTTCAAATTGTGTTTAATTATTGTTGTGTGTAACATTAATATCGGGAAGTATTTTTGTTTGAGATCAATAGTCTTTGGGTGAACAGTGACAAATATATAGATATTTTAAGAAAAGGTGTTCTAGGCTTAAACATTTTTGAGCTTGCCGGTAAATCTCACAATTACCAAAATTATTTGAGTAATGCCTCAATTAGCCTCAAGTAGTATATACTAATTGTTAAAAGAGATTTGGATGTTTACTTCGTTATTTTTGAGGAATAAATACATTTTGTATACAATTGACTTTCTTGGCAAATTTTATAATATTTTACTCATTAATGTTATCCTCTTATTTGAAAATTTTTCCAGCACCATAAGTCGATTTTTTGGGAAAATGCTCTACTAAACAAAAGGGCATTTTTATAGTAATCCGATCCATTAGTTGTATGTTCCTTCCCTCTCTCTCTCTGTTTTTTTTTCATACACATTCACATTTATGCCATTTTAAAATTTTTTTCTACATCTATTTACTTTAGGCCTATTACCTCCTTATTGATATATCTTTCATCTAACAAACTGGATAGTTTGTAGCTATATTTTAGTATATCATTATAATAATGGGATATATTATCGTGAGACAATTCAACAGTAAATTCATAGAGAATATATTTTTGTTAAGGTAAGTATCAAAATTTTATATTCATTCCTATCAGTAACATGTTATATTATGCTGTTATAGGGTGATTAAATACTAAAATATTGTTTTTTTTTTATAGGGAAACATTCTTCCTATACAGTTATATTTTTCTGTGAGCATAATTGATGATGCCTGGTTGCCGGAAATCATATTAGTGGTAAAAGTTAAATTCTTATTTTTTAAAACAACAAATCTGTTCTAACCAGACAATTTTATATATAACTTTTAGATAAGTTATTCTTGTATAGGACCTACAAATAATTGGTAATAATATAGTTTTAATTTTTTTTTTAAAACAAATTACTTGTTTTAATGTGTAGAACACAAATATCAACTTTTTTACCGTGGAAAATACAGAAAGTTACTTTTTTCACATTTTAAATGATAGGTTGTAAAGGCATGTAGGCCTATAGCGTGAACCGGGCGCGCAGTAGCTACAGCACAGTGCACTTTGTCTAGATTTGGTTGTAATTTTATACAACATTACTATATACCTATATTAAAATACACCAGTGAAGTATCCAGTCAGAATAGATTTGGTTATAATTTTATTCAACATTACTATCTACCTCTATTAAAATATACCTACGAAGTATCCAGTCAGGATAGGTTTGGTTGTAGTTCTGGTAAATATTTAGACTTATTGCCGATGCAGAAAATTGCAATCAAATCAATCCTGATTGGATACTTCATAGGTATATTTTAATATAGGTAGATAGTAATGTTGTATAAAATTATAACCAAATCCATCCTGACTTGATACTTCATAAATATACTTTAATATAGGAAGATAGTAATGTTGAATAACATTATAACCAAATATATCCTGACTGAATACTTCATAGGTATATTTTAATATAGATAGATAGTAATGTTGTATAAAATTATAACCAAATCCATCCTGATTTGATACTTCATAAATATACTTTAATATAGGAAAATAGTAATGTTGAATAAAATTATAACCAAATATATCCTGACTGGATAATTCATAGGTAGGTAAGTTCGGTATTAAAATAAATCTACTCCGACGTGGTGCTGTGCACTGTAGCTACTGCAAGGCTGGTTTACACTATACAGACTAACATTAAAAATGTGAAAAAAATTACTTTTCGTATTTTCCGTGAAAAAAGTTGATATTCGTGTTCTACACATTAAAACGAGTAATTAAAAAAAAAAACCAACGTCATTAAGACTATATTTTTACCATATGATTTATACAAAAGTATTTAGTGTTTGTCAAGTAAGGTTATTATGTTTATGTTCCAAAATTTAAACTTTAAAGATTGATTATGTTTAGTGAGGTTTTAATTATTTGTTCTTTACCTAGAATTTTAAGAAACATGTATAAAGCAAAAAAATCGAAAGTAGTGTTTTATGTATACTACCATTTCAAAATTTAAGCATTTTGTAGCTTTAGTTTGACTTTTTACTTGATATAAATCTCCATTAAAAATATAAAGTTAACACATCAATTAATAATTGTTATTTAACATCTTGTGTTATAAAACTTGGCTTTATTTTCCTCATGTTATTTAATTTATTGTCAATTTTTTAAAATTGTTCTTCTAAATGTCAATTTAGTATATGTTTATATTTATTAGAAATATCTCTTATACATAGTGAATAATTATGAAATTAATAATAATCATAACTCGTTTATCCATTTTTATTTAGAATTTACCTCAAAACAAATATCTATTCACAATATACATCAGTTTATAAAATATTTGGGGTTCTTTTGACAGTTATGTTTGTTATGGAATCAATCCTTAAATAATAATTATATTTCCCTGTAATTAATAACATTGTACTAAATAATATATAAAATATTCATTATTATATTCTTAGGATAGCGATAGCACAAAAACATTTCAAACATGTATAGTTTGTTAAGATATTATTCTTTCATATCTTTAATTTCGTATTGTTACTTTAGTAATACAAGATAACTTTCTTATCATTAAGGTAAGTTTTATTTCTTATTGCAAAAATTTGTATCTTGTGTCCCTTCTCAAGAAAATTTTAAATCAACTCCAATATATAAATATAGGGTATCAAAACATATTTTTCAACTAAATGAGTTTTCATCTTTCTGTCCAAAATATTTGGTTAATATTTTTGCAGTTAATATTGGATACTTTAAAAACATATCTTAGATTTGAAAGAAGAAAACGTTTCATTGAATTCTCTTTAATGTAATTACCGCGATAGAAAGCATCTATTGTTTACAAATACAAAATTTGATTCATTTCTCAGAGTCGTAGTAACTTATTATTGTTCCAGAATATGTGTTGTAAAATATGTTTGTTACTATGCTTCATTGTAAAATTAAGCCATGCAGGTTTTTTTAGCTAAATTCATTCCAAAAACAAAAAAATTAATTTATTTTAGAACTAATTAATAGAACAAAAGTTGAATTATTCAATAAAATTATTTGAAAATGTCAGTATAAAACAACTGATGATATGTTTTGCGTATAGAAAATCTACTAATGAATGTTTGGGGATATTAGATACGTTTAGGTTAAGACTATAGAACACCAGTCTGTGTATATGCTACTATAATTTTCATTACAATATATTTTGCTAAATCTAAAATTTTTAGATTTAGAATAAGATTGATCAACTCTTAATGATAAAAGTCCAAACTCTTCTGTAACTATCAACTAAATCTTCATTGATTTCGAACTTTTATCATTAGACACATGGTAAATTTTAGATTTTACCTCAGATACAGGTTATTAAATGTTGAATAATAGACATGTCCTAACCCAGATAGACTTGACTAATAAGTTAGATTAATCCTAGGTCACTACTCATTTGATATTGCTAAACGCAATATCGTTTTAGCAAATTTAATGTTTTAATTTTTATGAATGAATGGTATTTATTGAAATGTTTACTATTAAGTTTGTAAATATTCTCTTTCTTATTTTAGAGAGTTTATTAATGTTTGTGCTTATATTAGAATAGTTTGTTAGTAATAATTTTTAGTGTTAGTGCTTATTGTATATTTATTATAATTATCTTCTATTTTTGTTTAGAAACATAGGTGTGGAACTATCTGTCGGCTCTAAATGTCGCTGCTAAATATACGAGGTGTGTCGGTAAATTTCGAAACTGGGTTGGTGTATCAATGCTAAACGTCGGGAAATATGCGCAGGTGCTAAATTTTAGAACTATATGTTTGTTATAACTAACGGTGTTATATATAGACCCTGTCGGGACTAGGTGCTGATATTAAACTTTTGGTCTGGTGTAAGTGATTTGTCGGTATCATGTCATGATCTCATTATGTGGGTAAATCTCATCATGATTTATGATTTTATCTTTTTTCTAATATTATACTCGTTTAATAAGGTTTTTAACTCTTCGGTAAACTATTGTATACCCTTATGTCGCTGACATAGGAAATTTTAGTATTTTTAATTTAATTTGTCTTAGGTATAATGATACTTCTATTTTTCCTGGTATTTGAAATAATAAATTTTTCTCAAAGTATAAGATAGAATTTAATTGTATATTATAGTAGCATAATTTTTATTAATGATTTTTATTATTGTATAAACATAAGAAAAATAAAAGAGTAATGAGTGGAGCTCTTATAAATGATGCGGTAAAAATAGTAGATAATAACAGTATACTACGCATTATAATATTATGAGTTTTATGTTTAATTTTAATTATCAGGTTTAAGTTTTGTTTCTAACCTGCATTCAGGCATCTTAGGTTATCTCTGCAGGGTTTACATGCTATTGATGGGTTATTATTATTAACTTTGTAAAGTATTTGATTTAAATAAATAAAATAAATATAATAAAAAGTACAATAAATAAAAATGTCGGCGTTAAATGTGGGATTTTAGATCAAAACTAGTTACCAATTAAAGTTATAATTACCTAGTTTTTATACTACTAAAATGAAATGTATTTTAAATCTGGAAATTATAATAACCTGTTAAGTTTTAAGGTTTTACAGAACTATCTTGCTAGCAGAACCATACTATGAACTGCAAGGGGTTTGCCTTTTGAGATGACGGGTCAACTTAATTGTAAGATTGCGACTTTCTACCTAATTAATTTTATAAGTTGATGATTTCTTGATGTATGCAAATAACTCTTAAAAATAATGTATTTTACATATGTTTGGTAAATTTCTGCTGTATTATATATTCTAAAGATTTTATGAATTTTTTTCTAACGTCTTATTTGATAAGAGCATTGCACATTTTATTGAAGTAAACATTTTTTTACATTAACAGTTTGTGAAAATGGGTCACTGAATACATTCATAATTTTTTTAAAATGATTCAGGAGTTATACAAAAAAATCATGACTACAACTAATGTAGAATGTAGCAAAATTAATTAAAAAATATGAAGCCATAAAATTTGTGAATGAAAAGTGACTTAGTAACAATAATCTAGTAGGAATAATTTTTGGTCAAGTTAACTTTGTAGGTTCAAATACTCAAAACCTGAAATCTGAATCAAAATATAAGATATAAATATTTATAATATTTTAAATAATATTTTACTTTTGTGTTATCAAATTATCATTAGTTTTCATTAATATTTGTAAACTTGATTAAACAAATATATCAAATTTTACTATTCAACTAATACTCTTATTATATTATACACCTATTATAAGTTACAAAAACAACATATACAACTCTATCTTTTATAATAATTAAATTATTCCGATTATGAAAAATCAACTTAAAAATCACTGATTATGTCGTCGTCTATTCTGCCTTTTCTCTTGTCCGTGTAAAGTTCTCTTTTATTTTCTGCTAACGATATAGTATAATTCCACAAAAACTGAGTCTCTTTGAAAACTTCTTGCAAGTCTTCTGTTTGGTGGTCATCTTCCCATTTGAACCTCTTTTCCAAGAATTTGTAATCAATTGGAATTTTCAGGTGGGCAGGTCCATCATTTTCCTTTAATATTTTGTACAATCTTTGTCCGTCCTCGTAATTTGAGTTGTCCGGATGCATTAGCAATGTTGACACCTCATCCAAAGCATTGTAGTACTTGTAGAGGTCTCTCAATATGTAGTTACCATATCTGGTATTTGCCTGTTGTATTCTAGAAGCTAAACTGTTACCTAAATTTATTAAATAATTATGTAAGTTTTCCGTGTTCACTGTTACTGTTTCTTCTGACGTTTCTTCAGATATTTTATACTTAATCTCCTCATTACGTTTAGAATTTTCAGACTCTGAAGACAATTCTAGTTCATTAGAGATCGGTATTTTCAAGCCATTAGATACCTTACTTTTTGTTCGATTGAGTTTAGTTTGGTTGTGTTGTTCAGAAACTGTGTTGCAGTGAACTGTCTTATTTGACTTTCCGGATACTGAATCTAAACAAAGGTTATACAGAATTAATGTCGTAAATATAACTATGCACTCCATGTTTATCTTGATAGTTTATAAAGGAAATAAATGGTTCACACAGTAAATATTATCATTATAAGTAGTAATCAAACTGATTAGGTGACCATTAAGTAAGTTACATTACAAGCTCACAGAATTAATGAATTTTTTAAAGAAGAATAATACACTTTATTAAAAATTGTTTTCTTATAAATGTTTTGTGATAAAAAGGTTAAACTGTTCATAATTAAAGTAGTCTTTAAAAGGTCAAAATGCTTGTCTTGAAGATCTATATTTACCTTGGAGACTAAAAGACGTTTTACAATAAATTGTAAGTTTTATCCAATAATTTAGAGAATTCATATATTAAAAAAAATTACGTATGAGATATATAGGAAAAAATGTTTCTGCTGGAAATGACTACGACAAGAAATAAAACAATTATCAATGAAATAAAGTCACAAAAGAAATTGATAAATAAAAAAAATATCTTCAGAATAATAAAACCTACTCTTGTTTTTATGTTCAATTCCTACAATACCGATGATACCTAGAGTGCAGCAACATTCAGGTTTTTTAGATTAATAATAATATATTAATTCTTGGTGAGACAAATTTCAAGGATTTTTTGAAATAATCCTAAATTAAATAAAATATGAAGTGTAAAAAGTCTTAATATTGAATATGTATTTAATAATTTATTTATAAGCAAAACTATATTCAACTTTATGTTTATGAATTTCTAATTTTTCATATATATTCATTTTTAATCTTTTGTTTATTTCTTTAACTAATTTCATATTTTCTATTTCAGGAAATCTGTGTCCATTGTTCATACAATGTGTAGCCAAATTTGACTTGTATACTTTGGGTTTTATAGATAGGATTAGATGTTCTTTATATCTTTCTTTTAAATTCTTCTTTGTTTGTCTTTCATTAAATTGGTTACAATCTTTGCATTTTATGCTATATACACTATTTCTTTTGAGCATATTATTTTGATTATTGTTTAAATTTTATTACCAGTTTTGTAAGTAATTTGTATATTTGTTTTTTAAAAATAATCTTGTAACTTTATTCACTTTGTTTCCTGTGAATGTAAATGTTGTTCATTTTTTTTTCTTGTATTGTTTAAAAGGTTATTGTTGATTTTTTGTTTTTTATTATTTAATTTATCTATAGTTTTTCTTTAATATCCATTTTCATATGCAATTTAGAATTTTATATTTTTCTGTTTTATTTGATGAACTATGTCATTGGTATTTTGTGGATTCTAATAAATTATATAGAGCTACCATTTTTTTATTATAAGGGTGATTTGAATAATTTGGTATTATTTGATTTGTCTGCACAATTCTGTATACATCATATTAAAGTTTTTTTAAAATTTCTGGTAATTGTAACATCTAAATAATTCAGTTTATTGTTAGACTCGAATTAATATGTAAATTTTATATTTTATGTACATTATTCGTACAATTTAATGTTTTGTAAATATTTAAACTATTATTATTTAATATATAATCCACAATATCTACATATCGAAACCGGTGTCCATTTTGATTGGATGTTTTTATAATTTTATCTATTTCATTGCCTATATTTTGTAAAAATATTTCTGATAATATGCTTGACATAAGAGAGCCCACAGTTAATCCATCTTTATTATATATATGCATGTATATTATATCTTTAGGATATCGTAAGAAACGAAAACCTATTTCAAAAAAGTCTTTTAGGCGTATAAAACGATTTTGCCTATTAGTGTTTATTAAAAATATGAATAATGTTGTGAGTGATATGTAACAAGATTAAAGATAAGGACATACCACCCTAGTCTAGGATATAGGAGAGGATTATGGCAATATATAAAGGTTTGCGAGCCTATAGGGAATCACAGGATTGTTAAACTCACATGTAGGAAAATCATTAAACTGTATTAAATATTTCAATTTGTTCAAATTTTCTTCAAAAATGAAAGTATTGCACTTTTACATAATGTATAGCAAGATTTGATTCACGAATGTGTTACAGTGTATTTTATTTTTTTCAGAAAATTTAAATGTGAGAATTATATGTTTTCCTTGGGATTTTTAATCTTGAAATTATGCCAATATAATCTTTTCTACATTTTAGTTTGCACATTTCTGTAAAAACCTGTAAATTTCTCCAGCATTTTCAAGTATTTAATCGATCTTTTAAGTTTGTTGCTCATTCAAACATCTGGTTATTCGTTAATTAATAAATCGTTAAACATTTATTGACTACAAAATCAAAATGTTGAAATTGTAATATTTTTTCCGTTAATAAATGGGAGTTTTTACTGAGATACGGAGAGATTATTCTGGCCTTTCCAGGTTTTAGGAGAGTTTCCCTTACGGACATATCCTTTATTTTTTTTTGACACAGGTATAAGTACAGCATTTGTAATAAATGAAGTGTACCTTGTCAAACATGTTATGGGAAGCCATCACAAATTGGCCACAAATGTTAGAAAAATTACTTTAGAGATATAACTCATCAAACATGTAACATGATATCTCTAAAACTACTATCTCCTCAAGCATGTAACAAGGTAACTCTGAAACACATAACTCCTCAAACATGTAACAAGGTAACTCTAAAACACATAACTCCTCAAATATATATTCCTCAAATATGTAAGAAGTTGACCTTCAAACTTTTATATCCTTAGATATTAATCAGAAATAAGAATGAAATAGCCTTACACATGTAACAAGGGGACCTTGACGTTGTATCTCCTCAAACATGTAACAAGGTGACCCTGAAACAGGTATCTCCCCAAACATGTAACAAGGTGACCCTGTAACTGTATCTCCTCAAACTGCTAACAAGGTGACCCAGAAACTGCATCTCCCCAAACGTGTAACAAGGTAACCCTGAAACATGGATCTCCCCAATCATGTAACAAGTTGACCCTGAAACTTGTATCTCTCCAAACATGTAACAAGTTGACCCTGAAACTTGTATCTCTCCAAATATGTAACAAGGTGACCCTGAAACATGTATCTCCCTAAAGGTGTAACAAGGTGACCCTGAAACATGTATCTCCTCAGACATCTAATAAGGTGACCCTGAAACATGTATCTCTCCAAACATGTAACAAGGTAACCCCGAAACTGTTCTCAGACATCTAATAAGGTGACCCTGAAACCTTTATCTCCTCAAACATGTAAAAGGTGACCCTGAAATTGTATCTCCTCAAATATCTAACAAGGTGACCCTGAAACTGCATCTCCCCAAACATGTAACAAGGTGACCCTGAAACTGTATCTCCTCAAACATCCAACAAGGTGACCCTGCAACTGTATCTCCCCAAACGTGTTACAATGTGACCTTGTAACTGTATCTCCTCAAATATCTAACAATGTGACCCTGAAACATGTATCTCCCCAAACATGTAACAAGGTGACCCCGAAATTGTATCTCCCCAAACGTGTAACAAGGTGACTGAAATTGTATCTCCTCAAACATGTAACCAGGTGACCCTGAAACTGTATCTCCTCAAACATGTAACAAGGTGACTGAAATTGTATCTCCCCAAACATGTAACAAGGTAACAACGAAACATGTCTTGTATCTCCTCAAACACACATCTCTTCAAACATATAACAAGGTAACTCTGAAACATATAACAAGTTGACTCAAACGTATCTTTTCCATCACATATTTTCAAATATGTAAAAAGTTGACCTACAAACTTGTATCTCCTTTGATATTGATCATAAATGTGAAACAAAGTTGCCTTTGACATGTAACTCATCAAGCACATAATAGGATGACTCTAAAACACGTATCTCCTCAAATATTAAGGTGATCCTGAAACATGTAACAAGGTGACTAAAATGTGACAATTTGACACTCGATCAGGTATCTTCTCAAACATGTTACAAGATGACCTTGAAACATGTAACAAGGTGGCCCTCAAACTTGTATCTCCTCAAAAATGTAACAAACCGATCCTCAAACATGTAACAAGGTGGCCCTTAAAAAAATACACAAATTATTTGCGATAAGAGTACAAAAAAGTGCATCTAGTTTGGGAATTGGATTATTCAGAAAGTAAGACTGATGGTAGGCAAATGTCGAGCTGATTCCATATAGGCACGCTCCATTTCAGGGTTGCCATAAATTGATGGCATATGTATCTGTAATGTTGCACTGTGCAGTTTAAACATTTTTAGGCAATTTATCAGCGCCTGTAAAATAACGTTTGATGATTTAGATTTTGACAGCAAAGAACATTTCAACAACAAAATTCATAAGTTTATGACCCCAAGAAGTTAAGTGCGGGGACAGATAAGTTTATGACCCCAAGAAGTAATGTGCGAGAATGAGGGATCGCTTACAAGGTCGGGATGAAAATGGCCATAGTAAACCGCAAACAGGTTGGTCATCAATAAACAATATTTTGCCGTGGATGGCGTTGTCACAGTAAAGACACATGCTAAAACTAAAATGACTTCGTTCCATCATATAAAGTGATAGAATAAAATAAAACTGTAAACAGTGTTTACAAGCATCATACTTACAAAATTATTTAATATAGCAAATCTGGCAATGTCGTTAGCTTCCAACCAGCGCCGATAGTTTTGACATCTTCCCAAAGCTCTCCGGTGTCTCTTAGGGCCTCTTTAATATCATCCTTATCGCTGTCGTCTTTATAAACAGATTTTATCTTGAAATTGTCCCAATCAATGTTAAGGTCAATATGCTCAGGGCCTCCGTGAGTAAACAACACTTGAAATGTCGTTTTGGCCTTTTGTTTGTTGGTATCATTTTTGTCTTGTAAAAACTCCATTAGTTCTGACAAGACGTTGTAATATACGTAAATGTCTCTTATCATTGTCTCGCCATTTTCGTTATTTGGATTCAAGAGCCTTACAGTTAGGTTTTTTCCAAAATCAATTAGGAAACATTGCATTTCATCGAGATGTATTATAGGGGGTAGTACTGATAAGTCTGTGTCATCACTCTCGTCCAAACCAAAACACACATAGCCAACAAATAAAATGTAAAAAATTAACTTCATATTATTGTTGGTATATAACCATTAGTGCAGTTTAAATAGTTCGTAATGCCTGTTTTATCTTATCTTATCTGGGACATGAGTGGGCATCTTATTTAATATGTGTGCAAAGAAATGCTTTTGACGTTCTGACAGCTTATATTTACTGAAATATTAATTATATTTATTTAAAAGTTGATACAGTTCGTGGTAATTTTAATATTGTTGTAAAATTATTATTGATTTTCATTGTAGATAATTGCTATCATAAATTTAGTGCAACCACGGTAATCCGGCTTAATTTTGTGACCTGGTTTAGGGAAAAGCCAGACAACTGAGGGGCCATTTAAAAATAGGACTTTAAAGACGTAAAATGTCCCTGCAAAATCTTAGATAGGTACTACATTTATGCTTTGCTGGTATACTTTGCAGTTAATCAAAAGAAATAAATTGTGTTATAATAATAAAACGTAATATGAGTTGAACAGTAAAGTAGGTACTGTACAACCATCATAATATAATGTAGAGTTTTTTTTAAATATAACAGTTAAGGCGTTAAAACAATAAACTTTTGGTTCAGATATCTATTTATTTGAAAACGCATGAAATAATCAGTGATTAAGGTATTAATATTCATTATTAATTAAAAGGTAAAAATTACTGCTGCTAATGAAACATATTTTTCTATCATTTGATTTTATCAGTAAAAGTGTTTTTTCCCGAAAAACTAATTTTTGTCATTAACACTATTTTTTATCGGTAAAAAAATTCTGTTACATCGGTACTGTAATTATGTCATGAAACTAATATAAAAAATATACTCTATTTCTCTACCAGAATAAATATTAAATACTAAGTGAAATGTGTAAATCAATGTGATTGCTAGTTTTACTTAACAGTACTCTACAGGGGTGTTCGAACTATCGAGGTCCGGCCTAGTGAGGTTGTACTTTACATATTTATCCTATTTTGTGATGTCCATTAATTAGGTCGATAAACTTAGGTTTTACTCTTTATTATATCAAAGTACAATATACAATTTGAGCTTTAATTTTTGACATCAAATATAAATTGAGCTTATGTTGAGAACATTTATTGAGGGAATTGCTCACTCTACAAACTGCATGCATTGATGTTATATGTACGGTTTGCATTCAAGATAAAATAAATATATTTTGACTCCTATACTAAAATATGGATTTACATCACTGTAAAACGTATTTACTTTGACCACATGTTTCCATCACAATCGGGCATAAACTGATCGATTGTGGTGGTTTGAAGGATGTTCGAAAAGGTTTTAGTTTAGAAGGGAGTTTAAAGGTGGTGCTTAGGGGTGATGCCACTGACATTCACCGTGTCATCGTTTTCTTGCGCCAATTGAATATATATTTTTTATAAATTTAAAATCTTATATAAAAATAATATTTTATGTCTATCATAGTAAAACCATATATTTGTGGTGTGTATTTGTGTGTGTTTTTAGATATTTATTTGTGTTATATTTATTGTTAAATACTTTTTGTTATTAATTTATTGGTATTTATATGTTATTCATTACGTGTGAACCCTATTGTTAAGGGTCTGATGGTATTCATTATTGTTATATTATTATTTGTTGGTATATCATTATTTATTGTTATATTATTCTTGGTTTTTATATTTTTATTGTTATATTATTATTTATTGTTTCGTTTTTGTTTGTGAATATTTAATGTTGTTTGTTACAATGTTGTTCTTTATTAATTATTTTAGTAGTATTTTGTTACCTTAATTTCAGCTATTAAGTAGTATTTTTGTTTGACGATGATAGCCAACATTGGTTTTCGCTAGGGAAAAATACCTACATGTAAATTACTTATTACACTTTTTTTTATTATTTGCGACCAGACGTTTTGCTAACTAAAAGTTGTTGAATTGTTAACTTACACTTGGAGGAAACGTTTTCATCTTACGACTTCTTCAGCCTCGTACTTTTGCCGCTAGGGATGCTGCAGTTGTGCTTCCTCGGTAAAATTTTTTGAAAGTTAGAAGTGATGTGATCGAAGAGTATGTGTGATCTGTGCCGTGTTTGTTCATTTAGGATGTCATTTTTATGTGTGTTGCTATGTCTATATATTTCATACTGTTCGAGTGTGTTTAATTTATGGCCTTTGTTGAATGTGTGGAGGATGCTTATGTTATTTTCCATACTTTTGCACGAGTGTTTAGTGTCCATGAGGTGATTTGCGAAGGTGAATTCAATAGTAATGTGCAGTGCGCTTTTGTGTTCTTTATATCTTTCGGCGAAAGATCTAATATTGTTCAATATCGACAAATATTGTTTGTCCAATATAGAACTTATTGCCGTTGTTCTATTTTAATTTCTATACTCCTGGGTTATTGTATGTGTTGGTTTTGTTATTAATGCTCTGTCTGATAGCCGTTTGGCTTTTATTTGTTGTACTGTCAGCTACATTGTATCCTGCTTTTTTGAATTGGTATGCTATTTTATTTGTGAGTTTGTTTATGTATGTGAGGGTGATGAATTTGTTTGTGTTCGTGTTTTTGTTGTTTGTGTTGTTGTTATTGTTGTTGTTGAATATTTGTCTGTGTAGTTTGTCTATTAGATAATTTCATCCATTTTTGTGAGCTAAATATTTGATTGTGTTCAGTTCCTCTGTGTAGTTAGTTGTGGACATAGGTATTTGATTTAGTCTGTGTAGTAAATGTTCGAAGGCTGCATGTTTATTTTGTATTGGGTATCGATGTGTTGTGTATCAGTGTGTCTGTTATCGTTGGCTTGTGGTATATGTTGAATTCATGTTTGTTTTGATTTTTTGTTATGGTGATGTCTAAGAAATTCAATGTTTTGTTGTTTTCAGATTCTGCAATGAACTGGATAGTTTTGTGTATTTTGTTTATATGTGTTTGGAGTTGTTGGCATTGTCTTATGTTTCCTCGGTGTAGTATTATAAATTTATACTTATAGTTCCTCGTCATACTTGTGCAATTCAGGGTTTTCAGAATAAGAAAATAATTACTTTAGCTCGGAAGAACATAAAAGTAAAGAAAAAAATTAATACGAGTAGATATTGAGGTATAAGAGGGGACAAAATTAAAAAAACGAACTACTAAAAATTAATACATAAATTAAAATTAAAATCCGATAGATAGGGAATATTTTATTTTTAATTTTAAAAATCGTGGTATTGTCTAATAAATATTGTTTATGAAATAAATTGCGTCCTATTTAACTATCTAGGCTTAATATAAATGGGCCTATTTAAGGTAACCAATTATGAATACACAACATAAAACAGTCTCGAACTATAATAAAGTTTTATTGACCATATGGTCATTTTAGTTGTTAAACAATCATGTCCATTGATAACTGTGTGTAAGCTCTATTGTCTTATTGACCTGAAATGTTGCTTTGTAAACAAAATTTAGATTAGGCTATTATAATATTAGTTTGGTTAGAGGGCGTTTTGTGTTATTTAAATTAAATTAGAGTGTGATATGAATTATTCCATTTTTTTCAAAGTATTGATAACATTTTATCGTATTAATTTTAATATACTGTAAAATATTCTCGGACGTTAGGCTTCAGGGAGTACCAATTATTTCAAGTAATAACCCATTCCGTTATGTATTTATTGTTATGTTGTTTTAATACTATTTATTGAATTTTTAGTGTTTGTTGTTCTATATTTATTCCTCATGTTTTTGTAATTTTGTTATTTTTAATGATTTGCGGTTGTTACTACTCTTGATTGGTGATGATAAAAATTGGTTTTCTGCAAAAAAAAACAAGTAATATACAGAAATATTTTTTATAGTCAATTCCAACTCAAGTTTAACAAAGAAAAATTTTATTTTAGTTTCTTTCTATTAAATAATTACAAAATAATATATATATATATATATATATATATATATATATATATATATATATATATATATAAAGTAACATATCCTATGCGTTAAAACAGCTATTCTACCACCATAACCTATAACATAAAATCAGGTGTTTTATGAAATAATGTTATATCTTATTTTAGGGCAAATACACACACACGCACCCACACACACATGCATACACGCACACGAACTCACTCATATAGTGTGAATTAATAGGAGGAATTGAAAAAAATAAATAAATACAGCCAATAGACCAAAGTCATTTCTAGGAGTTGAACTCATCCTATAACTTCTGTAGAGTAGGTTTACTAATGTTTGAAGCATGTACCTTGTGATAAATACTCATTGGCGTTTAACTATAGATGATCACATTTTGTGACCTATAAGGCTGTTCTTTCTATTGCTTTTCCTTCAGAGAATACTATATGAAGACGTCCAATAGGCGATTGTATAGTTTCATCTCAATAGCATAAAACTGATTGTTGATAATTGTTATGTAGGGTTATAAAAAGATTAATAAAATTAAAATTAAAAAGAATTCTCAAAAAAATGAATTTATAATTAGTAAGAGGATAAATGACTAAGTAATGTAGTTACAATAAAAATATTGGAAACAACCACAATACCTCAAAAATAACTAATATTACAAGTTACCTAAGATTAAACCCTTATGTACATTTTGAAGACCACATCATCATCATTAGAGGGTCTTGTTACAAAATTACAATCTAGAAAACATTAAGTTACAAACTAGAGTGACTATATATTGTGCTCTTCATATTGTAAAGTAATTTAGTTATAAGTTGAGCTTTTTTCACAGTAAAAATTAAAATCAATTACTTACCAATTTTGAATGTAACCTTATTAAATGAGTATTACCACTATTCCTTGAAAGTTATGTTCGTGAAGAAATAAAACAGCTGATTTGCCTTTATATTCGACAAGATGACTGAAATGGTTTGAACAATCCATTTCTTTTTAACTGCTATACATTATTCCTTAATAGAACTGTATTGTTAGATTTCATGAAATAACTTTCCAATGTAATAGCTGGTTATTATGCGTAATAATTGTACAATATAAAAGGTAATTAATGAGAATCATGCATAAGTAATAATCTATTTATGAATTATCTATAAAATAACTTTTATTAAAAATAATTTTAATTGTTATTAATAATTATTAAATAATACATAACTTTTACAAATATTCTTTGAGCTTAGCTTGTAACGTTATGTTGAAAGAAATAAAAACATACACAAAACTCACAAATTAATTATTTATTAACTCATACGCGTTTCAATGACGAAGTCATCATCATCAATGAGTAAATAAATGATTAATTTGTGAGTTTTGTATATGTTTTTATTTGTTTTAACAAATAACTTTCTTTAAAAAGAAATTCATTAATATTTTGGGCGTTTCTGAAATTTTAAATATTTTTGTTTACGTTTGACCTTAATAAAATTACGACTTTCTGAAGTTTTATTAAATCTATAATAAAACCTATTCAGGTAACAGCTAGTGCTTTATACTGATTAAAACATTTTGCTTAAGTTTATAGTCACTTAAAATTATTAGTTGTCATATTATATTTTACTTTTTTTTTTGAAGTTTTGTCGATCATCATCAACAACAGATTCAATTAATGGTTATGCTTATTATTTTCTCAACTTCAAATACTTTTTCCTAACAAGTTTAGCTCGTACTTCTTATAAAGTAGTTGAATCGTAGCAAAGTCAGTATATACATACTATGTACTAAGACTTAAAGGAAATGGAAGTAGCTTGACAAAATTGTGCTAAAAGTCTCGTGGTAATTAGACTAGCGTGGAGCTAATATTTAGTGCATTAATGATCTCTTTATGATGAAAATAAAATTTATTTTGATGAATTTACTTGAAAATTATATATTCAAGTGCTTGTCAAAAACAAGCGACCTGTTTACTGACTCGTTATTCTAGAACTTTGGAATGAAACATATTAACACACACACACACACACACACACACACACACACACACACGAATAATTTAAATATATTGTAAAAATGTGTAATAAGATGAAAGTTATTAGGATACTTTGCTACTGCAGAATTTTAAATATTAAGAAATTATTATCAACTATTATTATTTTAATTAAATTATTTTTTCCTAATTGTTTTTATTACGAAATATATACGACGGTAATATAATATTACCTTAGTATTATACAATCAATCTATTATTGGAAGCCAGAGTTTTGTGAAAATTATAACTAAGATATATGTTAAGGTCAAAGTTTATTGAAAATCGAAAGTATATTCAAGTCAACAGTAGAAAAACAATTATGCTAATTTTTAATTAAGAGAAATATTTATTTAAACAATCTTATTAGGAAATATAGGATTTTGTACTTTACATGAAATATAGTGTCAGAATGTAACTACAATAGGACTTCGTAAATATAGCACAATATAAAACTATCTAGAGAAGAAAATATCACATAGGCAACGTTTGTTTACATTTTAAATTTATTTAAAGCTTATATATTTATGAAACTGTTCATCACTGAATTAAAAAAAAACTTGTTTAAAACAATTTTAAAATAATTTGTGTATTTGAAACCTTTGATACGGTTTTTTCAATTTAATTTTCAACTTTCTCTTCGATGTCTTCCCACAACTCTTTAACACTTAGTAACAGTTCTTGCGTAGAGTTTCCCACTTTCTCACTACCCTCAGGCTGTATTCTTTTTATTAAATTATCAATGTTATTAATCATATTTTTTATACTTTGTTTCATATCCGTGGGGCTTTTTTCACCGACAATTCTATTGTATATTTCTTTGCCTTTCTGTTTCTTATAGCTGTCAGTGGATTGCAATAAGTCCTCAACTTTTCCCAAGTTTCTGTAGTAATCGTCTAAGTCTTTGACTATATCTTCTCCGGTCTTTTCAGAAGAAGAGTTTAATTCGGCTCGTATTTTATCTCCTAAAATTTGCAGTTCTTCTGGAATATCTTCATTGAAAAGAATGTCAACGTCTTTAGACCCATAAACTGTTTGTAAAAGCAATACAAATGTATAAAGTATATACATGTCTTATAGATGTATGAGTTTAAATAAGATTTTGCAACGTTAGGTATCTGATTAGACCAGTATATAATATTAAGATAAATTGGTTATATAAATCGAGTTAAAAGTAATAGCACATAAAACGTGATATATTAAATTCTTGTTAAAATGTTTCTAATGTAGACTATTTGTAGTTTTAACATTTCCATTATAAACATTGTTTTTTGTTTGGCTACAGTTGAAGGACAGTTTCGTGGGTGATTGTCAAAAGACGCTTAAAAAATTAATTGTATTTTACATTAAATGATAATATAAAAAATTGTTAGCAAATTTTGTATAAATTAGAACAAAATAAACTGTGTATAGATTTTTAAAATCTGAAAAGAAGGGAAAGTGAACACTAAATACCTTCAATAGCAGTACACTAATTATTTTACCATGATTAACAATTGGTATTGTAACAATTTTAAATTAAACGTTAAAATAGAAATAATATTCGTTTACAATTAATTATATACCATTGTTTTGTTTATTACTAAAAGTAATAACATTTAGAAAATAATTAATAATGGATGAACCAACTGACAGATTCACGTAATCAATGAAATTCTAGTATATTGCATCAATTTTGCAATAAATAATTTGATGAAAAGATATCAGACAGAAAATTTTATAAGAAGATATGAACAAATGTTTGATTGTTATCAATATATCGTGGTTTAATAAATACATGTATATGTATAGAAGTTATGGGAACTATATAAAAAACACCTTAATGCACATAAGAAACCTCAAATGTATATCTATTAATGAAATACATACTTTTCCTAGTATATAGGATTTAAAATGAACATGAAAGTTTAGAAATTTATATACTTACTAGCGTTACCCGACGCTCGTTGCTGCGCCCGAAATCATAGTTTATAATAGAAAATGGAAAGTTATTAATTAATTTTCCAATAATATATATATATATATAAAAATAAAGTAAATTAATTGAAGAACAGATGAAAGTGGCGTGAGACTTAAGAATACATCAAGGCACTGACAGTTTGGCAACGCCATATGTATATTGCAAATATAGCAACGCCGTAACCTTGTTATTTAATTCAGTAGTGTAAACGTTCTTAGTGTCTTTATATGATATTCCCGGCCTGTATGCCGACAAAACAACTCTCAATGGTTCATGTATTCCTTGATATTTCGTTATATTACTGTATCAAAGAAAGAGGTAACGATTTGTAATATAGACTTGTGTAACCATCTTTTGTGTCTTTCTTGTTTTAGCTGACGACAGTGTTCGAAGCGCTTATAATATCTATATAGTACGTTTATGAAAAACTTCCGAGATTTTTAATTATTTTTTCCTAATGAAATAAGTGTAGGCCTACTTAATTAATAAATATTTAAACATCTTAATAATATTAATACGTAATCTTACGTTTGTACATATATATGTATATGCTGATACGTATTCTTTCACGGATGGAAAAAATGATATTTAGTGAACATTCGGAGTACATCCGTTAAGTTTGCAGTGCATAAAATAGCAGTTCCGTCGTTTTGCAAGGTTCTTAGGCAGGTTGCACACGGGCCACAAGACGTCGACGAAACGCAGAACGCAACGTTGCGCTCAGTTAGCCACAAATCGACTGCTCGCCGGCTGGAGTTGTAAGCAATAGGTGGTCATTAGTGCGTTTACACGGAGGGACAGTTTCCAGCGTTTAAAGCGCCAAAGACGCGCCACGAGCACTGGCAACGGTCCAGGACCGGGACTTTTGGCGTCTGCTGCCGCTTGCCGCGTCTCGACTCTGCTCTAATACAGACGTATTTTTTCACTTCTGCTGTTTTGCTCTACACAATGTGCTCCTTTGACACTAAACTGTTCTTAATCGAAGTGCTGAGTAGGCCTGTGTGGTGGAATCAAGGAGTAAGTGGATATTCCAAAAAGCATTTGAAATTCAAAGCCTTGGAGGATGTTGCTTCTACAATGTATAGAAATTATGAGCAAATGGAGGCTAATTCAAGACAGATATATGTACATATAAGACTCAAAAGTTCGTTGTAGCATCTTTCGGGCATACGGTAATGAGTAAAAAACCTTTCTTCATCTTCGCTAAACTCACTCGATAGAAGCTTGGAACTCAAAACAGGATAGGCCCAAAACTGTCTAATCACTTTTCTGCGTCGTCTTACAGCACGGCGAAGCATTATACAAAATAAATATTCTTCATCATTCTCACTGTCTCGTCAACAGACGGCTGCCGAACGAGGGTTACTAAACTAAGGTGGGGAAAATCGCAGTAGAACGCTGAAACTCGCGTTTGCCGTCTGAAACGAACTCGCGATTTCATTACCACAGACAACAGCGTTTTCACTTGCTGCTTGATTCTACCGCACAGGCCTACTCTCCACATCGATAATGAACCGTTCAGTGTCAAAGGAGTAAATTGTTTAGAGCAAAACAGAAGTGAAAAAATACGTCCGTATTAGAGCCGATTCGAGATGCGACAAGCGGCAGCAGACGCCAAAAGTCCCGAGTCCTGGGTCGTTGCAGTTCTCGTGCAGCGTTTTTGGCGCTTCAAACGCTGGAAATATCCACTCCGTGTGAACGCACCAATGACCGCCTATTGCTTTAACTCCACAACTACAGACGGCGATTTGTGGCTGACTGAGCGCAAGTTACGTTAGGCGTTTTGTGGCACGTGTGCAACCGGCATTATTTAGTATTGACGAGGTGAACCCAACAACAGTTTCGCTCTTCAACTGATGTTAGTTCACTTCGTCAACGTTAGATATGAGATTCTAGTGAAAACGGCGGAACTGATTTTATGCATTGCAAAAGAAACGGATTTACTCCGGATGATAACTATATATATATATATATATATATATATATATATATATATATATATATATATATATATATATATAACATTGTCACTTAAAAATTACTGATTTCTGAGTTAAACTTACTTTAAAATGTCGGTAATTTGAATCTAAGCCTTATTTTGAATTTCATCATTCAAAGCTTTAATAAAGTGGTAGTCACTGTCATTTATTACAATCGCTTCTGTCGTCGTGGTTCCTATTATTTTTATAGTGGTTTTTTCAGTTCTGTAATTTTTCCCAACAAATTTCCAGTGTTCTTCTATGTCTTTTATTGCATCTTTTGCCGAATTTATATCTCGATCGTCGGCTTTCCACCCATATTTGTCCATTAGTTTATTATAGTCTATGTCCAGTTTCGTGAAGGTGGGTCCGCCTTTATCGTAGATAATTTTATATATTTCTCTCCCCCTTTCCCATCTGCTGGCGTACTCAGAATCCAGTAGCCTGTTGATGTTGTCTATCGCAATATAATAATCAAACAAGTCTTGAATAAACTCCCTTCCGTTTTTTACGGTTGGATTCGTTATTTCACTTGTTATCCTTGTACGCAATGTTTCCATCCAGTCGGGCATTTTCTTATCATCAATCCCATCATCGTCTGCGTCATTGCAATGGGAGAGAATTTTCATTAATAAGACTACAACACTTATAAGCCCTGCTTGAACTAACATCATTCCAAAATTAATCTATTACTCGAGAGATAATGACAGCATCTGATTAGCTATCTCAATATAAATATATTTATAAATTATGTAAGGAACAATTAATTACAGTAAATGTATTCTTGTGTTACTTTCTTAGATAAATTTGATTTTCAAAATTTACTGAATAAAAATCAAGAATTAATAGTCTAAATGTTACTGTAAAAGATTGTATTACGACAAATCTTAGGGTTTACTAACACGAGTTGGTAAATGTAAGGATTTTATATTTAAGAGATGATTTTCCAGATTTTACCATTAGAGTTTGGGGAGATGCTAATGGGGAGGTTTTACCAACGGAGTTTGGTAAATGTTTTTTGTGTGTGGAATGAATCAATGAGTATTTCTTAATATTTTTCCTTGCTAGCAATTTTGTCCTTGCGTTTACATTTTGTCAGTGTTCAGTCATTCTGTACAGTGTTAATGGTAAAAGTTCGAAATTAACTAAGGATCAGAGAAACGTTTGTACTTTTTTTTGCAATTGAGAGTCGATAAATTTTAGGGTTTACTAGAAATTTTTAACATTTATACATGCTTTTAGAGTGACGTGTACATAACGATATGTAACTATTTATTCAATTCCTTGTATTAATTTACACTCTCCTTATATATATCTTGTTGAAATTTTAAATTAAAAAAAAAAATACTTTTTTATACATCCACTCAAGTTCAAATACATTACTTACTGTAGTAGTAGGTGATAAATGATGTTATTATAGTTTTTTCAAATACTAATTATTTAAGACTTCCAGTATTTTTGTTGTGCATCTTGTTGATTTTGTATAAATTACATTTTTTGATATTAACTTGGCAAACAACCCTTACTTACATATTTACTCAGTAGACGCTTTCCGCACTAGGCCAGCGCATTGACAACACACCTGAGCAACAGTCTTGTCAGTGACTCATTGCATTGAATAAAGCGCTGACGTAGTGCGAAACGCGTCTGAATAAAAAGTGTAATTCATTAATTGAATTTAATTAACTGATTTGAGCTTTATATTGTTGAAAAACTTTTCACAAAGTATGCAATATAGTTATTTCATCACATTTGGCCAAAAATAAGTGACACATACGATTTCATAAAACAGCTGATTTTATATTATTGATTATATGGTACAACAGCTGTTTAACGAATAAGTTATGTTACTTTATTTGTATTAACTGTAATTACTTAATAAAAAGTTACTAAAATAAAATGCTTCTTTGCTGACCTAAGTAGGAATTGTCTTTAAAAATATTTGTTTATTGTCTAAAATTACTTTAATAGAAAAATATATTTGGTTATCTTTACATTAACACTTCATACCCTAAAATGAAGTTTTTGTAGTGTTCACAACTTAGTCGGAATGTTTATTAAAAAAATTATATCGTTAGATGTTATTGTTCAAACTAAATAAACTATGTTCCACAGCAAAGAGAACGAAATTAACCTCTATATTATATTTACTTAAGACTATGTGGAAAATTACATTTTTAAAAATAGGAAAAAATCAAAAATTGTGAAATTACGTATGAGTTCCTCTTGCATTTGCTTGTAGTTATAATTATACTGTAATAAATAAATAAGAAACTTTAATAAATAAGTTACCCCTAAGAAAATGTTACTAAAACTTCAAAGGTTTTGAAAAAAAGACAGCAAGTGTTGATAAAAACTAACACAATTTCGGAACTGTGTTATTCGGATTCATCTTTTTGCTAAAAATCAACAGCAAATATCATTATGAAATGGCGATACTTGATATAATACTGTAAACAGAAAAGTAAGGATTTAAATACACTGGGCCGAGCTATACTCGGGTTTCGCTATAGACCGATTAATGCTGGTTTATAAATTATGTATTTGTCGTATTTTTGTATAGAGTTTACTTAATTAATATGCAAAATAAATATCACCAGATTGCTAACGTACCTTGCAAAGTTAATCTATTGTTTTGTAGAGCCTTCAATATACAAATTGTTTAAGTAAATAAATGGTGTTGATTACATGTTGAGATTATCATGCAAGATGATGTACGAGAATGAAATTACAGTAGAACCTCTAATTCGTCACGTTCGGGGACCGAGGGGTGACAAATTTGAGAAAAAGAAGAATCACGGAAGTCGTGAAATTAACTTGTAATTGTGGGTAAATATAGAACATAAATACGTAAATAGGCATGCAATGTAATTAATGTTGTGCTTACATTATTCATTGTCGGCCGAACACTATTAAAATACTAGTACCCTCCCGTAAAGTTCTTAATTACAGATACAGTACGTTAATCCATTGTCATAAGAGGCAGAAAAAACATACTACAGTACCTTATGAGAGAAATAACTCTAGCTCGAAAAAATACGGTATATCAAATGTATTTACGTTTTAATTTTTAAAAACTTCTTTCATTTTCTGTTGTACTAACGAATTTTTTTGTCACCTAAAGTCTACTATGTGACAGTGCATACGATGTTTGTTCTTATTATGATAAATGCGGTGATGAATTAGAGAAGGTGACGAATTGGAGAGGTTCTACTATAGTACATCTGCTGTATTTAGTTCATTTCTATAACCCACTTCCTAGAGTTCTTCCTCTCACTCTCTCTATCTGTATATACATATATATATGTGTGTGTGTGTGTGTGCGCGCACGCGCGCCTGTGCACGTGTGTGCGTGTGCGTAAATCAAACATAAATTTATTAAACATACATCATAGTAAACCTCGTGTAATAGTAAACATTATTTAATAAAAATTAACTTATCCCAACTGGACGCTTTTATATGTTACTGTGGTATAACAAAATGGTATGTTTTATGAAAAAAAACCTGGTATTAAAATCGTTTTGTGTGTATTGTTAAGCGACTTTTTTCTTCCTTTTTGCGGCGTTGTTACTAAGTTTCTTAAGATGTTTTTCCTTGTCCTTGGAGATTTCTGGATCACCAAGATAATTTTTTTTCACCAACATCGATTGCGTATGGAAAGGAAATATAGAAATTTGTAAATACTGTTTCTCAAAATATACACTTACGTGTATAATGTAATTTTAGATCAATTCATTATGATTGCTCAAGATAATAAAGTATCAAGTCAATAACACATAATGTGGAAAAAATAAAACTATATGGATTCACAATTTAAGATATTGAAATATTAAAAGCTAAGACAAAACTATATGGATTCACAATTTAAGATATTGAAATATTAAAAGCTAAGACATCAATTAAATTGATTGCACTATGTACATCAATTACGTCAAGCAGTACTTATACTCACTATTACACTAAAAAAACGTTTTTATTTGTTTTAGTCAACAAAACGTTACAATTATTAGTGAAAAACACTTCGTTGTCTATAGCGCGTTTCATTCTATAGTACGTTTCAAATATAGCATCAACAATAGAAGTTCTAATGTCTTTTAAATGATGTTGGCGAATTAATGATTACAAAAATTGCTTTCACTATTTAATAATTCGGTTGTGACGACCGATACGTATAGCAGTGAGGTTTGTCAGGGACTGAGTCAGCGGACTCCCCACCACTCTGAATGTCAAGTAGACCACTACGCACCGGCTGACCAAGTCTCTTACCTTGTCTCGAGGGTTTTGGATTGGGTTCCAGATAACACTTCGGAGAAATAACGGATACTACCCGTTGGTACGGGGGATAAGGGTTGAAACAAAACTAAAAAGTATTTAATATAAAAAAAAATCACTTTTAAAAACAGGACTATAAATATTATAAAAAACGAGCAGAGAAAATGTTTAGTAGATCAACAGTTCCTCGGTTGTAGTCTCCATACATGTTGTTACCTCACGTGCAGCCTTCTCCCCAATCGTCTTCCACAGATCCATTATATCTTCAACAACCCTTTTTGCATAATTTACATCTTTACCGTCAACTTTCCAACAATACCTCTCGAGCAGTTTACTATAATCTATTTGTACTTTTAATATCGCAGGCCCTCCTTTTGCAACCATAATGTTGTACAATTCTTTTCCCTTTTCAACTCTAACTGGGTCGTCATTGTCTATCAGTTCCTGTATGTCGTCCAAGTTGTTGAAATAGTCGAATAAATCTTCCATCAAGTCTGTTCCGTTTGTATACTTCGGATTAGTTAATTCCTTCACGAGTTTATCACCCAGTTCAGTCAGTACTGTCGGCAAGTTTTCATCGTCAATTTCATCTGTTTCTTTACTTCCAGTGCAAATGTTTATAATTAAAAATAATAAAATAAAATTTTTCATGATAGTGAAATAAAAACAATAAAAATAGAGACGTTAAATTACAAAATACTTTATAGAACAATTATAGTTTTAATTAAACAGTGATAATGTATGATGGCAGTTGTAAGTATGTAATTAGGTTAATTACATAAATCAATCTGCGAACAGCTATACACATAATATTTCTCCAAAAAAATCAGCATTATATAAACACAACATTAGGAACTGTTTAAAAATCTTTGAAAAAACTTTATATAATAGATTTTTAGTCCCTGAATGAAATGCTGCAGGGGTTAATGAACTTTAACAATATCACTTTAATAGATATACAAATAAACAGTCACAAAAATAAATTTTATTAATAAATTACATTAAGATTGTTTGGTTTTTAGTTCACCCCTTAAAATAGGTAAAACAATGATGAGTAGTAATATAACAATTTAAGCAATAACTATTTAAGCACTGTAGTGATTGGTTGTATAAACCAAACTTTGAGTATGAGTACAATAAATAATAGTTTTACATTTTGCTTTTATTATGGTCGGAAATTTTATTATTGTAGAAAATACTATCATGGTAGGAAATTTTACTATGGTAGAAAATATTAAAATAAGAAATTCGATAATGGTAGGAAATTTTAATATGGCAGGGAATTAATCATGGTGGAGGATTTTATTATGTTGGGAAATTTTATTATGGTAGGAAATTTTATTAAGGTACGAAATTTCACTGTGGCGGGAAGTTTTATTATAGTAGGAAATTTCATCATGTTAAGGAACATTAATATGGTAGGAAATATTATTATGGTAGCAAATATAAATGTTCCAATCAAATTCTAATCTAATGAATATAGTAATAGGAGAAAGTCGTCTATTGTCGGACAGGAGAGGGTATCGGAGAAATTATGTTTACTCGGTTTGCCACTTACGGCAGCACCTGTCTTGCCACTACGTTGTTTCTCTAACGAAAGCGGAACAGTTGCCAACATATTGGATAAAGCTAAGTCGCTTAGTTATAGCGTTACGTTTTATGGTTTCCTTGTATTTATCACAGGTCGGAGTTGGGTTTGGGAGATAATAACTTCACTAAGTAGGAGTATTTATTGTATACCTTTATAAACGTACTACGTTACTCTATAAGTTGTAGGTAAAGGGAATTTCTATACAATCCATGTCTGTTGCTCGTACCATGTCAGACAAAAATGAAATTCTGACAATTTTTATAGTTAAAAAAACTAATCAAAGGTCTTTTTCAAGAGAAAACAGGAAAGATAAGAGGAAAATGGAGTGAAGTTAGTATGAATAATGCAATAGAAGAAGTCTTCAGTAACAACATGAGTAAAGGAGGCAAATGTCCCAAGAAGCTCAAGCGGTGAATCTCTTGAAAAACTTCTTAAAATAATAGCGGAACATTCCAGAAAACGGGAAAGATAAGAGGAAAATGGAGTGAAGTTAGTATGAATAATGCAATAGAAGAAGTCTTCAGTAACAACATGAGTAAAGGAGGCAAGTGTCCCATGAAGCTCAAGGGGTGTATCTCTTGAAAACCTTGTTCAAATAACAGCGGAACATTCCAGAAAACGTCTACCCTCGAAGAACTTATTTTATACGGCCACATTAAACTGTTAGTAAAGCAGTTAGTGGCAATTGGTAGGCCAGAGTTTTTGGAATTGGCATAATCACCACTTCAACAGATCTAACGAGATGGCCGGAAAAGACTTATTATGATTTTATATTTACGCATCCAGATTTAAGTCTAAGGGTTGTCGTTTCTGACAGTTCGCCGTAGGATTCAATAAAGAACAACCGGGCAGGTTTTCGTAAACTGAACTGATGAACAGGTTTACTTTTAGTCCTTCACAAATGCCCAACGTGGAGGAGACAGGTGTGCATGTGTACACATCAATAAATTGAAAGTTTTATATATGATGAGGAAACAGGTAGACAAGGTATATCTAGCGGAAAGAGGAAGAAATGTTAATCGTTCCTTTGTCAGTCAAATTTTTCGCCACTTCGTGTTTTCTCGTGGCAGGATTGCAATGATTTAAAAACAGATGTACCTACTAGGCTGTGTATTCGATGAATGGATAAATAAGGATGTTAATTTTCGAAATGGTTACGGTTTTTGTGGAGCTTGCCAATTGGAGTGAAACGTATTGTTTTGCTATTCATCGTAGACACTCAGTAATAAAGATCTGGATGTAATTACTTTTATAAAACGGCACCATATCTACACGCTGAGTCTTCTGCCGAACATGAGCTACAGCCTCTGGACCTTTAAATATGCATACAATGAATCGTGCTCGTAGTGAATAAGACGGTATCCAAACATGAAAATAATATTGAAGGATGTAGGGCCTATCAAATGTTGCATTCTCTAGGGTTTGTCGCATGAAGCGCGAGCAATCTAGGGTTTCATGAACAGGAATCTGTCCATTGAACCGCGTCATTTTTAGCTATTTGGATTTAGCAGCTTCACCCTCTGATGAGAATGAAATCACTTGCAACGCAAACCTTGAAATAATAAGGGTATCTAGATTTTTGTCTCGGCTGTGGCTGAAAATTGAAAACTAACAATTGAACAAGATCCAGAATCGTCGAGTAGGCTACATTTTCATGAGATGTACTCCATAAATCATTTAAATTGTTAGAAAATAAATAAATGAGTATTAACTATCATATTAAAAATGTGTTGTAAATAATAACCCATAAAGTAAGACAAATGAGAACGTGCGAAGTCCTCAGAGTAATACTGGTTTATAATTTTTGTAAAATCATATTATTTTAAATATACTAAATTTATATAAATATAACAAAATACAATAATATCATTTGCCCATCAGAAAAGAAAATAATAATTCTTACTTCAAGAACCAACTAATCAAAACTAATGACTATACTTATCTAATAACTTGTTATTATGACATAAATAACTCCAAATGACTTTCGTTTGGTATCAATGTTATTGAGTGTATTTTACGTAAATGTTTGACGCATCTTAGCCATTAAAAACAAAAGCTCTTGGTTTGCACATTTACACAGAAAACTACGGTTTCATTTGTTCCAAAACTTCATCCATTGCGTCCTTTTTAGGTTCAACAAAATCTTTCAGAACTTTCCATAAAAACTTAGTGTCCTTTATCGTTTCAATTGCATGATTCTTTTCATCAATTCTCCAACCATATTTGTTTACCAGTCTATCAAAATCGATTTCTAGTTTTAAATGTGGAGGCCCTCCCTTGTCTTTTATTATTCTGTACACGTTTTTACCCTCTTCTTTCCTTGTGCCGTTGAAATCCGTAATTAAATCCAAGACATCGTCCAAATTGTTGAAATACTCGTAAATGTCCCGCATTAAATATTCTCCTTTCTCATCAACTGGTTCTGTTATCTCCTTAACCAAGTCGTCCCCCAGTTTTGTCAGGATTTCCGGTAATTTTGTAGAATCAATAACATTTGTAAGGTTTTTTATTTTTCCAAAACAAAATTTAGAAAGTAACACTAACACATAAACCTTGTGCATTTCAACAATATTCATCAGAATTAATCTAACTCTTTTATAAGTCAGTTAAAAAAGCATTGCGTTCAATACAGAATGCTAAGGTTCAATGAAAAAATCCGCCATTTCGCAAACTTTATCTAAGCAATGGCGGAAATACAAAATATATCCAATTGTTGGCTAATAGAAGTAGCATTAGGCCTACTTCTAGTTTAATTGTTAGGATTGTACAAACATTATAGATGTAATTAGAACATTATATAACGTTTTTTTAAAATTTCCTTTTTGAACGTTAATGCATTTTTACATAAAAAGAATATTTTAAAATTATAGTGATCTGTTTATTATTTATAATCCAAACCTATTTCTTCCACAAGTCTTCTACTGGCAGTGATTCCGCACAATCTAGACACATAATCTGAATTAGTTTCTAGCAGTTACTGTGATCGTCAACTAATAATGCGACTAATAAAATGTTTTCTATTATCATAAATATATGATATCTATATTGTTTTACGCGAATGCATATTGTTTTCTGATCTTATAAACAATTGAAATTATCAATTTATAAATTACAATATTCCTTAGTTCCAATGGTTTTCTTTTTAAGTAGGTTTCTTGGTAATAAGACGGTTGACGTCATGAATATGACAGATATTTCAACCATCTTGGTTACAAATTGTAATGCGTTGGAAATTTTATTCGTAAAATTGTACATGAAACCGTATGAGAAGAAAATTTGGTCCAATAAACGATAATGATGAAAGGCGCTTGTATAAAACTCACTGACATTTCCTGAAACGCGTTTAGTACTAGGTCAGTGCGTGAGGGCCTACAGAAGGAGCAGTGACTTCATTTCCCTTGTCATAATTATGGAGGTGTTCATGTCCACCAGCTTAACGTATGTGCAAGGCTTTGTAAAGAAAGTTTGACGTGAGCTGAGGACGATGATTTCGAGAAGATTGAAAACGTGCAGGTTTTAAGCAGTTCTATAGGTTCCTAGGAACCTTGCGCACCAAAGAAGAAACGCGCAAAATTAATTGCAGATGTGTGAAGTATTTTGGAAAAATCTTGAATCTTGCAGCAAACATCTTGAACTGAATGTTATAGAAAAAGCAACTTTCCTGGTTAACTTACGCGATTTGCAAAACTCCACTGGTAATTTATAAAAATTTCATTGTAAATTTTAGAAAACTATTTCAAAACCAATAGTGTCGCTCTTCTCTCTGGTTTAAGTACAAACCGCTCAGATAATGTTACAATTAAAATATTTTGCTTAGGTTGATTTTATTTACGTTTTAAATCAAACGGTTTAAATAGATTCTCAATTGAACAAATTTCTTTTGAGACTAATATTAGTATAGATATAGTATTTACAACTTTTTCATTAAACATTTTATTCCTAGCTCAGCATTTACATTTCTTTTAAGAATAAGTGTTATTGTTGAAATCAACAATTAAATAAGAACAAAACCCTGATTTTCTTTTTGTATACAGTAGAGTGAAGATAATTCGAGGCAGATGGGACTGAGACCACATCGGATTACACGGAAGTATGTTCCTGTGGATCAGAAAAAATAGTTTTAATGAACCCTAAGACTATAATTAAAACGCTTATAGAAATTTATATGAACATTTCTTCAAAGCCCGACTCATTTCTTTTGCATACCGTATTGGTATAAACATTTCCTGGTAGCTGGACTCATTTCCTTTCCATACCGTACTGATATAAACATACTTGGAAGCCCAACTTATTCCTTAGCATACGGTATTGATATAAACATTACATGAAAGCCCAACTCATTTCCTTAGCATGCCGTATTAATATAAACATTTCTTGGAAGCCCGACTCATTTTCTTTGCACACCTTATTAATAAAAACATTTCTTGGTAGCTGGACTCATTTACTTTGCATACCGCACCGATACAAACATATCTTAGAACCCGACTTTCCTTTGGATACCGAATTGATGTAAACATTTCTTGGACGCCCGATCTACCATTTTCTTTCAAATACATAAAGTAGGCTCGAATTTAACGGAAGCTCGAAATATCGGGACTAGGATTTTCGAGACTACTGTATTTGTTAATTTATGTACAGTACATATATTTCATTAACAAGAAACCTGTCTGTTATGATAGAGAGCTCCGTACACCCTCAACGGCTTGACTCTGTCACTGACATAAATTCGATAGGTCACTTTGTATTTAAATTAATATATATATATATATATATATATATATATATATATATATAATATGTTTTCTGGTTTAATAATTTAAAACAACATAGGTTATTCAAATACAAGAATATTTATTAATTTATATCCAAAGCTTTTCGTCGGTAAACAGTACCAACATCATCAGGAATGAAAATTACAATAATGTAAGCTATAGGCCTAAAACACATGTTAAATTAGAAATAGAATTGTTGCTAAATTTATACAAATTGCCTAATTTATTTTGTTGCTGTAACATTATAGACATTGAATATAGTATCAAATTTAGAATGTATTTGTATTTGTTCTTTTATTAATTTGTTACTATTATTGTGTTTATATATTTCGAATGCTTCATATATATTCATTCTTAATCCTTTATTAATTTCTTTTATAAGTTTCATAATTTCAATATTTGGAAATTGGTGCTTATTATTAATACAATGATTTGCAAAATTTGATTTATATATTTCTGGATTAATATAGGCATTCAAATGTTCTTTATATCTTTCTTTTAATTTTTTCTTGGTTTGACCTATATAAGCTTTATTACAGTTTTCGCATTCTAATTTATAAACACCACCTTTTTCATGCATATTAATTTCCAAATATAGAAAATATGAGACTTATAAAAGAAATTAATAAGGGATTAAGAAAGAATATATATGAATCATTCGAAATATATAAATACAATAATAATAACAAATTAATAAAAGAACAAATACAAATACATTCTAAATTTGATACTATATTCAATGTCTATAATGTTACAACAACAAAATAAATTTGGCAATTTGTATAAATTTAGCAACAATTCTATTTCTAATTTAACATATGTTTTACGCCTATAGCTTACATTATTGTAATTTTCATTCCTGATGATGTTGGTACTGTTTACCGACGAAAAGCTTTGAATATAAATTAATAAATATTCTTGTATTTGAATAACCTATGTTGTTTTAATATATATATATATATATATATATATATATATATATATATATATATACACACATACATACACATATTTTATATACATATATGAAAATGTATGAACATAAAACTCAAGACAAACTAATAACAGAACGAATTCAGGTTAAATCTAAACATAATAGTTTACTACATTGCGAGTGTTGGATGAAGTAACGAAGATATAACATTTATTTCGGAAAATGCAATTGTAATGACACTGAGTGATGTCGTTGTGCGAGCGAATGTAGGTTGGTGACAGCGTAATTTAGCTAATTACAGTATACAACCTATTGAATGTATTAATATTAATATATTACAGGGATAAAAAGCGTCAAGTATACATATTGTTTTATATTTTTATTTTCTTATTTATTAATGTATGTCCATAAATATGTTTAAAAAATCGTTATCTACAAATCGTATGTCTCAAATGCGTTTTTAATACTTCTTGGTCATCATTTTTAATGAGAAGGCTACAAAATCGTAACACTAGAAAAGAACAATTTATGCCACTTCCATGCTGTGAGGGGAATTTGGTTGGGGGGGATATTTTTTTTTTTGCAAACGTACAACCCTTTCTGCAAGAGCTATACAAAATTCTGTTGAAAATTTGCTTGAGAGTAATAGATGGCACGTTTATTTCTTGCAGATAAAAACTTTTCCCCACACTGTAATACCCAAGGAGTTTTTTCTCTATAAAATGAACCTCTGAATAATATTGTTGATCTCTACTCTGAGTCTTTTTAGTTATAGATGATGAACACTTGGTCAGGGTTGCCAAGTTTTTCTAACAAATAAAGCAACTGGTCAGGGCTGCCAAGTTTTTCTGATAACAAATTTTTAAAACATAAAAATTATATTTGCGTAAATAGTTTCTTACATATTAGTTAAATAAAATGTATTAAACTAGACATTGTTTTAATAGTTACAAAAACGTTCTTTACCTACACTTCACAAAACATAAATTCAATATAGAAGAAACAATATCGCTTCTTGTTTAAGTCGATATTCATCGATAAGCAAAAAAAAAAAAAAAAAAAAAAAACGCCCAAATGTAGGTGCGATATTCTTTTACAATCTTTGAATTCAAGAAGACGATTCACTTTCATCGCTAGTTTCATAACTGGCTTCGATATCCTCTCCATTTATCTGCCTTTGAACTGTGTTCCACATTTTTCTAATATCCTTCACGTACCTTCCGATATCTTGCAATTCCATTTCTCGACCATAGTTATGGCATTTTTTTATATATTCATAGTCAATTTTCAAATCAATAAACGGCGGCTGGGCGTGGCGTTTCACCAGTTTATTGTACTCGACCACGCCTGCAGACCGTTCTGAAGGATCTTCGCGTCTTAGAAGCTCAGAGATATCCAACAGAAGATTGTAGTATTGGGATAGCTTTAGTATTAACGATTCATCCACGTCTATCCTTGGATCCAACAATCTGTCCTTAATCGTGGTGCCTAGGTTAATTAAACGCCTGTGTATATAGTTCACACTCTCCAGCTCGTAGTCGATTGGAGCAGAACTGAAGCAAAATTTAAACAAGAAAGCAAACAGAAATACCTTATCGTACACCATAATAATTGAAACTACTTATCCAATAAAATACATTAACATTTTCTTAAACTTATTACTTGACGGTCTGTAAAATCAAGTTCTAAATTGCACATTTTCCCGTTTTATTCAAAGCTACAAACTCAACCTCGTTACACTGTGTCGTAGAGTAAATTTTAAATTAAGATTTTTTTATTAACAGTTTAGTTACATAATACATGTTTATGTGTAAAAGTTGAATTTTCGTGCCAATTTTTAACATTTTTGTAGTTAAGAAATCAACAAGTCACCTACGTCAATAGCACAAGACAAGTGTTTAATTTGTTATTTGATAAGATCAATAAACAGGATAATATAGTTAAACAAATCAAAAGTAATCAATTGACAAGTATAATATCATTAACCTGTTTGAATTATTTAACAATAATTGTTCTTAAAATGCATTTTTATTAGCAATAATTAAACAATTAAAATAGACAATTCCGTGTGTAATTATTTTTTGTGCAGTGTTCATTATTTAGCTCTGATTTGTAAATGTTTAAAATAATCATTATATATTTGATTGTTATATATTTGTAAAACTAATATTATATACAATTATGAGAAGGGAGAAGTAAAGTATTTGAAAGAACTTATATAGTCCACGTGACGCTAATGTTTTCTTTTGCACAGTATTTAATCCGTGACTTAGGCTGGGACACCACTTGCCAACAAAGTGTGGCGGGTAAGACTGAAGAATGGGAAAACAGTGAACAAACGGAGGTGACTCCACTAGTGACAACCTTTTACTGCGCACTGCAGAATGAAGTCTCTAGCGAAAATGAAACTGTCCCCGCTCACGTCTACCGCTACAATAAACAGTATAGTCCAGGATCTAAAGGAGGTTGAGCATGCACTGAAAGCCTAACACAATTTAATGTCAAGTTATTGTTCTGGGCACTTGGGTGATTGTAAAAACGTATGTCGTCGCCCTCTCATGTGGTATACATACCAGGGGGAGGGGAAAACATCGCCGGGGATGCACTGAAACAGTTGTATCTTTTAAGCTATAAGAAACATATCGACACATTATTCTTGTTGGGGGAGCACAAAGTCTCTGTCTTCACTATTTACAGAATGCTGTACAATTTGGATTTTTTGTATTGTGTTCTCATTCTCAATGCTTAGACCTTATCTAGATAACAATGTACTCACCGCATACAGAATAACGGTCGAAAACCGGCCCTCAATTGGCACGAACCCAAATTTACATACAAATAAATAAATCTGGAAGATCCAATATAAACCTTCCGTAAGGTTTATTATGGAAGATTTTTTTTAGAAATAATATTTTATCTTTTAAAATAGATTGCCGAAAATGAGTGATATTTTGTAACGTAAACCTCTTATGACATGAAATATAAAAAAAAACACTTTAAAGTAGGGTGAATTTGATAGAACGGGACGTCAACGCTAGGGAGTTCACACGACGTGTGTTACAGAAATAAACGAACTTTTCTCCAAAAATGTCCGGATACAAAACATGTCGGTAAAGGTTGAGGCATTTTCGAAATCACTGGGAGATTCTTCTGAGGTTAATTGGTTATGGTTTTAACTAGGCAGAAAATAAATTGCAGCCCAAGATTGCATTTAAATTACCTTTTTAAAAAATAATAAAACAATTATAAGTATGTCTACCAGTTACCATTCTTTTATTAAAGCAAAATTAAATAGGTAAATTACGCATTTATTTTCCAGTTTGGAAAAATTACAATTTGTATCTTCCATTTAGTAACATAAACTTACAAAATCCATGTGTGTCTTTAATTCATGGAAAAACAATAGTTTAATTTCGTTTGAACATGTGAATAAATAATTTCATCTTCTTAGTAGTCAGCAAAGGCGTCTTAATATTGACAATTTTTTTTTGTATACATCAGGATGATGGCGATGATATACAATTGGAGGGCCAATTATAGAGATGTCCTACATGGGTCATGTGGTATTCAAGTAAGGTAATATGGCCAGCAATATGCTTTAACCGCCCAATATACCCTAAGTACTCACTTATACAGACTGAATCGACTTAGGGGCTGAAATTCTTTGACGTTACCGGGATTCGAACCCGAAATCTTTATGTTGGTAGTCAAGTGCTCTAATCAATAGACCACTATTAGGCAACTTGTGACAAAGATAAATTTCTTGACTTACAGTGTAGAACAAGTAATATAAGCAAAAATATTTAAAATCATTTGCTACTTAATTTAACACAAAGGTCAATTTCAGTTATTTGTGATTAAATAATTATAATTGTATAAGGTAACATAACTTACAGGGATAATTGTATAAGGTAACATAACTTACAGGGATAATTGTATAAGGTTACATAACCTACAGGGATAGCTGTTCTATCACATAACCTATAATATATAATCAGCTGTCTTATGAAATCACTTATTTTAAGCCAAATAGTTGAGGACGAAATAACTATATTGCATACCTTGCCCCTTTTGTGAAACTTATTTAATCACTTTTACATTAGTTTATGACTATCTGAAATTTAATTTTGCGAATTTGTAAAAACTTACAACCAGAACATTTTAGATCGTTCCGTGGCGATCTTCATCAGTGTCTAAATTTTCCGCTCGGGGTTGTTGTTAGGTTAAGCGGTGACGGTTTTAAAGTCAGGTTTTCGATAGTATCAAAGAGCATGTGCGATTTGTATTGGGTTTGTTCGTTTAATATGTTTGTATTTTGTTTTGGTGTGATTGTAAATTTCATATTTTTCTAGTGTGTCGAGATGTCCTTTTTTGTTAAAGTGTAAGGTTGTTAACTTATATGCTGACGTTTAAAAAGCTGGCACTTAATTATTTAAAATATCAGCATATAGGTTAATAGTTTCCATTTAGTTCTTTAAACGTCAGTATAAAGTGTTTAAAAGTTTAAATAATTACCTATGACTTATATTTTTTTGGTTTTTAAAAGCATTTCCCCCCTTAATTCAGTTCGTAGTTATAAATTCATTGAAAACTCAAGTTTCTGTGTAACGTTAATATTAGTGATGGCAACACTGTGATTTAGAATCAAATTAAACGTTAAATATAAAATTGTAAACTATTTCCACGCTGTAGCGAGGGTTATTTAGTTATTCGAATCTTGTAACACATCTCATTACGTAATGCAACAAACAAACACAAAATATGCATCGCAATACATTGTAATTCTGGCTTTGAATTTACGAGTATATAAAACGCTTGTAACTATTTACACGGAATTATTCACTATATTATCTAACGTTTTTAATTTAAGACTTTATTTTTGCCGCTTTTTTTTGCCAGTTGGCCCAAAGCACTTTCAGTTCTTCAAACGAGGTTTTTACTGTTTCTAGGTCTTCTGCGGTCAAGTCTTTGAACTTACGTTTCAACAAGTCAAAATCAACAGTCACTTTCAAGTGTTGAGGTCCGCCTATTTCTAGAATAGCCTTGTACACTCTGAGTCCGGCTTCCACCTCTTGCGAGTCTGTGCTCATCATAAACTCCATGGCGTCTTCAACGCAAAAGTTGTACCTCATCAGATCCTCCAACAGTTCTTTGCCGTTGTAGTCGTCCCCGAAGGCAAATTCCGGCAGAGTCACGTATTCCGCTATCCTCTCGCCTCGTTTATTCATGATTTTGTCTAATTTAGGGAAGAACACCACTTTCTCGGTTGTGAAGACATTTTTCGTCCAGACCCAAGGGGTCGTGGTTTCACTTTGCGAATAGGCGACCTGTATGAACGCGCAAAGGAGACAGACGACTAACATGTTCAGTGGAAGCGTGGGCCGCGTAGGATTGTCTAGACTCTAGAGTAATATCAAATCTTATAGCTTATCTCTGAAATCACAGATATTATAACCACAGATAGTAAAAGTAATTATAAAGCACCATTTATTCTCAATTCGAGTAGTATTATTTCACGTTTATATTACACATTGTTCATGTTAAAGGTAGCTATTTATGTCAGTTCAATATTGTATTTTTTACAAGTATTTCTATCGCAATGATATTATTTTATGACAATAGTGGTACCTCTAACCACAAATATTTTAATTCTAGTCTTATGTACATTTCGGTTACCAAGTAACCATCCTCAGAGACATGACACAACTTCTGGTTGTTTATAACACATGAAAGATATTTAACTTGTATTGTTTATTAAAACTTGTAACCATAGAGAGAAAGAAATTTAAATGGATGCTTTGTATTAATAAACAATTATAAACCCTTGATAAAAACTGTGTACAACCTTTATGTACATTTCGCTTTACAGAATCATCAAAAGGTTACAAATAAAGTGATCATTTACCTTCTGATGATGCTAACTATCTTAGCGAAATGTACATAAATACTTAAAGGTTATGTTAATATTTGTAGCAAGGTTTTATCATTATTTATCAATTATAATTTCGCTACTGTGGTTCCTATTTTTTAATGATTTTGAGTCAACAGACACTTGAATTGAACTCAGGTTAAGTTAGAGTGTTAAGTCAGGTTAAACCATACAAATTGAAATGCTAATGGAAACTACAAATAAATAAAATGCAAAATATAATTTTTCAAAGAAATTTGGAAAAATTTGACAATTTGTAAAAAAATACGAATTAGGATTAATTTTTAGAAATTGTTTGTAATCATGATAATTTCCCTGACTAAAGTGTACAAGTAATGTATAAGGAACTGAGTAAACATTTATAACTTACATGCTGACGTTTAAATAGATACGTAAAAACTAATAACATATGCTGACGTTTATAGAACCAAATGAAGACTAATTATTTATATGCTGACGTTTATAGATCTAACTGAAAACTGTAACATTATATGCTGACTTGTAAAGAGTTAAGCGAAAACTATTAATTTATATGCTGACGTTTATAGAGCTAAGTGAACTCTATTAATTTATATACGGACGTTTAAAGAGCTAAGTGTAAACTATTGATCTATATACTGACGTTTAAAGAGCTAATTGTAAACTATTACATTTTATAATAACGTTTAAAGAGCTAGGTGTAAACTATTAACTTACATGCCCACGTTTAAGGAGATATGAAAAGACTATTAACTTATATACGGACGTTTAAAGAGCTAAGTGAAAACTAATTACTTAAATGCTAACGTTTAAAGAGCTAGGGGAAAACTATTAACTTATATGGTAACGTTTAAAGAGCTAAGTAGTCTATTAACTTATATTCTGACGTTTAAAGAGCTACGTGAAAACTATTAACCTAAATGCTGACGTTTAAGGAGGTATATAAAGACTATTAACTTATATGCTGACGTTTAAAGAGCTACGTGAAAACTAATAACTTATATGCTGACGTTTAAGAACTAAGTGTAAAGTATTAACTTATATGCTGACGATTATAGAGCTAAAGTGAAAACTATTACTTATATGCTGACGTCAAAAGAGCTAAGTGTAAACTATTAACTTATTTGCTGACGTTTAAAAAGCTACGTGAAAACTATTAACTTATATGCGGGAGTTTGAAGAGCTAGGTGAAAACTATTAGCTAATATGCTGACGCTTAATGAGCTAGGGGTAAACTATTAACTAATTTGCTGACGTTTAAAGTGCTAGATGAAATCTATTAACTTGAATTCTGACGTTTTAAGAGCTAGGTGAAAACTATTACTTATATGCTGACGTTTAAAGAGCTGGGTGAAAACTAATAACTTATATGCTGATGTTTATAGAGCAAAGTGTAAACTATTGACTTATAGGCTAACGTTTAAAGAGCTAGGTAAAAACTATCAACATATATGCTATCGTTTAAGGGGAAAACTAATAACTTATATGCTTATGTTTAACTTATATGCTCACGTTTAAGGAGGTATGTAAAGACTATTAATTTATATACGGACGTTTAAAGAGCTAGGTGAAAACTATTAACTTAAATGCTAATGTTTAAAGTGCTAGATGAAATCTATTAACTTATATGGTAACGTTTAAAGAGCTAAGTAATCTATTAACTTATATTCTGACGTTTAAAGAGCTACGTGAAACTATTAACCTAAATGCTGACGTTTAAGGAGGTATGTAAAGACTATTAACTTATATTCTGACGTTTAAAGAGCTACGCGAAAACTAATAACTTATATGCTGACGTTTAAGAACTAAGTGTAAAGTATTAACTTATATGCTGACGATTATAGAGCTAAAGTGAAAACTATTACTTATATGCTGACGTCAAAAGAGCTAAGTGTAAACTATTAACTTATTTGCTGACGTTTAAAAAGCTACGTGAAAGCTATTAACTTATATGCGGGAGTTTGAAGAGCTAGGTGAAAACTATTAGCTAATATGCTGACGTTTAAGGAGCTAGGTATAAACTATTAACTAATATGCTGACGTTTAAAGTGCTAGATGAAATCTATTAATTTGAATTCTGACGTTTTAAGAGCTAGGTGAAAACTATTACTTATATGCTGACGTTTAAAGAGCTAGGTGAAAACTAATAACTTATATGCTGATGTTTATAGAGCAAAGTGTAAACTATTAACTTATAGGCTAACGTTTAAAGAGCTAGGTAGAAACTATCAACATATGTGCTATCGTTTAAGGGGAAAACTAATAACTTATATGCTTATGTTTAAAGAGCTAAGTGTAAACTATTAACTTATATGCTCACGTTTAAGGAGGTATGTAAAGACTATTAACTTATATGCTCACGTTTAAGGAGGTATGTAAAGACTATTAACTTATATACGGACGTTTGAAGAGCTAAGTGAAAACTATTAACTTATATGATACGTTTAAAGAGGTAAGTGAAAACTATTAACTAACTATCCTGACTTTTATAGAACCAAGTGAAAACCATTAACTTATATGCTTACGTTTAAAGAGCTTAGTGAAAACTGTAACCTTATATACTGACGTGTAAAGAGCTACGTGAAAACAATTAACTTATATGATGATGTTTCAAGAGCTAAGTGAAACTAATAACGTATTTGCATACGTTTATAGAGCTAAGTGAAAACTTAAACCTTTTATGTTGTTGTTTATAGAAACAAAGAGCAGCAGCTAAGTAAAAACTATTAACTTATATACTGATTTGTAAAGAGCTAAGTGAAAACTATTAAGTTATATGCTGACGTTTATAGAGCTAAAGGAAAACTGTAACCTTATATGCTGACGTGAAAAGAGGTAAGTGAAAACTATTTATTTATATGCTGAAGTTTAAAGAGCTAAATGAAAACTGTAAAATTTATATGCTGACGTTATAAGAGGCGACACTTAATTATTTAAAATATCAGCATATAAGTTAATAGTTTTCATTTAGTTCCTTAAACGTCAGTATAATGTATTAAATAATTACCGACGACTTTCTTTGTTTTGGTTTTTAAAAGACATTTTTAATTTTTTGTAGTCCGTAGTTATAAATTCATTGAAAACTGAAGTTTCTGTGTGACGTTAATATTAATGATGGCAACACTGTGATTTAGAATCAAATTAAACGTCAAGCATGAAATCGTAAACTATTTCCATGCTGTAGCGAAGGTTATTTAGTTATTCGAATCTTGTAACACATCTCATTACGTAATACAACAAACAAACACAAAATATGCTTCGCAATACATTGTAATTCTGGCTTTGAATTTACGAGTATATAAAACGCTTGTAACTATTTACACGGAATTATTCACTATATTATCTAACGTTTTTAATTTAAGACTTTATTTTTGCCGCTTCTTTTTGCCAGTTGGCCCAAAGCACTTTCAGCTCTTCAAACGAGGTTTTTACTATTTTCAGGTCTTCTGCTGTCAAGTCTTTGAACTTACGCTTCAACAAGTCAAAATCGACAGTCACTTTCAAGTGTTGAGGTCCGCCTATTTCTAGAATAGCCTTGAACACTCTGAGTCCGGCTTCCACCTCTTGCGAGTCTGTGCTCATCATGAACTCCATGGCGTCTTCAATGCACAAGTTGTACCTCATCAGATCCTCCACCAGTTCTTTGCCGTTGTAGTCGTCCCCGAAGGACACTTCCGGCACAGTCACGTATTCCGCTATCTTACCGCCTCGTTTATTCATGATTTTGTCTAAGTTCGGGAAGAACACTACTTTCTCGGTTGTGTTGTCGTTGTTCGTCCAGACCCAAGGGGTCGTGGTTTCCCTTTGCGAATAGGCGACCTGTATGAACGCGCAAAGAAGACAGAGGACGAACATGTTCAGTGGAAGTGTGGGCCGCGTAGGATTGTCTAGACTCTAGAGTAATATCAAATCTTATAGCTTATCTCTGAAATCACAGATATTATAACCACAGATAGTAAAAGTAATTATAAAGCACCATTTATTCTCAATTCGAGTAGTATTACTTCACGTTTATATTACACATTGTTCTTGTTAAAGGTAGTTATTTATGTCAGTTCAATATTGCACTTTTTACAAGTATTTCTTACTTAATGATATTATTTTATGACACAATAGTACTGGTAATTTCAAATAAAAATTAATAAACACCTAATTTTCTCACACATACTATTCTTATTTCAGTTGATAGAAATTAGTTAATGGGAGTTCAGTGACAAATGTTGCAAATTCGTGTTTTTCAAAGGTAATTTAAGAAACGCCCGTTCTCAATTATTTTAATCATGGTCATTAATATTGTTTGTAACTGAATAATGACTTAAGTAATGTGTAAGCTATTTTACGTTTTATTGTGAAATATTCTCTATTGTTGTTAAACTAACAATGAATCTCTGACAATACTCATTTTCTTGTGAACCTTTATAGTAAAAACTATTTTAAAAGTGAAAAAAACTAAAAATAATAGTGGTAGATAAATAATCTATAGTACTGCAACTTAGTCTTTGTATTTATTTAGTAACTGAATTGTTTTGAAATTAAATATTAACAAAAATTAAAAATTGAAAGTTGTATGGCAAACATTTTAAAAATAATATGAAATCAAACCTTGAAACAAATTTCTTAGAATTATTTACTGCGGTTTATTAAATAATTAATACCCAAACACCTCTAACCACAAATATTTTTATTCTAGTCTTATGTACATTTCGGTTACCAAGTAGCCATCCTCAGAGACAGACACAACCCCTGGTTGTTTATAACACATGAAAGATATTTAACACGTACAATATTTGTAATTAGAGGTTTTTTTGTATTATTTATTAAACCTTGTACTTAATCATAAAGAGAAAGAAATTTAAATTAATGATTTAGATTAAAAAAATCAATTATAAACCCTTGCTAAAAACAATTTACCAATAATTTACCAAGGTTACAAATAAAGTGTTCATTTACCTTCTGATGATGCTAACGGTCTTAGCGAAATGTTGATAAATACATAAAGGTTGTGTAAATATTTGCAGCAAGGTTTTATCATTGTTTATTAATCATAACTATGCTAATGTGGTTTCTATTGTTTAAAGATTTTGAGTTAACAGACACTTGAGTTGGGCTCAGTTAGGTTAGACTAGAAAATTCTGTTAGGTTAGGCCTTACAAATTAAAATCCCAATAGAAACTACAAATAAATACAATGCAAAATATCATTTCCCTGTTTTCTTTTGATGTAGTAAGTTTCTTAATATTCAACAGTAGACTGGAATATTAGAAAGAAATCGGCAATATTTCGGATATTCAGTTTATAAATACAAGAAATATTAGGTTTAGTTTCTTCTGCTCTAAGCGAGGGGCTCATCCTGCATCTATTTTAGACTGTGCAAGTGTTCTGGTTCATTTTAATGCCTAAATTTCTTCTTAAAAGACTTAAAATGTAAAATTCTGTGTCTTACAAAAATTTGATAGGATACTCCTTCTTGTCTCCTCTAAAAGATCTAAAAGGACAAGAGGGATGTGGCCCTCCATAGACAGTCAAAATTTACAGTAGATACAATTGCATCAATTTAAAATATGAGCATATTGAAGTTATTATTTACTTGTGAAATAGGAGGTGACTTGTTAACAGTATTGGTGTTGACTTCACAATATATCATTATATTATTGGTGTGTAAAAACCTCCACGATAAGTGTATCGTGTGCAGCGTTAGACACACCCCGATGGGGTCTTTTATACAACTGTTGTTCCCCGCCCCGGAAGAAATTTTAGATCAGCCCCTGTTTGTCTTACTTTTGCTCATAAGTAAAATGTTTAAGGTTTTCCAACAAAGAAAATAACTTTTTGATATAATTATTTTAAAAATTATATTTAGATATTATTACCTAATTTTAAAAAACAAGAACTTTTCAAGCTGATTTTCAAAAAGACTACAGCAAATCTTTTTAGAATAAACACAGAAGACGGTTTTGGTGAAACGGTGTAACACCACATTTTGAAATACCCCAGTCCCCATAGTCCAGTTTCCATTCTACACAGAATCCCAGAAATAAATCCTTAACATCTGCAGATTTGTTCCCAATTTGATCCAAGGAGGAACTCAAGGAGTTCTACTTGAACCTCATGAACAAAACTGTCTAGTTTGTAAACTATTGTATTCTAGGTTGTAATTTTGTATTAAAACCCTCTGATGATGACGCCATGGTCATCGAAATCTACATAATACTTTTTAATCTTATTTAACTTGTAATATTAGTTATAATATTTTTAGTTATTTTTGAGGTTTTTGGCAATTGTATATTTTTAATGTAATATATTGGGCTCTTAAAATTATACATGTTAAGTTTTTGTTCAATTCTAGCTTGTATATGCTCGGTAACCTTGGCTCTGGCCATCCTCAATTTTTCATCGTATTTCTTTATTTCTTCTTTTGCTTTGTTGCTTTTAAACTTTCTTTAATCCATTATTTCCATTTTATTTTCTGTTATCTATATGTCTGTGCCGCTTGTACAAGGATACGTGAAGTTAGGTTCATGTAAGTCTGTCATACCTCCAGGTTCTACAGAAAGTTCTGGATTTGCTGTTTTCGGCCAGTTCTTGGTTTATCTTAAGCTTTACGTTTTTATATTTTTAAATATTTTGGTTTGGGTTTAGTCTTATTTAATTTATGTTTTAAAAATTGAGAATATATTATGCCTAAAGGTTTTCTAACTAAATAGCAAACAGATATACAATTTCTATCTTGTAGTAAAGATTATATTACGTTTGCAAAGAAATACAAATGGAACAAATTGCTTGTTTAGAAATATTAATACTTGGCTACAGTAGGCTAACATCTGGTCTTAATACCAACCTTGAAATCTATAAGGCTCAGTTAAGCAACTCTACCCCGTCTCCCTTAAACCCATGTTCACTGTATTTTGTTTTAGGGTAAAACCTCTCAGAAAACCTTTTATTTAAATGCTTATAGACTATACAAATCGATTTCAAAGCAATCATCTTCAGAGGAAATTATTACAGGAGTTATTTTTGTACTAATTTCCTCAGAAGATGATTGTTTGTAATCGAAATGTACATACGGATTTAAATAAAATGTTTTTGTAGATGAGAGGTGTTATTTACATAAAATTAAAAAAAAGTACACCATAATTTCTCTTCACTGTTACAGTATTAAATGTTCAATACACATAGGTCCGTACATTATTGAAATGTACAAAACTGTAGAAAAATCTGTAAAAACGTTCGCAAATAGTTGGCTCTAAATTTGGATCCTAAATTCACAAGAATACATTTTTTCAAAAATTTACAAGTTGAACTTTGAAAAAATGTTTACATTTGAGTTATCTACTAAATTTGAGTTCTTGAAATTAATTTTTATAAATTTTTAAATGAATGAACCATTAGATCAGATATTTATACTTTAGAATCATGCATTTTATAGTTTCTTGAGAATTTTAATTTGGTTACTTGATCACTTAATTAATGTTTATTGAATTAAAGAAATGATCAATGAAACACAACTACTAGAAATATAGCCTACAATTGTAGAACATTTTGATTTATGTAGGCCTACAGTTTGAGTTTTAAGAAATACTCTCGACATACATAGACACACACACACACACACACACACACACACACACACACACACACACACACACACACACACACACACACACACACACACACACACACACACACACACACGCACGCACGAACGCGCACACACACGCACACACACACACACACACACACACATACACACACACACACACACACACATTTATATACAAATACACACGCACACGCATGCACAAACCCATACACACACACACACACACACCACACAAAACGTTTCTATATACACAATTAATGTCTATATACACAATTAATGTCTATATACACAATTAATGTATTCTAGTTTCTTATACAGTAGAGTCTCGAAAATCCGTGTCCATATTTTTCGAGGTTTCGTTAAATTCGAGCCTATTTCTATTGCAGACTATTTTATCTGTTAAAAAAAATTACTCTTACAGACAATGCACTGTCGCATCTTCATGAAATGAACTGATATCCGTGCTTTATTTCTACTCGCAAATATTACGAGCATAAACCAGCCGATGGAGCACGGTGTTCTGGAATGTATAAAAAAATAATACACTTTCTCTTTACAATCTTTCTTGGAAGCGACTGAAAGGGAAGAAATCGTTTTAGGTTTTCTAAAAAAATACAGTTAAAGAAGTTGTGAAATGTATAGCCAAACCATTGAACGAAATAAAAGAATAAATATCAAGTAAGTCATGGAATAATGTACTAAGTTCACTGTGTCATTGGTTCAGAAGAAGAAACAGATTTAACATTCCTTATTAAGAAATGGCCAGGATGAGTATGGACAAACCTAAGTAAATAACACATGTTACAACTATTGAAATGGTACTAGAAATTACTGATGGCAGTGATGACGAGAATAAAGATGAAGCGAAAATTCGATGAATTTTCCTCGAGAAGGGAAAATTAGTCATGGTGAAGGAACCGCCTCCTTGAAAACTGCACTGGGCTATATTGAGGAACAGACAGCACACAAATAGATGCTTCTGTCTACGCGACATCGCAGCTCTGTTAATCAGACGAAGAAAGGCTTCATAACTTTTTCCAAAAAAATGTAGAAGCCGTGATGAACAATTTATTCCAAAGCGATATTAATTTATGTAAGTACTGTGATCAATAAAGTTCTATAAATGTATTTTATGCATTATTAGTTATAGTATTAATGTTAATTAAAACTCTTATTTTTTTAATACACAGGAACGTATTTCCGTGTAATCCGAGTTTTCGGTAATCCAAGAGGGTCTCGGTCCCACCTACCTCGAATTATCGAGTCTACTGTATTTGCACTTACTATGTACAGTAGTAATATTTAACTTCCTTTTAGAGTGAAATTGTTTTAAGTTGAAACATGAAAAGTAAATCAATAACCTTAAATTTATTATAGTATATGTCGTTATCTTACAAAGTTTTTTGTTCAGTGTTATGTATTAAATTCATCCTGATAAATATAGCAGATTAATTTGTTTACAGTCAGTGTGGTTATCAGATGACACTTATCACACATCATAATGGCCGATAGCCAGAACCGGTTTGGTCGTGCCGCATTACGGAAGCTCGATGGAGCACTTGTATTTACTGTTGTTTTGTTTGAGCGTCACTCAGGTCTCAGCACTTTACAAACTAGATCACTATGGCAACCTGGATAATATTCTAGTAAACATAGCCAAAAGTTTGGAGCACAGATTGACAAATCCCTCCAGTAACTACTCATGCGAACTCTTAGTGTCCGATTTGTTCAAGTACCACAACTATATATGTGACATTTACGAGCTGTTGAAGGACAAGAGCAAGAAGAACCAACAAGAGGGCAAAAGGTTGTTTGATATAGTTAATAACCTAGGGGGGCCTGTCACTAATCTTATAGATGTTAATTTTAAAACTTTGGAAAAATTATACGGGTGGAAAGACGACGACACTAGAGACGCGATGGAGGAAGCCATTGAAGAAACTGAAGACGCTTGGGAAACAATACAAAAGAGAGTAAAAAAAATGAAATTTGTATAAAAAGTACAAACAATATCTTCAGTTAATAAATAAGTGGTATCTTACAAAAAAATTAAATTAATAATTCTAAATAAATATTAACATTGCAGTAAGTATTGATAAAAAATTAAATCATTTCTTTTTTAATAACGCATAACTTTTACAACCTCCATTTGTTAATAAATTTAATAAAATTTAAATTATAAGCGGCAAAAATGGTAATTCAACTCTACAATAAGTAAATGGTAGGAGAATCAAAATAAGATATTGTTGGTTGTTTGTATTACACGTTTGAAAATAAATTATTTTTAATATGTCATTTAGTAATTTTGTTAATAATCTAGTATTTCAAGTTAATAAAAAAGTCATTTTATTATGTAATGAGTACGGTATTATGTAATAAATGAATAAAAATATTTAAGTACAAATAAATATACATATAGAAAATATAGCCTATAAATTAAAAACAATTGTTCTTTAAATATTTTTATGTACATTAATATATATATATATAACTTTCAGGGATTGTTCTTCACGCGATAATGATAAAGGTTTATATAGTTTTTATAAACATAATTTTGAAAACGTTTCCATGACGACGAGTTACAGCTGGATTCCAGTTTCTCAGTCACAATGAAGCCATACTGAATATGGGGGTCTTCAATTGAGATGTAAATTTGAGGTGTAAATTGAGCGAGTAGATTTTATGCAAAATGACTGACAAATTGAATAAAGCAGGTCCCGACTTGGAACAACAACAATGTTCAAGATATGCGACAAACTTTATAAACATCGGTGTCCAAAAAACGTGTTACATGTAGGTTTTAAGTAAGCCATATATTAACTCAGTGAAATAATTAACAAACACGTACAATTTGTGAACTTTTCTTTCTTTCTTTCTTTAGCCAACGCCAGCCAGTCTGTCGGTCATACGGCTTCTCGCCTCTCAGTAGAAACATGACAATGCTTTTTTTCATCTTGAATTAAGGCCTGGACAACATCGCAGGTATGAACCATCTATTCTTACTGAGCTGCAAGTTGGGCATATCTATCAGCCGCGAGGTCAAAGTGATGTAGATGTGCCTGTAGGTAGTCGTGTCTGGCCGTCGACTGCTTGTTGTTACGGGGAATCGGTCCTCGAGGCAATGATTCCCATGCTACACACAATTTCTAAACAAAACTAAAAGAGAATTTATTTGAAAGAGAGTGGTGTAAATAGATCCAAATACACAAACTCAGTATTAAACTCAGTTTAAAGTTTAACTTTAAAATTAATTCGTCACACTCTGTTTCATGATAAAAAGTGCAACACTCAATTCGCCTCGTACTTGTTGCCTGGGTTGAATTGAATGCCCTGAACCACTTGATGTTGTTTATGGACAGATATTTGGTTGGCATTCAACTAGAAACGAACAAGCTGGAAATGACCCATTCGTCTGTATACTCTGATACAGTGAAGAAAAGGTTTCGCATTCACCCTTTTCATTCAATGTTTACAGCGTTTAAAAATGTGAGTGCCTCAACACATAACTATTGTGTCAACATTGTAGTTCAACATAAAATTCAGAACACAAAAACATTATTCAAGAAAATGGTGACTAGAAGTGGAAAAAGCCGAAAACAATGAAAAAGTATGTTTTAACCTGTAGTAGTGTTTTTTAATTATAAATTATAATTTAAGACAAACAATAGAACATGAAAAAAATAAATAAATAAATTACAAAAAAACAACCTTAATAAATAGTAAATTTTTGTTTATACTTAAAATATAAAAGTAACACATTTTGCACCAGTTATATTGGTGGTTCTGTGTTTTGTAATAGTAAACAGTTAAATTCCAGTTCATGTTTTATTAAGTTATATTAAGGAAAATGAAATATTGTTTATTATATTGGTTTAACGTTTTAGTACACAGTGTTTTATATTTTCCTCGATACAAAATGTAATTAAATAAACAAATATACTCAGGTTTTTAATAACATATTTTTGTATGGTTTAGTTATTAACTTACAAAAATAAAAACAAAAAAAGATATCACATTATGTTTAAACATAAACATACACGTAAATTAACAATACATTTTTCTGTTCCTTCTATTAGTTCACGCTCTCCTTATACATTGTATATATAACTTGTTCAATTTTCAATAAATAATAAAATACGTTTTATTTATCTACTCAAATTCAAATACATATTTTAAAACTTGTTGTGGACACTTGATGCTACTACTTTTTGTTTTCAAATACTTAGGTATTTAATATTTAAATTTAACTAATTAGTTTTAGATCTATATGAGAGAAAAACTTTCCACAAAAGGTCCAAGGTATGCAATATAGTTATTTCGTCTAATTTGGCTTAAAATAAGTGATAACGTGTGTTTTCATAAAACCGCTGATTTTATGTTATAGGTTATGTGGTAGAAAAGTTGTTTTAACGCATAGGTTATGTTACTTTATTTATATTATTTGTAATTATTTAATACAAAGTAAGTAAAATGAAATTTTTTTGTTGACCTAAGTAGGAGTTAACTTTTAAAAATGTTTATTTATATTATTTGTTTATTTTTTATTGAGAAAAAATGAAAGTTTTTAAATCGTTATATTATTTTAATGTTGAATACTTATTAAAATGTTTTGTATCTATCTTTGAACCTTCACGTTAGGCACCTGTCTGCCTTCTCCTAACTCAATAATGGACACCCAGAGCTGCTCATTTTCACTCTTAGCCTCTTTAAGATGATTAACTTGAAAGTTCTGATTCCAATTGAACGCCTTATTCAAAGCTTCGTAATCAATTTTTATTAAGAACCAGGAAGGGCCTCCTTGATCGACTAGCATCTGATAAATTCTCTTTCCCCTGCCATTTTTAGCTTCGTCCGAATCACACATGAGGTTAAACAGAACGTCCAACTTTTCGTAATAGAGGCAAACGTCTTTGAGCAGCTGTTCGCCGCTGCTGTTCCCAGGGTTGACGAGTGCTTGGGTTATGCGGTTCCCAATGTTGGTAATCTTTTTGATCAGCGGCACTTGTCTACTTTCGGTATCATACAGACAAAACAAACACAACACTAGCAATAAGATCATGTTAGGTGTGATAGGGTAATTAAGTTCTGCAGTGGAAACGAACAAACTACATTAAAAGCCACGTCACTTTGACGCATCAGATTATAGTGTTATGATCGCAACTCGCGTGCATACTAAGACTGCTTGATAAGTTTGATGTAACTGATTACTCATAGAAATTATCCATTGCCGATTTTCAGGACGGTTTTTTTACCAATCATTAGTTCCCAGTGAAAACAGTATACTCGGTTTTTCACTGAAAAATGGTTCCAAGGAGGAAATATTTCACACAAGCAAATGTTTTCTAAATAATTAAAACATCCTAAACCACAAAAAACACATATTTATGTTCTGATGTACGTTTCACAGGAAATTACTACAATACTACATTCGGTCTGTTACATTTAATATATATATATATATACACACATTGCAACGGTCTGATATACCGTGGCAAATAGGAAATAAATAATTTCCTGTTTTTAAGTAATAAAGTTGATTTTTAGATTAATCAAGTTTGGAGTTATACAAATAATAAAGAGTGAAAAATTAAATAAAACCTTAAATAGAATAATTAAGCTAAATAAAAAAATACTAAAGAATAAGTTTGTAATAACTAGCTAAATTTGACTATCGGGAGTGAGGCGAAAACTTTCTAAGTGCTTAAAAAAGCTATCTTAAGAACCAAACCACGTAGAACTTTCATCGACATTTTAAAAGAACCAGAATAAGCCAGAATAAACATTAGAGAAAACAAAATTTGAAAAACTTAAAAAACAAAAAAGTTACAGCAGTTTTAATAAAATAGACATTTTTCAGTGTTCCAAAATTGATAATCAAACTCTGCAAGCTAAAACAGATTCGTTGCCCGACTTGCCTGTACAAGGAATAAATCCAAAGATAGCAAGTATTGCAGGCGGGGTGAGGTAGGTTAAATTCACCGCTATATATACTAGGTCTCTAAGACTTTAGAGACAGTCTGAAATAAATTTTTAACACGAGGTGCCGCGGAACGCTATGCTGGACCGCGAGTAGGACCGTAACCAGGCCAGATGGACCAAACCTCAACGCTTTCGACGTCCAGGACTACCAAGGGATGAAGGCTCCAGACTCAGCCTCCAGGACGCGGGAATGAAGAAAAACCACCACCGACGAACCAGGGATGGCGACTTCCGATGTCCAAGGAATCAAGACGAGGGACTCCAGGACCGGCAGGAACATCTTTGGCAAGTCATTTTCTTTATTCGATACCAATTACGTCAAATTTAGTTAGTTAATTTTATTAAATTCAAACAAATATTCAAGCTTAAACAATGACTTCACTCTTTATAAAATTTTAATAAATTGTATGCTAAATAAAATGAATTTATGTGATCAGAATTTTTCAAATGATAAATATTAAACTTACAAAGGGTTTTTGGCCATAAGCCATTTATTTTAAAGGAAATAAGAATTTTTCGAATATTATAAATTTAAAAATTAAGTGTCATAAATACGAATTTACCAATTCAATATAGAAGATAAATTTTTATTATGTGTAATTTGGAAAATAATTTTATGTTTATGTAAATGTAATTGACATATATGGAAATTATAAGTTTTTAAAGCATGAGAAACAACAAGTTACTTAGTGAATTGTTTTGTTAATATAATTGTGTTGTATTTAAAAGGATAAATTTTCTTTTTTATTTAAATAAATACAATTAAATATGTTATAAAAATCAACAGCATTTACATTTCATCCTGTGTCGAATAATCAATAAAAACTGTTTAGCTTTTTCCAACTAATATGAAAATGATTATTAAATCATAAAACAAGTTTAATTAAATTTCATTAAATGATAATAGTTAAAGCCTAATGTTTTTAAAGAGTTTCTCTCAACTAACTTCATGAGCTAGCCTAAAGATTAGTTGGTTTTTTGTATAAAAGTCCAGAGATTTATCTACTGGCAGATTGTGTTTAAAAGGACACAGGAGCCTTTTAAAATAGGTAATTTAAACACGATCATATTTTGCACGTTCCCTTGCTGTCTCTGCAGATCATCATCAGGTGGTAAGACTCTGTGAATATTTTGTGTATTATTTTAAATGTGTTTCTTTCCAGCTGACTATTGAAATGACATGTGTGACTATATCTAGACCATACATAATTGATAAACCAATTTTGGAGAGTTTATACTTATTTTAAATAGTGGTCAGCGGGAATAGGATTGTTTTGGGCCTGGCCCTACGAGCGGGAAATATACACGTAACTCAGGGAGCTTAGCACGGTTTAACAAGCGGGGTGATTGGTAGATGTTTGGTTTGTTTATAAATAAGTTTTTTAAACAACAAAATTTTGGTATTCTGCGAAAAGGGATATCAAATAAAAAGTAGGGTGGGACGTTGCAACATACATACACATACACATCGTTAACGCCTTCGCCAATTACGTGGCGGCAAGGTCCACCTCTTTCCTATCAGGCGTGGCGAGGGCGTTAACTATGTATATATGTTAAATTTAGCAAACCAAATATATTCAGTATTGTATTAATTTCCTCTGAATATGACTGATTTGCAATCAAAATTTTCATTAGGACTTAATAAAATTTTTTTGTTTTGTTTAAGAGGTTTTATTTTTCTATAATTAAAAATTATACCATAGTTGCTTCAAGTTATTACACAATTCTACGCTACGACTTATTATTTTTGGAAAACTTTCTTTAAATAAATTTAAACACTATTTTACAATCCAGTGTTTTGATAAAAGAATTAATTATTGTATTAAAATGAAATCTGCCTGGTTATACAAAACATTTCGAATCGTAGTTGTCTCAAAATCACTGAATTTTAGTACTTTTTTTTATTAACTTGGGAGCGGGTTTAAACTGCCCGAAGCACCGCTACCTTAGGTATATTGTACTTACCTCCCTGATCTAGTCAAAGAGCCCCTTCCCTCTTACCAGGTTTAAAAGTTTCCTGACTAGTGTTTTACCTTCAGCATCCTCTTCCAGAGCTGTGCTATCACCAAAGAGGTTGAAGCGCCTCTCGGCAAGTGCTTCACATCTATAAATGATGTGTGTGGCGGTCTCCAGTTCTTGCCCGCATAACTGCACACTGGTTCATCTTTGAAGATACCCGTATTATGCAGATATTTCCTTAGTCCACAGTGTCCCGTGAGTAGACCTGTGGCTATCCTCAATTCCTGCCTACACAGATAGATGAGACTCTCCTGCAGCTCCAAGGAAGGTTTCCTAAGGGTTAGCTTACTGTGTCTACTTCATTCAGCCATGACCCAGTGCTCACAGTGTCTTTCAGCCATCCACCTTCGCACTGCAATCTTGACCATGGATTTGGAAATACCTACCGCCGGCTCCGGTCCAATTAGGGGAGTTGAAGACCCCTCTCTGGCCAGTGCATCTGCCACTTCATTTCCAAATATTCCCCTATGCCCTGGCACCCAACCTATCTTGATTTGATTATGCCTTGTCATGGCTTCTAGGTTATTTAGGCACTCCCTGACTATGGCCGAGGTGACCACATGTCCGTTTAGTGCCTTAATTGCTGCCTGACTGTCAGAGAAAATAGCAATCCGGGTCCTGTGTATTCCCCTTCTCGCTATCTCTCCCAGACAGACATTTATAGCATATATTTCGGCCTGAAAGACAGAGGTATGCCTCCCCAAGGAAAAAAACTAGTTTTACCCTTGGGTTTCTACAATACACCCCCGCTCCAGTGCCGAAGTCTATCTTGGAGCCATCTGTGTACCAGATCTGAGCTCCGGATGTTACTGACCCTGACCATTCCATCATAGTTTGGTGGGCCTGGTCAGGTGCAAACGTCCGAGTAAGGGGGTCACTGCCCATCTCCAAGACAGGTTCTTTGACCACGCACTCGATACTCAGAAGTCCCGAAACATCTGGGAGATTAGCCCAGTTGTTCGAGTATGCAATCTCCATGCTGGGGTTTGGTGCTTGTGGTTGATTGCTTTCCACCTGTTGCACCTCACCCCTCACAACATCCAAGCCCTGGACGTTAACATGCTCGGCTCGGTTTTGCCCTCCCCTGCGTTGTGTGCTCAGGATTATTGGCCCTCCCGCTGCTCTCGCCTGATCTCTTCGGAGCCGCCTTCTGGCCGCTCCACTCATACGCTTTCTCCGTAGAGAAAGCGTGCTCAACTCTACAACCACTTCACTGGTTTCTGCAGTCGGCAGCTTGGTAGCCGCCCCCTCACCCTCAGTAGTGGTTGCCGTTGACACATCTGCTACAGACTCACGGTTTGCCGTCTCATTGGCTCCCGCTGTCTGCAGACTCAACATCAATTTGTGTACTTACTTGGTCTATTAGCTTCCCAAATATGGGGGAAAGAGGTCAACCGGAGCAGAACCCCCACTGCCCTGGCAAGACAACATACAATGAGATTTCGTCTGGTTCCTCAAGGGGATCGAGTGCTGCTGCATTTTATACCCTGCAGCCATTCATCCATCGGCACGATGCCTTACACCTTGGATTGGGTATTCAGTCACTGACCTTGAAGCACACCCCATATTCAGGACATTATTAACTGTTGCTCATGGAGCGAACGGCCTGCTTTACTCTCTTTTGTTACATCTGTGTCGTTAGGGTAGTTTCCCGTCCATACTTCACAGCCGCATTGCCCTTGGTTCATCTGGGAGATGACAGTAGCATTGTGAGGACTTAATTCCCAACTACCCCAGTCCCCAGTCAGAGCAGTTATTTCTACCACACCCAACCGGTTGACTGACGAGGAGGGATAATTCCTCACCTTTGAACCATTGCCTTGGTCCGGGCCTGTTTATTCAGAAACCTTCCGGAATCCTTACTCACAAGTAACCTACATATCTGTAGGCCGTTCCACTATCCGCCACCCGTGGACCCGCCCAGTTGCTAAGGCAAGCTATCTGGGATTTTAGTACTTAAATGATAAAGTTGTTGGATTAAAATAGTAATTTTTTTGATCAATGTAGACAAATACAAGATGATCACGAAGACACTGAAGTACTTCGGAAGATCCATATCTGCACTTAAGAATAAAAAAAGTTCATTGCGAGTTAGCGCGCGAAGGTTTTTGCCAGGTCTTATTTCTTCCTACGGAATAAGACTATACTAACTTTTGGAACGGAAATAAGAAGTGTAATTAGCGTTTCTAATGTTTTTAAATCCCTTCTATTAGCTCACACTCTCCTTATATATAGTCTATATATCTTGTACAAATTTTCAGTTGCTCATAAAATACGTTTCTATTCATCAAATCAATTTCAAATACATTTTTTAAAACTTGTACTGGATGACAATTGATGTTAGTATAGTTTTTTAAAATATTTATTCAATAATTGAATTACAAAAACTTGTTGAGTCCAGCCGGATTCGAACTGAGTATTTTAATGTTCGAATTTTGGCGCACTGAGACAACTTTTGTCGCCATAGCTAGAAATCAACTTCTCAAAGATGTATATGAATTTTTATTTTGAGCTCATCTGGTTGTCGTCAAAACCTCCATTGCATAACCTTAAATGACCTTAATTGTTGCCATGGTTACCACACAATATCGAACTTTGCCTCACAAACGGACAGTGCGAGAAAAACTACAACAATGCAAGCGACGAAAAAAAGAAAGCGTATAAATAGTAACAAACAAAACAACCCTTTACATATTTACATTATTTGTAATTATAAAATGAAAAGAAACTAAAATATAATTTTTCTTTGTTGAACTAAGTAGGAATTGCTTAATTTTTTTTTAATATTATTTTTTTGTTGTATATTTCCTGTATTGCCTATAGATTTTATTGCAAGTATGCTCTTCACTATATATATATATATATATATATATATATATATATATATATATATATATATATATATATATGCCTATATGAGTAATCATATACTTTATTCTTTTTAATGTATGACTATTGTAAGGTCTGTAGTTGTAAGCTTTGTTTTGAAATGTAACTTTCTTCAAGCCCTTAGGCTCTTTCCCAAACGGAGTAAAGCTGTAGAAATATGACATAGGCCTAATAAAAAGGACACATTGAGGTTGTTTTCCGTCTGCTCGAATTATTCTAAAGATTTCCAAAAGTCATTCACGGCGCAAGGTTACAGCTAATCGTGTTTCATTTAATTTAGGGTTAGGCTTTTTGGTCTTCACTTAGAGGTTATTTGGAGGTTAATTTGCACAATTCAGACAACAGATGTTTTTACTGCGTTTAGGTCACTTCTGTATCGTAGATTAGCAGTACGTTAAAATGTATAGTATTTTAACTCGTTTTTGACTTTGAATTATTTTCCTTTAAAATAACTAGTAATTTTAAACATAGGCAAAACTAGATTACAAAAATTTGAAAGTAAAATTTATGAATCTATAATATGATAAATGTAAAGTTATAGTAATAAACAAGTAATAAGGCCTATAAAAAACAAGCAAATTCCTACTGAGGTTAACAAATGTAACAAAAAATTTTTTATTTTAGATACCCTAGAGCACTATTTATAATATTTTGTGGTAACTATGGAAACAGTTTAAGGTTGTACAACGGAGGTTTACGACAATCATATGAGGAAAACAATTCATATACATCTTTGAGAAATAGTATATTTCTAAGTATTGGAAAGTTGGCGAAATGCCGAGGCGCGCTAGACTTGGAACATGAATATTATCAGTTCGAATCCGGCTGGACCCCACAAATTTTATAATTCAATTATTGAGTACATATTTGGAAAAAACTGTATTACATCAATTGTCATCCACTATAGGCTAAAATAAATGTATTTGAACTTGATTGGATCAATAAAAACACATTTTATTAACGATTGAAAATTTGTAGAAGACATAAATCAGGAGAGTGTAAGCTAATAGAAGGAATTTAATGAGGACTTGTTACTACCTGTTGTGCGAGTTGAATGCGTCTTCTAAAGGACATTAGAATGTACAAAAGAGACTAAAAATTAGATGCTTTTGTAAGGTAATGTTCCTGTTTTGGATTGCTAAGTTGGAATGATTAATATTGTATTTAACGTGAAATTATTTTCCTTTAGAACAAGTAGTGATCATATTTAAGTACAATATTTCATGACATAAACATTAATAATATAAATAAAACCCTTCTTTACAATTATTGTTTAATAATCTAAGTTATTATACTATAATAGGTCTGTAATAACTTTACCAGTATTGCAGTTTAAATTTAAAAAATTTTAATGTCACAAATTATTCATTTAATAGATAAATGCAATTTAAATTGAACAACGAAATAATCTAATAACAGATGAGAAAATGTCATGGTCATTCTTAAAAAAGTAAACATGTATTATTAATAAATAATATTCGAGCTGGCTTGTGAGTGAAAGTTATAATTAAAGAATAAAAATATGGTACAACTCACAAATATACAATTTTTTTTATTTTAAACGCGTTTCAACGACTAATTTGTCGTCATCCTCAGTGAAGATACACAAATGAAATTAACTAAAAAATATATATATTAAACATAACCTAACATAGGTTATGTTTAATATATATATTTTTTAGTTAATTTCATTTGTGTATCTTCACTGAGGATGACGACAAATTAGTCGTTGAAACGCGTTTGAAATAAAAAAAAATTATATATTTGTGAGTTGTACCATATTTTTATTCTTTAATTATATGTATTATTCAGTTTTTAAAAGAAAAACAGTCATTTTCGTCATGATCGTATAACACTTTCTTATTTTTAAAATTCATATAGTCTTCATTCAGCAATTTAACTGATAAAATTTATAGCTTTGAGAAATTACTAATTATTATTTTTTATATTACAATACAATATTAATAAGAATGTTTATTATTAATAACAAATAAAATAGTGTCATCTGATACAACAGCTGAGGGGTTACAACCAGTAAAATAATACTTCCTTGCTTTCCCTTACTTACATTTGAACGAAAACATAACGACTTTTTACCATTAAAAGTACAATACTAGTATCAGTAATATAGTATAAAAAACGTAACACAAGAAAAGCTATGATAAAAAAAATACCAACTTTCTTCGAAGAATATATTTAATTTTTTCTCATTAAACAATTAATTTTTAAAAAATGTAACAAATTCTATCCAATAATTAAAAAACATATTTCTATATAATAAATATAAAGTGTTTTAATTAAAAAAATACATCTACAAATTTATTTATTTAAATATATAAAGTAAGTGACATTTAAAGTAAATTTTAAATCTAATAATAAATTACAAAATATTTTAATAAATACTAAAGAATTAAGCTATTTATGTTAGGTGGTATTTGATAATAAAAATATTTCTTAGAAATAATAAAAATTTTGTTCTTACAGTTTCAATTCCTTTTTAATTTAGAGTCTGACACAAGTTCGATTCTCTCCCAAAGATCTCTAGTTTCGTTCATTATATTTTTCATATTCAATAATTGCTTCCTTGTTACGCTATAAAATTCCCTGATTTCTTCGAAATCGATATCGCTGTACAAGTGCGGAGGGCCTCCTTTATCGTTGATCTTCTTAAATAAGCTCAACCCCTTCTGTTGCTTCCTCCGGTCTTTGCTTTTTATTAGAAGCAAAACGTCGTCCAAGTTATTGTAATAATCGTATAGATCCGTTAAAACTAAATGCGACTCCTTGTCCACTTTTTCTGTTAGCTCTTTCTTTATAGTTTCACCTAATTCTATTAAAAAATTCTCGTTTTCCTCTTCTACCAGACACAGAGCAAGATTTATGGAACAAAAAACGAACAGCACAACTAACATGGTTTAGAAGCTAAATGGATTCAGCTTTTGAGGAAATCTAGTACCAGCAGTTATGAGTTTATATTGCCAGTAAAACGTTATGTAATGACACAATTATACAACTAAGTTCAAACTACAAATTACCAAGAAAGTGTTATTTTTAAGTTCAACCTTTTGTTTTTTTATTAGAATATAAGGGTACAGAGGAAAGTTTATCAAGGGTCAATAGCCGAGAGCGCTGATTATGATCGAACTTGATCAGTTTTTTTTAAAAGACCTTGACATAATTATTAACGGTTAACATAATTTCCTGGTTGGAGTTTTATTTTAAAAAAAGTTCAAAATTCTCGAAACTAATATAACGATTAATTAGTCAACAAATATCTCATTATTTTGGAACTTCCATTGTTCATATAATTTTAGAAATATTATTAAAATATAATATTGTGTTATGGAATTAGTGTAGGCCTATATATTATTGTAAAGGCTATTATATTGGTTTATCTTAGGATTTGTGAACATGAGTGGTTCAATGTAAAGAATTTTATAAATAAGAAATGTTTTTTCGGGTTCTACCATTAGTGTTTGGGAGATGCTAGGATTTTGGAAATAAAGCACTGAGTATTTCTAAAGAATTTTTGTTTTCTTGCTACCAACGAGCGAGTCCACTAAGTTTGGTTTTTGTTAGCTTCCGTTATCTTAGAGATTTACCGGTGTCAGAGTCATCGTCATAATTATCAATACCATAGCTTCAATTGTTCTCAATATGCACGTACAACACATTGTTACGCTAGTTAAGTTTAGGTTAGATTGCGCTTAGTTTAGTTAGGTTATGTTATGCAAGTTAGGTTAGGTAATATTTACCGCGGACAGAATCATCGTCATAACTGTGAATATTATAACTTCCACTGTTCTTAATATACATGCTCAATATATTATTACTTCTGCTCGAATTAGGTTAGGTAGAATTTATTTTGTAAGTTAGGTTAGGTAATTTTAAGAGGTGACAGAATCATCATAAGAATGTGTACCATAACTTCCACTATTCTTAGTAAACACGCTCAACACATTGTTACGTTAGCCTAGGTTAGGTTAGGTTAAATTAGGTTACGCTAAGTGGTTAGGTTATGTTATGCAAGTTAGGTTATGTAACATTAGCAGGTGACAGAATCATCGTCGTAACTACCAATACCATAACTTCCACTGTTCTTAGTAAGCACGCTCAACACATTGTTACGTTAGCCTAGGTTAGGTTAGGTTAAATTAGGTTACGCTAAGTGGTAAGGTTATGTTATGCAAGTTAGGTTATGTAACATTAACAGGTGACAGAATCAACGTCGTAACTACCAATACCATAACTTCCACTGCTCTCAATAAACTCACTCAACACATTGTTTGCATCGCCGTTCTTGTAACGCTCTCTATTTATTTAAGTAATATTATTTTCTATTGTTTTTGGTTTTCATTGTATTTTTTTGTTTTGTTTGGAAAGACAATACAAACCTTCAGAAGTCCAACTTACTCATACAAACATAGGTTGTGCGAGAACTTATCGACACACCATAAAAGCGTCACAAGTGAGTGAGGGTGGATAAATATCTTTTAAATATAACTAATATTTATAAAAAACTCTTTTATAGCAATATTTATAACATAAATAGACAACTTTATACGTGACTTTATTCGTATTTTATATGTGATTTTGGAACGAGCTGATATTTTTTTTGTCGATAAACTACTTTACAAGGCCGATTATAGTTTCAAAAAACTATATCAGTTATACGCATAATAAATAGTTTTAAAAAATCCTAGAGATGGCAGAGCAATGGGAATTTCTTTAAGTGCTGTACACGCGAACCACCAGTAATACAACTGTGTTAGCGAGGACTAACCACCAGAACTCGACACCCGGTTTGAAGGATTACAAATATTGAGGCTTTAAAAATTGAAAATATTAAGAAAAACATGTAAATACTTTTTTTAGGCTATATATTTGTCTTTAATAACTAATGACGGGTTTAAGAGGAGAGGTTTTAAGGCTCATGCCCCCAAAATATGAAAAATTAAAAAAAAAATAAACTTTAAAATAACACTATAAATGTAAAAGGAGATTGGACTTTAGATTAATGAAAGCGAAACAAAGTATTTAAGGTGGGGCAACCCTCACTTAACCCAACAAAAAGGTGGATTTGTTGAGCTGGGACCCTTCAAATTTAAAGTAGTGAATCAATTCACTAATCTGGGATTCATTGTCAGCTCCAATAATAAAGTTTCCATGGAGGCGATTAAAAGAATAGCTAATGCAAAACAAGCCTTCTTTGGACTACGCAAACACCTAAGCAGCCAGTAGAAAAAAAATGATGCTGTAGATGACGTTGATGCGTCCGGTACTAACTTATCCCTCTGAAGCCTGGGCATTAACGAAGAATGAGGAAAACAACTTTGCTATACTCGAAAGGAAGACTCACAGGATGATTATTAGCTCAATGAATGTTGGTGGACAGTGGAGGAGGAGAAACTGTGAGCTTTTCGAACTTTTTGGAGAGTCCAATACAGGAAACGTAATAAAAATTGGAAGATTGGTGGGGAGGGCATGTGGCCCGGATGGAGGAGAGTGATGAACCCAGAAGCCTGTTGGATAGAACTATCTAAAAAATTAGAGCAAAAGGACGCCCTAGAGTTAGATAGATGGATTGTGTGGCCCAAGATGCTAGAACCTTGCTGAATTTGAGGAACTGAAAAACAGCAGCAAAGGGTCGAGCTACCTGGCGAAGGTTTATTGAGAAGGCCAAGGTCCACACAGGACGGAAGAAGAAGATAAATGTAAATTAACATTTCCGATGTTTGCTTTCCATTTGCTTTCCGATGTTTACAAACCCATTGTAATCACTATAATACCATACTATAGGCTAATCAATAATACCTAATCATTAATAAATACGCCCACTCACAACGTAATAAATAGGCGGTTTGTATTGTAAATATATGGTAAATGAAGCTAATTAATGATTGTGTGTCACAGAGTAGGCCTATAACTATTTCCTTCAGATAGAATACCTTTAGAGTTTACACCATAGCAACCATATTTTTTGAATATTTTCCGGGCTCGGGAGGCCCCTTCACCTCCCCCCTAGTCATTAGCCAATGATAACCAATACAATTGACATCAAGCTAAAAAACATAGTAAAAATATAATAATAATAATTTATTTATAATACTTTTAAAAAAAATGTATTTTATTTGTTATTTAATGAATGAAAGAGGGTACTGCAATAAGGAACATCTAAGTGTCCTAGAAAATCCCTGAATATGTTTAAATTTCGGAGGGATTATTAATTACATAAAAAAAATTAATTTCGAATTAATAACATTAGTTTATGACTATCCGAACTTTTGATTTTTTTGTAAATTTGTAAAAACTTACTACGTCTTAGCAAGTTTTTACAAATTTACGAAAAAATTAAAGTTTGGATAGTCACAAACTAATGTAAAGTTAGTAATTAAGTTTCACCGAACGTAATGGACTACAAAATTCAAGAATTGAATTTTAAAGGTAATTTTTCTGTGGTTATTATATGTAAGAGTATTTTACCTGAAAAAAGGTCTTATTTTCAGGGCGTTAGTCATTTTGAAATCAATATTTAGTGAATTGAAGACCGCCATGTTCGCAAATACCGCCTAACAGTAGAATTTATAAAACGGACAGTCGCAGTAAGTGTTGGTGCAGTAAAAAAGTTGTCAGTAACACACTTAATTGCCGCAAAGGTGGTTCTCAAAACCGTTAACACAACACATGGAGTTGGAAGAACGCTATGAAAGGGAAGAAGTTGTTTGCTAAATAAGATTTAAACGTGATGAAATTTGGGCTCACCATTTTGAACCAGTGACCGAAAAACAAAGTATAGGATAGTCACGCCAGCTTCCTGACAAAAATAAATTCAGAACATAAGCATCAGTTGGAAAATTCATGATGATTCGCTTTTGGGATGAACAAAGGGCAGTAGTTTCTTTGATTGATCGGTTACAATAAACAGTATTTACTAAACAGACTTGATCTTTAATAAAATAAAACCATCAATGAGAGAAAAACGGCTCAAAGAAAAGGTGCGATTTTGCTATACGATAGTTCTTGGTCACACCTCCAGCTGACCCAAGGAACCATTAAGAGAATGTGTTGGGAGATTATTTACTCCAAACAGTCCAGACAAGTCTCTCCTTAATTTACATTTTTTTTGTCTATTAAAATAGGCATTGCTTGGAAAACGTTCAGTGATAACGAGGGTGTCAACAAATTTGTTGGATTGTGGCGCAAACACGACCAACACTTCCTTGAATCTGTTATAAAACAAACAAGTTATTCATTGGAGTACGTGTATTCATATTGCTGAAAATTATTTTGACAAAAAGTCTTTTTTTGTCAAGCACACAGTTTTTGATCTACATCAAGTAGCCACCTAGTAATTAAATGACTCTCAGAATTGATACTTTTAATGAGAAAAATGTTTTTATAAGATATGGAGGTAATTATGCTTTTCTTGAGGAATATTGATGGGTAAAGGACCCCATGTTTACATGACACTTTAGCAAAGCTCCTTTATTTGTCTCTTTAAGTTTAAAAAGAACAAAAAAAGTGAATGAATATTTTAAAAGATTTGGATATAGTCTAATACATTACAGAAGAACGTTTTGCAAACGCACTCTTGTGATCTTGGGAATTGCACTATATAACCATTCGAAATTCCTTTACTCTTTGGCCGAAAGTTCAATCTATCTACACACCCGGGCTACACGAATAAGCTTATCTTTAGGCCACAACCAAAGGCACTTCTGGACCCACATAACATAACTCCTCACCTCGCTCTTAACCTAGGCTAAGTTGTAGCACAAGTCCTATTGTACCTAATTTGTATTCAAATCTGTAACTTTAAGTTAATTGTTCAATTTGTTTAGACCAAGTAATAATCTTAAGGCACATGTAATTCTAGCTTAAGTCGCCACGTTAGCTGTAATTTCCATTATAGATATCACAAGTCAATCAGCCATGTCCCCATTCAACTAAACTGACCTTATCCGTCCCACCCAATTTAAAGCCCTTTCACTACGATAAGCCTCCTGATCTCAGCCAAATAACAAAAGCTCTAATCCCCATATCACGTGACAGATGCTGCATAACCTTGGGAGCCACAAAACCCTCAGCTTCTCCTGATTGACTGACTGACTGACTCTTGGGAATTGCGTCGTGACAAAATTAGGATGGGTCATGTTTCTTTTAACTGTTAACAATTAGTATTTGAGAAACAATTCGTTCTAAATATTAGACAACTATTTATAGACGTTCGACGACTGCTATTTTCGTCAATTAGTTTTGATTTTCTTATGTATTATTACGTCCTGAACACGAATATGACACTAGGTTTGGTCGCTGAGGTCTATTTAAGGCCAAATACGCTAAAGAAGAACACGATCATCATTTTCTACTTACCACTGCGGTAACTACGAGAATTGGGACCACATGAGATAAAAATAGAAAATTGTTCTAAAACACGTTCTATTACCATATGCACAATTTTTTTTAATTTTACACAGAAAGTTATTTTTTTATCAATTTAAAGTTGGGTGAAAAATTAAGTGCGAAGGAATAAGTTGTGCATCGTTTCTCAAATATTTTTCACACGCAAGTTATGAATGGGGATAGAGTGACGTTACTGTATCACTCCGCGGACGTTGCACAACTTAATACTCTACACTAATTTTTTTACCCAACTTTAAAATGATAAAAAATATCTTTTCGTGTAAAATTTGAAAAAATTCTTGTGCATTTCGTCCTAGGACTTGTATTAAAACAATTTTCTATATTAATCTCAGGTGGTTCCAATTCTCGTTGTTACCGCAACGGTAAGTAGAAAATGATGATCGTGTTCTTCTTTAGCGTATTTGGCCTTAAAAAGACCTCAGCGACAAAAACTAATGTCAAATTCGTGTTCAGGATGTAAACATACATACGAAAAAAATTGACGAAAATAGCGGTCGTCGCACGTCTATATAATTACCAATATTGTTTCCTTTAAAATTAAAAGGGCTGTATGAAATTGTTTAGATACAGATTATAACCTCTATAATCAATAATATTGTTTACAACATTTTACCACCGATAAACCACAAAAATAAAACCATATGTAGATACTTATCACATGCAATTAAGATATTGGGTTTTATTTACGATGACATTAAATGGTAGACCATGCAACTTTCTCAGCGAGAGTTTTTTTTTCTCATCTTTTGGGAAGTTATTTAATTTTTATTGCTATTATTTGAACGAAAACAAACAATTTATTCAGCAAACAGCTTTCAACTTCTAGCAACATCAAAATAATATTCTGCATGAACACTTTTATAGTGTATATATCAACTTATGGTCGGGAACAATTAATACAGAAGAAGCCTTTCTGAAGCTCCTATCGGGACTTTCAGTTTTTATATACTAAAGTTCATATTTTTCATTATACCGAAAAAAAGTTTTATATTGATTTATCGATTCATATTTTGAAATCTTGCCAATATTTTGCTTTAAAGAAAAGGATTGTTTTTCTCATTTTTTAAAAATGATTCGTGTGTTTAATAATTTACATAAAATGGTTTAAAGCGAGAATTAAATGTAAATTTTGAAAAAATTACTGTAGTTTGTCCAATATTCAATTCCTTGTATTAACTCACAATCTCTATATATATGTATATCGTTCAGATTTTCAATAGTTAGTAAAATACTTTTAATTCATCCACTCAGTTCAAATAGATCTATTTAAATTTGTAGTAGATGACACTTGATGTTATAACAGTTAGAAAATTATAATTAATTAAATTTAATTAATTAATTTTTAGTTTTACATTAAAGAAAAGCTTTTCATAAAAGAGGCAAGGCATCTAATATAGTTATTTCGTCCCATTTGGCTTACAATTAGTAATAATATATGATTTCATAAAACAACTGATTTAACGTTCTAGTTTATGTGGTAGAACAGCTGTTTCTACGCATAGGTTATGTTACTTTATTTAAATTAATTGTAATTATTTGATAAAATGTAACTAAAATACAATTTTTCTTTGTCGACCTAAGTAAGAATTTACTTTATATAAGGTTTGATTCATTAACTTGTATTTAAATTACACTTTCATTTTGCACGTAAATAAAATTGTAATTAAAAATATTCCAGGCATTAGTCTAGCGTAAAAGTTGAAAAAAAACTTCAAGATAACTACTGAAAGTAACCTTTCCCGAGGCGAAGCCGATCGCGGAAATTCAATGAAGCACATGAAAAACACTTTTCATGAATATTTTCATCACGATGTTAAATACAATAGGCGTAAGCTCAAAATATAAGCTCTTAATATTGTCAGAAACTTATTATATTACCTTTATATCTATCATTTATTTTCTCTGGTAATATGTTATGTCTATAGCTTTGTATATGACTTATCTTTTATGTTGGAAACACTTTCGCCATTTAAGTTAAAAAAAATAATGAAACTTTTCTATTTATTTTTAAAATGATATTGTTTTACGACCAGCTTATTACCAGCTTAGTGCTCCTGGTGGGCAAATTCAAAATTAAATTAGAGGAAGGGAAAGTCAGGTGAACTGTTTTTTACGATTTTGTTTATGATCAAACTGATTGAAACAACCATTGGGTAACAATAGCGATCCTATAGGGTAAACCTGAAACTAAACCAGAGCAATGGAATGACAGCTAAACTCTTTGATAATTGTGCTAATCATTTATGATCAGCTGATTAAAACGAACATTAGGAAACATTAGTGCTCCTGTTAGGCTAACCTGAAACTAAACTAGAGGAGTGGAAAGTCAGCTGACGGTCTTGACAATTTTGTTAATAATTTTTGATCTAATTGATTGAAACAACCATTGGGTAACATTAGTGCTCCTGGTGGACAAACCCGAAACTAAACTAGAGCAATGGAAAGTCAGCTAAACTGTTTTGATAATTGTGTTAACCATTTATGATCAGCTGATTAAAACGAATATTAGTAAACATTAGTGCTCTTGGTAGGCTAGCCTGAAACTAAACTAGAGGAGTGGAAAGTCAGCTGACGGTTTTGACAATTTTGTTAATAATTTTTGATCTAACTGATTGAAACAACCATTGGGTAACATTAGTGCTCCTGGTCGGCAAACCCGAAACTAAACTAGAGCAATGGAAAGTCAGCTAAACTGTTTTGATAATTGTTAACCATTTATGATCAGCTGATTAAAACGAATATTAGTAAACATTAGTGCTCTTGGTAGGCTAGCCTGAAACTAAACTAGAGGAGTGGAAAGTCAGCTGACGGTTTTGACAATTTTGTTAATAATTTTGATCTAACTGATTGAAACAACCATTGGGTAACATTAGTGCTCCTGGTCGGCAAACCCGAAATTAAACTAGAGCAATGGAAAGTCAGCTAAACTGTTTTGATAATTGTGTTAACCACATATGATCAGCTGATTAAAACGAATATTAGTAAACATTAGTGCTCTTGGTAGGCTAGCCTGAAACTAAACTAAAGAAGTGGAAAGTCAGCTGACTGTTTTGACAATATAATGAATAGTTTATTATTTGTTGATTTCGAGGACAAATGCATTGGGAAGAAACATTTGTGCTCCTAGTGGACAAATTGGAAATTAAAAAACAGGTGTGAAAAGTTTTTTTCTTTACTGTTTTCCCCTACTCCTGGTGGGCAAAACCGAAAATAAACTAGAGCAATGGAAAGTCAGCTAAACTGTTTTGATAATTGTTAACCATTTATGATCAGCTAATTAAAACGAACATTAGGAAACATTAGTGCTTTTGGTAGGCTAGTCTGAAACTAAACTAGAGGAGTGGAAAGTCAGCTGATTGTTTTGACAATATAATGAATAGTTTATTATTTGTTGATTTCGAGGACAAATGCATTGGGAAGAAACATTTGTGCTCCTAGTGGGAAAATTGGAAATTAAATTACAGGTATGAAAAGTTTTTTCTTTACTGGTTTTACCTACTCTAAATTTAAAATTTAGAACAATTCACGAAATTGCTTTTAGCTGTTACATAAAATAAGTACTATCGATGCAGGTATGAAGATTTAAGAAAATATTTATATTTGTATATTTCATTAATGTATTAGATATTTATTTATTCTAAAGGAGGTCCACTATCATCTTCATACTATTATGTTGTATCATTCATTGTATATTAAAAAAGCAGTAACATATTACATTGAAATAAAATTTTAAAAACCTTAATGGGACATAATAAAACAATAAGCAGTAAAGGCTAGCGTACTCTCTAGGCTTTATACCAGTTTCATTTGAAAACTACAGTTTTTGGGTTGCACAACTTGAAGTTTCAGAATAATATTCATCTATTAATTCACTTAGGAAAATTCAGGACTTACTGATATCTCAAAGCAGACGTGCTTCGAATTGGTTCACTGATAAATGCTGTCACGTACAAGGCTGCCTGCTCAGATGTGTTATTGCGAATCTGTGACATGTTCTGAACGTAGTTTGTTATTAAGTGTTCGAATTATAGTTTTGTGAGTGTGTGTTACCATTTTAGTATGTGTTGTGGTAGGTTTTTATATATTTCGAAAATTTCTGTGGCGTTTAGCTTATTGCTTTTGTTTGATGAGGTGTATTTCTAGGTTTGTGTGAATGTTGGTGTATGTGTGTAGCACGACTTGTATATGTGTGGCGGAATTTGATTTGTGTGTTTTTGATGTCATTTATGTGTTCTTTGTGTCGTGTGGTATTTCTTCATGTTTGTCATATGTAGGAGCTTGGACAGTCGTTACATGTGAATTTGTATATCCCTGTTTTATTGTATTTTTTTTGGAGGGCTTTGTGTTATGTATGTGTGTTTTGAACGCGACTTTTGGAAAGATGATGCACTGTCGTGATATGTCAAGACTTTATAATTTTGATTGGAGTATTATAATATTCAGAATTTAAGTATGAGTTAGTGAAATTGAATTATAAAATAATGATAAGACGGGTTTAGGGGTTACCTTAATACAAGAGTAACATAGATTGATCGGGCAGAGAAAGTTATTGTCTAGTATATATATTTGGGAGGCCTTAATATATATTTTGTGCGTTATTGTTTTGAAAATAATAAGAACATTATTGAAACAAATAAGAACATCTTCGAAATAATTTACACACACACACACACACACACAATCTAGAAAACGTCATCTGTGTATAAATACCAACATCTTCTTTTAGGGGTTTTGAGCAATCAGAAACGTTGCCCGTTTGGAGACGAATTCCCGCTTGGTATCAGACCTTGACAAACTTTGGCCTGGGATGCTGCTGTGAGCTTGCTCTGTCGAAGATCTAAGCAGGGTGATCTGTCCTTCTGCGGCTTCTGTCCTTGGTCAGGGATTTTTCGAGGTGCGCAGATGCCGGAGCCCGTGCAAAATATTACGAGTACTCTACTGATGCCCATCCAGGACATGTGAGGGACATAGTACTGGGAGTTGGAAATTATCCAAAGTTATCCTTGAGTACCAGTTCTTGTAGTACCGGCCGTAATGGCTGACACGATGGTTAGCTATAAACCTATGTCGATCAAAAACAGCTGTTCAATCGGTTCGGAGTAAACAGGTGACGAACGGTTTCACCTAATACTGTCCAAAAGGACGGCTGGTAACAACGGCAGTTCTACAACTACCGAATTTCCTAATAATCACATGCGCAGAAGATGTCAACGTCTCTCAAAAGTATAACTTTTTAAATAAATAACTCTGTAACTGCGCAGCAGATCCAGTTTCTTCGATAAGCAAGTGACGAAATGTGATTATAGGTAGGGACATCAAACCCTCTGGGTAAAGTATACAGGGAAGGGGACACGCGTACAGTGCTGGGTAGCTGAAGTAGAACCATTTTCTACCCGGCCCTTGCTGACATTGGTAAGCGAAAAGCTTAGAACAGTATTGTTTGTTAAATGTATTACTGTTTATAAATAGTTTATGTTAACTGACTATATAACCAGAAAATATTAATTAAGTTTATAATTGCGATAAATTTTATTTCTATAAATATTTCCTCGCGCCATAAAATCTTTATTTTTTAACAACTCCATCTAGGTAGTGAAAAAGCTCCAAAGCTCTCTTTTCACAACCCCAATCAAGCCGTCGTTCAATTTGAGCTTGTTCTTGGATAAAAAACCAATGGATATCAGGAATTTTATTTATAATCTAATATTTACCGTTTAGAGGAATACTCAAAAAAGGAAAAAATGATAACAGTTTGCAGCAATTATGGTTAGCTAAAGCCCCTATTTCCCGATAAGTAAACATCTGAATTAGAGCGTCGGCGTGTGTGTGTGTGTGTGTGTGTGTGTGTGTGTGTGTAGTTTCTACTATATATAAATATGTGTAGATCTAAAATTTAAAAAAATATGTATTCTAGGAATGTGTACACTTATAATGTTTTTGGAACTTTCGCCTCTTTTTAAGTTATTTGGTCAAAATGATCTTTTAATGATCAAATCAACGCCTAACCTTGCCGTAAACATATCTAGCTAATGGACCGATGCTGTAATGAATAAATGAACAAAAATTATTTTAAATTATCATATCCACTTTTTTGGATATACATACTAGAAAGGAAAATATTTAACCCCAAAATTGATATATTTTAATTGAAATAGAAGTACTCAAAATATACACATGTTTAAAATCACAAAAGTGTTTATTTTAATTTTACATGTCATCTTTATAATTCATTGTTGTAGAATTTGTGGCTCTGTTAACGCATATTAAAGTATAATTGCGGCTAAAGAAATGAACACTGTTATTTTCTAATTATTTATTGTGTATACTAATTAATACTGTGGTGTTAGTGCAGAGCGGGGGTGCACAACCCGCGGCCCTCATAATCGGTTTATGCGGCCCGCGGATAAATATTTCACACAATTGAAAACGCGAATATATATATATATATATATATATATATATATATATATATATATATATATATATATATGTAAAATACGTTTTCTTGTTTAATAATTTAAAACAAAATAGGTTATTCAAATACAAGAATATTTATTAATTTATATTCAAAGCTTTTCGTTGGTACTGTTTACCAACGACTTTGGATATAAATTAATAAATATTCTTGTATTTGAATAACCTATGTTGTTTATTATATATATATATAAATATAAAATACGTTTTCTTGTTTAATAATTTAAAACAACATAGGTTATTCAAATACAAGAATATTTATTATTTTATATCCAAAGCTTTTCGTTGGCAAACAGTACCAACATCATCAGGAATGAAAATTACAATAATTGTAATTACTATTATTGTAATTTTCATTCCTGATGATGTTGGTACTGTTTGCCAACGAAAAGCTTTGGATATAAAATAATAAATATTCTTGTATTTGAATAACCTATGTTGTTTTAATATATATATATATATATATATATATATATATATATATATATATATATATATATATACATATATATATATATATATATATATATATATATATATATATATATATATTGTTTATGACGAGATTTTTCCCATTATTGTAGGCCTAGTTGAAGTAAGAAAATTATAAAAACGTTTCGGTAAAAATAAATTAAAAAGTAAACAATTATTGGGCAGATCTTGAATTTTTCATAACAAGTCTGTTGTAAGGTTAAGAGTAACTGTAGAGTCACTCTTGCGATACAAGTGGTGAGAACGTGACTGACACACCGGCGCTCTTTGACCTTGACGTGGTGTAGTGCGGTGCTATTTACAGGTTTGTTATTTCTGACTAACCTCATGACGTGCACTGGGCAGTATCATTGTTGTCGTGACAGAGTTCACGTTTGTCTGCTTTTACAACTTGGATCGTGAAACACATTTTTTGTCTGCTGGTAATATAGGTTATTCAGATAATATTAAAATTAACTTTAGCGGTATGGTTTGCAAGTCCCATAGGGGAAATTTAACACGCCCAGCCACGTATTACGTAAAGATAAAATTGGCACCCATTTGCAAGAAGGTTGTACACCGCTGCTATAAAGCTTCGTAGTAAAAAAAGACTGACAATTTTTTTTTAACTGAATGTCTTATGTAGTTCCAAAGTTATATTTTTTACATGAATAAATATGCATAAATATTACGTAGATAAATGTTAGTTCGTGTATTAAATACTTTTATAAAACTATTATTGTACTAGTTAACTATACTTGCAATCAATTAGATTCTAACAGGTAGATTGTCACTTTAATATCACATTATCACTATATTATCTCATCTGACGCCGCATTCTCCTCCAATATTTTTATCATTTTGTGCCATAGATACCTGGTATCATCGATAATTTCAGCGTAGTTACCGATATCGTCTCCGTGCCAGTCATAGTGCTTTATCAGTTCCCCGTAAGGTATGTTCCTTAAGTGCTTCACGCCAGTTTCGAGATACAGTTCCCTGATCCATTTATAAGCATCCGGTTCTTTGTTCTCGTACGCTTTGACCATTTTCTCCATTTCGTTTAAGAACGTGGTGACCATTTCGAACAGCGTTTCGTTACTCACTATCGATACATTCTTGTATATTAACGTAAGATTCTTTTGAAGATGAAATATCAATGGTTTATCTTCGTCTGGTATCGAGTCTTCACAGTTTATCAGAATATAGGAGAAGAAAGCCGAACAAAGCACTACCAACAGCTGGAACTTCATCATTAATAGTTAACAGCCAAATGTCGAGGACTGTTATTTTTCAACACGTTCTTACATAATTTGATTGATTAGATAATGGAACTATTTCATGTTAAATGTCATGAGCTATTTACTTCTTTTTGACACCTGGACTATTAAAGGTGGCCTATTCGTTAGGGGCAAAAATTACTGAATTATAAAGGTACCCTTTATTTATTAATGTTTCAAATATCAAAAACATTGTACCGATTTTCAGGCTTAATTTGTAATAATTTATCTATTTTGATAAGGAAACGATTGATAAAAAACTACTACAATCCAATATATTGAGTATTATTTATTTGACTCTGTCTTCAATTCGAACAATTAGTATTAGACATTACTTATAGGAATTATTCACATTAACAATAGTTATTATTTAAAAGTGAAATGTTTTTTTTTTTTTTTTTAATGAAAATGAAAGAAATGTTTAAATAAGGTAAATTTATCGGTTAAGGCAACCTTTAGTTTAAATTGCATTTGAACATTTTCGAAACATTTGATATTTAAAGTATTAGGTTTTTAACGTGTTTTTTCGATTTCGTCTATTTACACTCTCAATATATATATATATATATATATATATATATATATATATATATATATATATATCTTGTTCAAATTTTCAATCGTTAGTAAAATCTACCGAAGATAAAATACATTGTTTTAAAGTTGTAATAGATTATAAACACTTGATGTAGGGCCTAATTACAGTTTGTTAAAATATTAATGCATAAATTACATTTAACTAATTAATTTTAGTTTTATATAGAAAAATCCCTTTCACAAAAAGGGGCAAGGTATGCAATATAGTTACTTCGTCCCATTTGGCTTAAAATAAGTGATAACATATGTTTTCATAAAACAGGTGATTTTATTATGGATCTTATATGGCACAACATGTTTTAACGCATAGCTAATGTTACTTTATTTATATTAATTGTAATTATTTAATAAAAAGTAAGTAAAATAAAAGTTATCTTTGTTGACCAAAGTAGAAATGACTATAAATAATTTTAGTTTATGTCACTTGTTTATAACCAGAAGCAATATAAAAGCATTGGCTGATGATACAAGCTCGTATAATTTTATAAAAGTGTTTGGTTTACCTGCTATGGCGAAACACACTTATAGTATGTAACGCAGAAGGGAAGTGGGAAAGGAAATCAAGTGGGTAGGATCAATGTAAGGACTTGGGTTATCTCTGGTACTACGTGATAGAAAAGGAATCTCGATGGGCGGAGACATGCCTACCTTCGCAAAGTATAGTTTCTCTTTGCCGAGGTCACAGATCTGTATGTATATTGAAGTACAGTAAACTCCCGATTATCCGTGGGCGGATTAACAGGTTTGCGGATTATCCTGGGTCTGCCATTGTTTTACAAATATCTAATTTTTATTCCAATCAGATTCTTGTGTTTAAATTTCCAAACGGTGAATTACGACGTAAATACATATAAGGCTTAATAGAAGTTAAGATGAAGGGAATAGATATGTAAATATGTACGTACTAATTTTTACATTGAAAGGGAAGCATCCCGACGCGGGCCAGCGGAATAAAAGGGGCGAGCAGACTACTGTATATAAGAGACAATGACAAAATGCTTGGACGCCCGAAAACTTAATGTGTATCATAAGATTGTAAACAAATGTCAGCTAATATCGGCTATAAATAGTCTAGGACGTGACATATGCATTATCTACGTCTGTCATATACATTATCGATCTTTATGGCTTTGTGACACACGTGGCACAAGTAGACACTGTGCGACAAAATGGTTCTCAAGAAACTTAGATCGCACATTAAAGCTAAATCAATGCTCACAAAAAAAAAAAACAGACGAAAGTGACAGATTTTTTTGTTAAAAAGTGAAAGTATTATGTGTAAAGGAAATTACATATGTACATACATACTTACTTTTGACATATACTTATGTATGTATTGTAAATAGTTAGACATATAAATGAACATGTTATAGTCCGTCAAATATATCGACATTTTAAATTATTTTCTGTATTTATTTTGTCCTTTAAGATTATTCGTGAATTGCATTAACCGGGGTCATTATTTGTGTAACTTATGGGATAATAATCGATTATCGATCGTTTTGCGTATTCTTTGTTCATAGTGAATTATCCGGGGAATTCGTTATCTGGCGTTGCTGGGCCACCCTATTCCACGGATAATCGGGAGTTTACTGTATATACGTTAGGAGTTTAATATATTCACAGAATTTTTAAGTTTTGGATACTGTCATCAGCGATAAACTTCAAACAAGTGAAAAAGTCAAATAAAATATTCTTCTTATTTAAAAAAAACATACAACACACACACACACACACACATACACACATCAAGACACACACACAGATATAAAATAAAACACACACACACACACTCACACACACAGACACACACACACACACACACACACACACACACACACACACACACACACACACACACACACACACACACACACACACACACACACACACACACACACACACACACACACACACACACACACACACACACACACACACACACACACACACACACACACACACACACACACACACACACACACACACACACACACACACACACACACACACACACACACACACACACACACACACACACACACACACACACACACACACATATATATGATTGTAATTTTCATTCCTGATGATGTTGGTACTGTTTGCCAACGAAAAGCTTTGGATATAAAATAATAAATATTCTTGTATTTGAATAACCTATGTTGTTTTAATATATATATATAACACAGACACACAGATATTAAACAAACGCACAAATATCTGGAGATACATGAAAATATTTATAAAAATTAAAGCTCGCAGCTTTTCATCAGTTTAACATAGCCTCAGTAGCTAAAACAAGTTTAACCAACATAGGACCTGCTATGACATTAACGTCATATATGAGATAGATAATTGTGAGGTCGAATGTAGGTCATTCTGGTTTTGGGTGGTAGTGAATGAGGCTTTAGATAACGTGAATATACTGTATTTTACTCTTGAAAAGCACAATATAATAATTTTACTTAATGAATATTTTAAAATATTGTACAAACTCTTGTTTATGAATTGTATATTGATCAAGAAATAAATATTTAGCAACAAAAACGACATTTTCAAATTATATACATAATTTTGGAGAATCTAGTTTATATTTCGATTTAGAAAAATCTAAATATGTTTTTGTTTAAAAAATCTAGTTTCATAAAATTTTTCTAATTATTCCCTTTTTCTAGTTATAATTTTATTTAATATGTTTGTTATTAACAGATGATATTTTTGTAAGTAAAAATATATGTAAAATTCCCTATAGAATAAAAGTTAATTTAATTTAATTATTGTAATATAACACGAATTTTTACAAAAACATTCCCACAAAATATAGCTCAATTTACCACAAAATAAGAGATATTTTCATTTAATTAATTAAATTAAAAATTAAAGATTGTTTTACGGAAAAACTAATATACACTTTTTCCATGTTTATTTTTTTGCCGATATCACAAAATTCCACTTGAAAAATAAAATTAATAATAAAACTTAAAAAACGGTTAATAATATCTTATAAAACGGTTACAATTAAAAGCTGTTATAAAAACGTTTATTAGTACTTCTAAATACAATACACACAGTTATAAACATGCGTTCATTAAGGGCAATATCAAAGTTTATATAATGTTATTTCAATGACGAATCAACAGCTTAATGTCTTAGTGTTTTGTTATTTGTTTATTTTTAAATAGGACTGCACTGACTTTATTAATGTTATAACCAGTATTATTTGTTAGTAACATTTACATATACAGAAATTGATATACATTTAAATTCCGTTCAAAAAAAGTTTTGTTACAACTGAATCATTTTTTTAATGAATCAATTATCCTAAAGCAGCGATGGCTTAAAGTGTTGACGGAGATTCTATGAGTTCATTAGAAAACATGTCCCAACAGAAGGAAGCGTTTCAGCAACTGAATTGAATAAACATGAAACACATAAATTTAGTAGTTTTTAGAAATAGTTATAAATGGTAAAATTTAAACAAGTTTTGGTTAATTTACTAAATTGTTTGATAGATTGTTGAAATATTAAGTGTTAAAACTTATGTTTCATAAATTCTCTAGTTTAAGAATTAGTATCAGATAAAACTGGAGTTTACATTACGTAAGTGTTAAAACTATGCATTTATATCATCAAATCTATAGATTCATTCCATATGTGGAGTCGTTTAAACTCACATAAATTTTGATTATTCATTTATAGTTCACATTAGTTCCTTTTTCAAATCAATTTTATTAGTTCATATATATATATATATATATATATATATATATATATATATATATATATATATCCTGATACGTACGGTATTACTTCACGGATGGAAAAATATGATGAATAGTTATTATTCAGCCTCACGTATAATTCTAGTCCTGTGGTTTTCAACTTGAGCAATCTGTCGGGAAGACTAAAAATAAATGGTATGTCCTGTATCGCAGTGGTGGTTATACAGAACCCACGTTTTCAGCTTGTTTTTAATTCTAAGTTTGTGCTCCTCAAGCCTAGCTGAGATATGTCTGTTCGTTTGGGCAATGTACGATTTCTTACAAACTTCACAAGAAACGCTGTAAACGCCATGGTTTTCTATAAAGATCTTATCTTTGGCGTTACCAAGAATCTTGTCGATGGTGATGTTAGGTTTGTAAACAGATCGTATACCATGCCTCCTAAAAGTTCTGCCATCCTACAGTGGTCCCTCTAATATAAGGCACGAAAACAGTACAATTTTTCTCAGTCTCCCTCTCGCCCACGTCAAAGGAAAGGACACTTTGGCATTGTAACTCTTTTTCAATAGCAAAATCCTAACAACCATTGCTTCTATTCACCTCTCTCGTTCATGGTTTCTTGAACGGATGTCGGTTACTTTGTGAGACCGAGAGAAGAACGTGTCAGCGATATATATATATATATAAAATATGATTTCTTGTTTAATAATCTAAAACAACATAGGTTATTTAAATACAAGAATATTTATTAATTTATATTCAAAGCTTTTCGTTGATAAACAGTACCAATATCATCAGTGTAAGCAGTGTTAAAATATAGTTACGAAATATTCTATTAGGGTTCATTTGGTTTCATAAACACAAGTAATATAAAAAAGTAACATGACCTATGCGTTGAAACAACTGTTCACAAAAAACCTATAACATAAAATCAGCTGTTCTATGCAATCATATGTTAAAAGTATTTCTCCCATAGGAAATGAAATTAATTAAATAAATAATTCAATAATTAAAATAACATGTTATTCTTGTATTTGAATAACCTATGATATTATATATATATATATATATATATATATATATATATATATATATATATATATATATATATATATATATATATATATATATACATGTGTGAGTGTGTGTATATAGTTTAGAGAAAAGGACTAAATAGCACATTAAGACGCTTATCTATGCTTCAGGTAAGTTACCTTTGTGCACAGATAACGTGACTCATAACACAAGGCTCTACAGGACTAAACATTTTACAAAAAACAATGAAGTAGTTCAGTACGCACATTTCCCGCCAGTTTACCAGCTGGTACGTCACGTCTCCGTAGTCAGTTTCAGTGTACTTATCCACGCCCTCTCTGAAAACCTTCTACCTCCCCCAGTTTAAAAACCATTGCCTTCCAGTTACCAATGTATACAATAGAATAAATATATATTTCCCCCAATACATGTATTTGGAGGAGTGGAGTGTGGACAGACTTCTCAATGTGTGGGATATCAGTACGCACTCTCACACAGATAAAACCATTCGAACTCCTGGAACACTGAGTTACTCTGCGGAAGGCACATTATCTTTAGTTCATTCTATATATTTTAAGTAAAAAAACAAGTAATATAAACAAACCTTTTTGTAAAGCCAATTCCTACTTAGGTCAACAAAGACAAATTTTATTTTACTTTTTGTTAAATAATTACAATTATTAAAAATCATGTAACATAACCTAAGCGTTAAAACAGCTGTTGTGCCACATAACCTATAACGTAAAACCATCTGTTTTGTGAAATCATATGTTATTACTTATTTTAAGCCAAATAGGTCGAAATACTTTGCCTCTTTTGTAAAAAGTTTTTCTTCCATTTAAAATTAATGAATTAAATTTACCTAATGAATTAATATTAAAAACTGTTAAAATCAAGTGTCATCCACTACAAGTTTAAAAAAAACGTATTTGAACTTGAATGTATGAATAAAAAGTATTTTGTTAAAGATTGAAATTTGGTTGTATGTGTGTGTGTGTAGGTATATGTACATATATATAAGGAGAATGTGAAGTAATAATAAGAATTGATCAAAACCGTTACTAATTTTACATGTTAGTTTTAACTCTATTCAGTCTTGTATATTTTAATTATTTTTAATAAAATAGATACTCTCAAAATCACCATACGCAGAGTTATTTTTAGAAAATAAATTTTTACCAGAATTATTTTTAGAAATCTATTAAAATCTGTTTAAGGCAGTGATGAAATACTGATGATTATATTAGGAATTGTAATACACAATATTAGAATTGTAAAATATTTTAAAATTATTTTGAAGCATTTATAAACACAAATCTTCACTCTCGCATTGAGTGTCACACAATTTCCCCACTGGAAGTGTACTGCGTGCGGTTTTCGATGGCAATATCCACCAATTCGTCGAACAATGTCTGAGTGTCATCGATGACTTGCTTGAACTTATCAGTTTGTTGTGACGTCCAGTGGAACACTTTGGCAAAGTCCTCGTAAGGGACGTCGTCAATGTGCTGCGGGCCGCCTTTGGTGCAGATCACACGAATGGTTTCTATAGCTTCAGGATCTCTAGCCTGAGCTGGACCTTCGACTCTCTTCAACACGTTAAAATAGTCCGTCACCATTTCCCGTAAACTGGTGCTGTTCTCCAGTTTAGGCTCTTCGTAAATTAATTTAAGGTTTTGTCGAAGCTCCAGAAGTCGGTTCGTGTCCTCGCGCGAAGCAAATAAGCCTAAAATCATCCAAAGTAAAAATAAACAATTCATAAATATTACTAAAACGTTCTTCATTTTTAACGGTCCGTTATAGATAAGTGATTACCTAACTGATATTAACTAGAAATATTTAGACACAGACTTTGATTTATTAATAATATAAACGTCCTCCAAGAGTAATATTTAACTACTCTAGTTGTTTTTCACTTTTATGTAACTCACTCTAAACATACTGATAGCTAATTACATTGTTAAACAGATACATGTGTTATATCTGTGTTTATATAAATCAATATGTTTTTAGAACGTTTGATATACATTTGCATTTATATGAACAATTATGTTTTTAGAACGTGTTGTACAAACCCTTTATCCGATGTATAAAGTTAGCAAGGGAAACAATGTATAATTTTTTGTAAATTGTTTCTAATGAATCAGACTTGATAAAATGGTTCGTTCTTTTGAATTGAAATTGAATTAATTATTTAAATTAACTCAATTTTCATTTAAATGAATTGAATATTCATATTTTTTTCAGCTGTTGGTTCCATCGAAACGGGAAAAACCTAAAATTATACCGAGTAAGGGTAAATGATATGGAAATAGAAAGCTTATTGGTCTTTAAAAATACAAGGCAAATAGTAAAGTTTTCACCTAACACTCTGAAAAAAAACCTAAAATAAGTTCACGCTTATATTCCTAAAACCTTTCACTCTAAAATTTTTTAAAATAAAATATACCAGTTTGCTGTACCGCCTTAAACTGTAGCAGAGTTAAAATATAGTTAACAAAATATTCGGTTAGGGTTCATTTGGTTTTATAAACACAAGTAATATAAAAGAGTAACATAACCTATGCGTCGAAACAGCTGTTCACAAAACTCCTATGGCATAAAATCAGCTGTTTTATGCAATCATATGTTATAACTTATTTTAAGCTAAATGGGACGAAATAACTGTATTGTATACCTTGCCCCTTTTGTGAAAAGTATTTCTCCCATATGAAACTAAAATTAATTAATTAATTAATTCAATAATTGAAATAATATTTGAAAAATAACTGTAGTAACTTCAATTGTCGTTCACAATAAGTGTAAAAATATGTATTTGAACTTGAATGCAGGAATAAAAGGTATTTTAAAAATGATTGAAAATTTGAACAAGATATAAGTAAGGAGAGTGTGAACTAATAGAAGGAATTGAATAATAGAATTTCTTATAGTCCGTTTATCGTTTGATTTCTGACGTGGCTCAATTTTATGACGTTCGAACTGAATTCATCACATTATCACTTTTTGCGTTGGAGGCACAAGATGGAATGCTTTTCACTCTTCAATCGGTTGGCTTACTTTAGGAATCTTTTATTATTTTATAACAAACAAAATTATCATAACCGGTTACTTTAAATCTAAATTGTATAATACATATAAGTAAATGCGATACAACAAAGCGCTCTTAATTTTATAAAGTTTTGTGAGGGATTCTAGAGTTCGGTTACTTTGTTATGCTTTCAACTTTTTAATTTTGGGCTTTCAGCTATACGTTTCAATATATTCTTTATGACATTCTACACGTAGAGGGCAAATATTAACTTTTTCTTATAATGTAATTTAAACTCAATCAATTATTGCACATATATTTGATGGTAAAATCTTTAATAATTTCGTTTGTATGCATACAATAATGTAATCATACTATTTGAAATTTAATTCTTGGAAGGAAAAAGTATAGATTTAAATGTTAAGCTGTAAAATCTAGTAACGTTTGATGTGAGGATTATACTGCTTAATCGTCAGTTGGTTAGTGACTAATGAGGATAACGGGATTGCCAAAACTAGGTTTTGCATTAAAGTCCGTATTTTATGAAGCCGAATTAAATGGTACTTCTAATGTATATTTCGTGTATATTTTTAGTCTATTGTCCAAGATTTACTCCAATTTTTAGAAATAAAATGCCTATTAATCTATTTATCTGTGGTATTAACGTGGTATTTTATTTGTATAGCGTCTGGGTCAGGTTTTACTTCTATTATTTATAATTTAAAATAGCCTTAGAAGGTAACGTTTCATAGTTTTACCTAATCCTTGAACATACACAAAGACACGTTGCTTTAAATGATGTTTAATAGAGTTTCGAGGGTTGTCCAACTGGAGGCCTGGGGACCGCATGTGGCCCACCTGGGTATTCTGTGCGGCCCGCCAATAGTTTTACAAACTTAAAAAAAATAGTTATTTAATAAAGTTATACGAAATTGGATCAGTGTATCAGTCAGTTGAAGTCATTTAACAGCCTCAAAGTGTGCTATTATTCATCCAATTTTAAAAAGTTTTCCTCTTGGGCAGTAATTTTAATTTCACACCCCCTGGTAAAACGATATCTTGGACTGTGCACCACACATAGGTGAGGCCCGCGGTTTGGTCCAAAGATTGAGTTTCAGCCCTCCCACCTGTGTAAGTTGGACAACTCAGGTTTAGAGTATCATAATAGAATATCACACATCTAAGTGTGAGTAAGTATATGGTAAACGAAAAGCATAACTCATTTGTTAAAATAAAAACTAGATAGTGTTTGGAAAAGTTGAAACGTAAACAATTTCTTAAAAATAATTTAAAACCCAGAGTGTTAAAAAACAGCCAATTTCAATATCCGAAGAGCATGAAGATTGTCCACATGTTAGAGCTATTAAAAATGAATATAATGAGTTTATTTTTTGTATCGTAGTAAATAGGTCTTCAATTGTTTTAATGCTAACACGTCACAGTTCTTCAATATATATATATATATATATATATATATATATATATATATATATATATATCTTGTTCAAATTTCCAATCGTTAGTAAAATGCTTTTTATTCATCCACTTAAGTTCAAATACACTTTTTAAAAGTTGTAGTGGATGACAATTTATTTTAATAAAGTTTCAAAAAATAATTTTAAAATTAGTTTTTATTTAGTTCTTTAAACTGTAAAAATTTACCTCATGCAATAAACCACCTCTAATCTTATAGCGTACAGGTTACTCAAAAAAGTCACAAAAACTCAACATACGGCTTACAGAAACATCAAAGTGATGATTGAATATTTTTTCCTAATTGTAAGGAATTACTAGGTTCGTTTCAATAAAAACGCGTCCTAAATCTGTGATCAAAATAATGAAAAACCCAACCAAACTTTAGGATGAAGCCACTACAATTCCTAACGATGGATTTTACGTATTAAGTTTAGGAATAATTAAAGGGTAATTTTTTATTTATGTTAGAAAATTCGACTGTTTAGTTCTTTTTGCATTTTTAATAAATTAGGTAAATAAATAATAATAATAAATAAATAATAAATTGGGCATTTTTTGTGTGAAATAGCCTTTACATGTGTCTTGTTCCATTCCTCCACAGTCTCCTTATATATATCTTGTTCAAATTTTCAATCTGTAATGAAATACCTTTCTTTCATCAACTAGTTCAAATAGTTACTTTAAAACTTGTAAGTGGGTGGCACTTGGTGTTAATACAGTTATAACAAATAATATGGTAATACAAATAATAATGCAATAATTAAATTTAATGAAATATTGTAGTTTTATATGGGAGAAAACCTTTCCACAAAAGGAGCAAGTTAAGCAATATAGTTATTTCGTCCCATTAGGGTAAACATAAGTGATAGTGTATGATTTCATAAAATATAGCTGATTTTATGTTATAGGTTATGGGGTAGAACAGCTGTTTTAACGCATAGGTTATGTTACTTTATTTATATTATTGAAATTAATTATTAAAAAATACATTTTTTTGTTGGTCTAAGTAGGAATTGATTTAAAAAAATATTTGTATTGTTATATACAACCGATAAATATCATTCAGTTGTTTACAGTTACTCTAAAACACGCATGTATTGAATAAGTACAATATGTGTACTTTAGATTTCTTTATGCATTTACTACACAATATATTTAGTCTTTAAACTGTATAAAATTCATCCCATCCGTGGCGTTCTTTATAATCTGTGCCGAAACGTCCCTCCACAGATAGTCCGTGACATTCAGGGCAGACTTGAACTCGGCGATGTCGGTTTCGTCCCACTTGTACGACTTCACCAGTTTGTCCAAGGGAGGATTGTGGGTGTGCTGCGGTCCTCCGTTGATATAAATTTCCTTCAGCACATTGACTGCTTCCGTCTCGTAGTTGTTCATGCCAATCTGAAGGTCCTCCAGCTCGTCTATGTATTTACAAAGTGTCGTGACCAATTCGTGGCCGGAGTTGTAGCCTCCAGCTGTTTTGTACAGCTCGGTGATATTCTTTTGTAATGTAAAGATTTTCCTGTAATCATCTACGATGATAGCTTCTACAGTAGAAAATACTAGACTAACCGAAAAGGTCACAAGTAGTAAAATACGTTTCATGTCAAATTAGTTATGTTAAATTGTATACTAATACAAATTGTATTACTAATATGGTAAGTTTGTTATACCGACAGAAATTATGATATTTGAGCTTGGATTTGGAGATTATTACTTATCAGCTGATATTATTGAACATATGATTATGCAATACATTTGAACCTTCTATGTGCTTGAAAAATATTTGGATTAGTCCAAGTTTTAAGCGGTGTTTTTACCTGAAATGATTTTGGTGGAAATTAATTAATTAATGTAAATTCTTTATTCATAAATATTAAAGTAGATATGAAACAAAATTAAGGACACACACACATTTCAAAATTCCAGCTTTATAACTTACTAAAATGTCACTGCTATTCCTTTATTTGCTGAAAAATACAACGTGATTTGCTCTTAACGTTTTAAAACCTTTCGACTTTTAAACATTTTAGTACCCTTGGTGGTTACCTTTGTTTTACATTTTGTCCAAATTTTCTTCTCTTTTAAATAGGCAAGCATTTTTAATGTGCTTTTTATTTACTGTGTTTAGGGTCTACCAGTTACAAAATAAATTTTGCGGCCAACTTACTAATTAATAAAGTTAAACTACCTTGAGAGAGATGAAAGTAATATGAAATTTGTAACGAAATTTCTTAGTTAAAATGATATTGTTAGTTGATAAAGACCTAAAGTAAAACCTTGACGTTTTGGCAGGTTTTACCCCCAAATCCCTTCTCTGCATCCCTAGTTCTGCCTAAATAACATTAAAATAAGACTGGAAACTATAGATTCACACAATTCGATTGATAGCGTATATTTCTATGCTTGAGGAGAATGAATAACTCTTATAAAAAGTACCTTTACACTTAGCGCCATAGATCCGCATTCTACCTATAAACATCTCTCGTTAACCAATTCTTTATCTATGTATTGAACATTTATGTTTGCCTTCAAAAATACAATATTTTATATACAGTAAGACAATTAGCATTATTTCGCGCATGCGAGGTCGTGAGAGTATGTTTTTGTATTTTATACGAAATTAATTTAACTTTGAAGTTATTAGAATGATGTGGCTTTCTTGACTATACGATTTGTTACTTTTAACAAAATAATAACTATGTGATACAAGAAAGTTTTGTTATTTTTTTTTGGAAAAATTATTAATAATTTTGAGAAAATAAAATTTACAAAAGAAATTTATAATAATGCATCAATTTTCCTCATACAAACAAAATTGAGGCCCTGAAGTAACAATTTTATAAAAATTCTCTAAACTACTAAATATCAGAGTTTTAAAAATATAAAAACTGTCTTAAATGTACAATTTTATCGTATATGAGGAGGGGCGTATGGGGAGATGTGTTTAATTTTCACATAGAGTCGAAATTCAGGTAGTGTCTTTTTTGGAAATTTTTTTTTTAATGTTCTCTATTTATTTTAAAGCTAATGGGATGGAATAATTTTATTATGCGTTAAATAAAATTAAAATATTAAGTAGATCAACATATTTGAATAACTTGTTTAAAATCGTCAAATAATTATTAAATTTCACTTACAGAAATTTAACACTGTATGTTCCCCGCTGTAATTTAAATGTTAATACCAAGTTCTTCTGACACCTCGACCCCAATACCCCGCAGCACGTCCTCCCAGGTTCTCTTGGTTTTCGTGATAATAGTGTGGTATTTACTGATGTGCGTTCCATCCCAGCCAAACGTATCTATAAACTTGGCATACGGCACGAAACCTGTGTGTTTGGGTCCTTCGACCTTGTGAAGTCCTTGGGCCAGTTGGATCGCCCCGGGGTCCTTCTGTGCCACAGAAACGTTCAGCTTCCGTAGCTCTTCTAAGTAGAGTTTAGCCAGGTTCACCACTTCATCGGAATCGCTTCTTGGCTTCTTGTAAAAGCTTAATATATCTTCCTGGATAACGTTCATGTCCTTCTCGCTGTGAACAGTTTCCAGAACTAACAGTGCAAACGTATAAAAACAAAAGGATGCCATTTGTAACTGTAAAAATGCATCATACTTTATTAAAGTATAGAAAATATTTACCGAAAGACATCAATAAAGATAACATAATGAAAGACGAGTCACGTAATATTAAATAATTAGTAAATATTTAATGAGAAAATAAACTCTTTCTGAATTAACAATCACAAACAATAATATATTTGTTACAAACTTATTAATAAAATAATTATGCCTGTTTAGTTGGGAAAAATAATTTAGTAGTAATTTTTCAAATATAAGCCTACTCTACACGTATTTACCTGCAGAATGTTTTTAATTTTAATTTTAAACAAGTAACAAAGATTTTTAAAAAAATAAAATCCTACTTGAGCCAACGAAGAAAGTGTTGTTTATAATTACTATTTATTAAATAATTACAATTAATATAAATAAAGTGACATAAAATATGCATTCAAAACAGCTGTTCTACCACACAACCTATAACACAAAATCAGATGTTTTATGAAACAGCTTATGTTATCATGTTATCAGTTATTTTAAACCAAATGCTTAATATTTGGTCCCACAGTCTGCAAATATATTTTAGACTATAATGTGCAGTAACGTTGTCACTTTGTACAACCGTAGGGAGAACTAGACGTTCATGAGAATTAACCGAAGTCAACGGACGTTGTGCTGAGTAACAAAAGGTTATTCCGAGGAAGACGACGATGAATAGTCACTGAGTTCCCCGGACACTTCGACACCAATACCACGCAATATGTCGTCCCACACGTGCCTTGTGTCAGCTATTATATTGTGATAATCACTGACATTGTATCCTTCCCAGTTGAACAAATCTATAAACTTGCCATAAGGTATAATCCCGACATGTTTAGGCCCTTTGTCCTGGTGTAGGCTTTCAGCCAGTTTTATCGCTTCCGGTTCCCTTCGGCTGAGCGAAGCGTTCAATTTCCTCAACTCTTCTAGGTAGCTTACAACCAGACCCACCAGTTCCTCAGGCTTGCCTCTGGGCTGTTCGTAAATGCTCATGATTTCTTTCTGCACATCGTGGATCTTGGCGTTTTCACTGAATAAAATAAACCCGGACGCTAATAGTGCAATTATAAAGGCGTTGAAAGACTTCATCGTAAAGTAAAACCTGTAAACGTTTTCGATGCTATTTTATTTATAATAAATACTCTAAAGTAACTATTGGGTAAGTCAATAAAGATAACCTAATCAATGGTTTATAAAGCAATATCATGGATTAAACATTTTGTTTTTTCATTTGAATATTTGACATGATTCCTAAATGGTTTAATGTAAAGCCGCTTTTAATTAATTATATTTTAACTAGCTTGTGCATTTGATCAAGTACACTTTACCTCTCGTTTAATAAAATGAAATGATAAACTCCGAAATATAAAAGTAAACATAAGAATAAATGTTTCTTTATTTATAATATGTTATAAACAAAACTTTTTAAAATAATATTTTAGTACTGATATTTTTAAAATATTTTCAAATTCATAGGAAAGGATTTTTTAAACAAATTCAAAACAAAAACATTAATTTAAAAATTAAATAAATATATTTACGAACAGATATAATGATTATGCAGTACAATACAATTACGCAGTATCGTTGTAAGTTCCATATTTTACTTTTAAGAGTCTATTCAATTCCTTCCATTAGCTCATACTCTCCCTACACACATCTTGTTCATATTTTGAATAATTAATAAAATACTTAAATCGTCCACTCAATTTCAAATAATTATTTTTTCTTGTAGTGGATGACACTTTTCCCCAATAATATTAAATTAATAAAATTTAATAATGAGTTAATTTTAGTTTTATATGGGAGAAAAACGTTTCACACAAGGGGCAAGGTACGCAATATAGTTATTTCGTCCCATGGTGGTTAAAATAAGTGAAAACATATGATTCTATAAAGCAGCTAATTTCATGTTATAGGTTATATGGTAGAACAGCTGTTTTAACGCATAGGTTGAGTTATTTAATTTATATTAACTATTTAATAAAAAGTAACAAAACAAAATTTTGGTTGTTGACCTAAGTAGAAGTTGAATTAGTTTTTTAAAAAATCTTTCTTGTTTTATATGATATTTTATTCTATTGAATATCTTTTATTTATTACAAAGTACCATACCTCATTAATGTTTAAAGTTTTGTTATTTTATCATCCATTTATCATTAATATTGCTGACATGTACGATGTGAGCAGAATTATATGTTCGAAGAGGTTCATTCAGATTCTCCAGCATATATATACATTCTGTTTAGAAATACTAACACCCTTTAATATTAGTGTTAGCTATTTAGTGTATTGAAATTATTAATAATGGAACTGTCTAACGCAAGTTTTACTGGTCGGAGGAAGAGGTAGTTGAATTGTTGTGTTGCAATTACAACATACGAGCATAGATGTTGAAACGTAAGTTGGCACTTGCCCTTGGTGCAACACTATAAGCGGGAGGGGGGGGGGTTGTTGTTACAGAAGCTGGCTTTAAGTTATAGCTAATTTTACTATTTAAATATCTTGTACTGATGAAGTTCAAGAGATAAAATAAACATAAATACAATGCTTCCGAACTGTGTTTATTGTGGACCCAAATGAGTTTATGTCATTTACTCAAATATTTTTTTATTTCACATGTAATTTAATTGAAACAAAACACTTATTGTGCCTTATTTGTTATTTTTCTTATGTTGTAATTCTTGTATCCTCGTCCTTTTGCGTTTTTAAAATTTTCACTACGTTTTATTCAAAAGTTCGATTATGCAATGTTTTGTGGTTACAGAAATGTTCGTGATGGAAGAGAGGTTTGAGTGTTTGAACATTTAGTGGTTTTAATCATATAAGGGTCTTATTTAGGTATAAATATTTACAATTAATGTATAGATAAATGTATACAAAAAATAGAATTCGCATTTCATGTTAGAGTGTTCTTTAAGTACTTATTAATCTTTATATAGTCTTCTTCTTAAACACATTAAATTGAAAATATCACAACACTTAAAAATTTGCTATTAAAAATAGCAATACATATTTCGAATGATCTTATTTCAAGTGATTTATACAAAAATAAATTGAAATAAAAATTATTGATATAAGCTAAAATAATTCTAGACCGTTAGTTATGAGTTTACCATTTAATGAAATCAGGAATTGAAAGTTACGATTGCGGCTCAACGTTTCATTGATGTGCTGCATTTTTCAAAAATGTATGCCCCAATTGGCCCGTATTTAGAAATTAAAACTCGAATAATTGCAAACAATCAGTTTTCTTTCAGGTACGTCTGTATATCGCTCCACACTTCCTTGGTATCGTTCACAATTCCGTGGATCTCCTTTATATCTCGTTGCGTCCAGTTGAAAGATTTCAACAGCAAATCGTCCTTTATCTCCTTGTCGGCGTGCTTCGGGCCTCCGTCGCTCTTCAGTCTCTCGTACACGTCCATACCACGGGTCTCGTTGTTCCTCAACGAGTTCAGGACATACTCCAGGTTCTCCCAGTACACAAACAAGTCCCTGACGAACTTATGGCCGGGTCCGGTAGGATGGTCCATTACCTGGGAGATATTGCTTCCCAATTCCACCAAATCGAACCATTTTCTGGCCTCTTCGCTTTCGGTGGACGACTTCAGATGAGTTTTTACTAGTGAAAATTCTAATGAAATTGCGATTATAATGTAAAAAAACATTTTAGAACAGCTTTTAAACTTGTTGATTAGTTTTATGTTATGATGATTAAGATTCAAATCTGTTATCAAAATCAATTAACGTTTGTTATCAATTCTAGTATTATATAAACTTTGCATCTAAGGAGATTATGTTGATCGTTGAAAATATAACAATAAATAATTTGTCTAATTATTGGAGTGAAAAATTTAAAATAAATTTATATATTTATTTACATAATAAAAAAATATTGTTATAGTTATTTCATTAGGAACCCGTAATATATTTTTTATTCTCTCCTTTGTGCACTGCCCCAACTTGTCGCCTATGGCCAAGCAATGGAGAAGTTTAATTAATTAGCTTCTCAATGACTATCAATGGGTATTTGCTGTTTTCACTAAACCGACTTCGATAATTTTATAATTCTGTTTTAAGTCATTATCGTCATGTAACACGTCCAGTAGAAGCGTAGCACGTGTCCTCCTAAATACATATTAAGAGAACACGTATTAAATATTTTGCCTCGAAAGAAAGAAATATTAAATCTAAGGCAAAATAACATTTCCCCCATGTTAACTATAACAGACCAAAACAAATCTGCGATGGCGAAACATTGTTTAGAAGAAAATCACGTATTTAAAATAGAAGATGTAACCCTATAGGAAAACGTTTTAAGTGTAGTGAATTGGATGCGTGGGAAACTTTGTATATTAATAGGAATAAAGTAATATTGTAAATAATGAGTAAGGCCCTATTCAAATTCTGTATTAATATAATTATTGTGTCACAAGAAAATTTGATTGTAACCTTTTGGTTGAAATCTTGAAATAATAATACTGAAATATTAAATATCTATCTTGTTTGTAAGTAATTTTGTGGTATGGTTAGGAATTTCATTCTTATTTATGAGATAGATATAAAATTACTATTTAATGTATCATGTTTGAAGTATTGTTAATAACAGTTGTTATGAATGGTGGGCGTGGTCACGCTCACGGTATAAATATAGAAGTGTAACCTTAGTTGTAAGTTAGAGTTTGTAGCAGCAACACTCACTGATAATGATGAGTTTGTCATTGGAAAACGTTTGAGTTATTATATCATTAATTTGTGAGTTTTGTGTGCGTATTTTATTTGTACTAACTTAGCCTCACAAACTAAGCTCAAAGTATGGTCGTATTAGCATTATGATTTGTGCGTCATGGTATAGAGTTTACTGAACCAAACTTAGCATACAAAATGGGAAAATGCATAGAAAAACAAAACTGTCTTTAATTTTAATTCGTTTTTAGTGATTGTTTAACTTTCTTCACGTCGTTATTAAATTTGAATAATTATAAATATTTGAATTTCTTTCGTTAGAAATTGAATATTTACGCTAAAAATACACTAAAACCTATATTAATTTAGTTTAATTTTTAAAATAGTTTTATATTAAATTGCCTAGTATAACGAAAAAAATTGCAATATATCTATATACTGTTAAAAAAATTAATAAAAAATAATTTAGAGTAAATTCTAGTTGAGTCAACAAAGAATATTTTTTTAAAGTAATTTTTTATTAAATACAATTATATAAATAAAGTAACATAACCTGTGCGTTTAAACAGATGCTCTACCACATAACCTATAACATAAAATCAGCTGTTCTATGAAATCATACGCTATCACTTATTTTAAGCCAAATGGAACGAAATAAGAATATTGCATACCATGCCCCTTTTATGGAACATTAACCTCCCATATAAAACTAAAATTAATTCATTATTAAATTTAATTAATGAGTTATTGTTTGAAGGAACTGTATTAACATCAAGTGCCACCACTTACAAGTTTATAAGTTAAAAAAACGTATTTGAACTAGTTGATGAAAGAAAAGTATTTCATTACCGATTGAAAATTTGAACAAGATATATATACGTAGACTGTGAAATAATAGTAGAAATTGAGTAAGACATATATAAAGGCTATTCCACAAAAAAAATGCCCAATTTATTATTTATTTATTATTATTATTATTGTTTATTTACCTAATTTATTAAAAATGCAAAATGAACTAAACAGTTGAATTTTCTAACATAAATAAAAAATTACCCTTTAATTATTCCTAAACTTAATACGTAAAATCCATCGTTAGGAATTGTAGTGGCTTCATCCTAAAGTTTGGTTGGGTTTTTCATTATTTTGATCACAGATTTAGGACGCGTTTTTATTGAAACGAACCTAGTAGTTCCTTACAATTAAGAAAAATATTCAATCATCACTTTGATTTTACTATAAGCTATATGTTGAGTTTTTGTGACTTTTTTGAGTAACCTGTACGCAATAAGATTATAGGTGGTTTCTATGAGGTAAATGTTTACAGTTTAAAGGATTAAATACAAATTGTTGATCTTTGAAGCGTTGTGAATTATGTAATAAATAGAAACATTTTAAAATTATGAAACAAGACTGAAGTGTATGCGTTGTAACGTTTATATTGATCGATAGAGTAACTAGACATATGTTAAGAGCAATAGTTCTACGCCCGTCTTTACGTTTTATCTTCCATTCAAGAGTTGACGCGTTTCGGCGTAACTTCAATCGTTCAGAAATACAGTTCTGCTCGATGGAAGATATTCCGACCCGTCAACTCTTGGATGGGCTGTAAATGTTGGGTCACCATACAATAATTGAACATACTGTAATGTAATTAATAATCATTGGGTAATGAATGTTCTAAATAAATGTAATATGCAACAAAATATTTTAAATATCACGTTTTACTTGATAATAGTGTTTTTGCATAGAGTATTGTATTTTTATATGGAAAAATGTAATTGTCAGGAAACTATAAACTACGTCCTGGGTACTGTAATACCGGCTTTCGAGCCGATTAAATATTGGTTAACCAAGGTTAAAAATATCCTACGTTTGTAGACGATCTCTTTATTTTTATGTACAAGCATTTACGTTAATACGGTAAAAGCTAATAAAGATGGTACTTTTAATCTGCTTTGAAAACATTATTTATCCACTTATAGAAAGAGAGTTCAGTTCTCAATAGCTCAATTTTTTTAATCGACATAGTAAAATTTCTGAAACATTTATCAATATCTTATAATAGCGTTAATGTAAGAGAGACATTTTGCTTACAGTTGTTTTCCTATCTTCCAATACAAATATTACATGTTTTTTAAAATTTTTCATAATTTTTCATTAAACATACAGAGTATTTTTAAAGTACCGTTTTGGAATACCGTCGTTGTAGCCCTGCGGACGGCAATCGGTGCATCCGCGTGTGTGCTGCTATCTGTTGGAAGTGGGGTCGTACTTTGTGAAAAGTTGAAGAAGTAAAAAGAAGGCGAAACAGAAGGGTATGGCAAAGGAGCGCCTAGCCTCTCGGCTCTTATCTCCTTTGCCAAAGTACACAGTTTTAACCATAAACTTGGAGAGATCTACAGTCTAGCTAATGATAACTTTGCCACCACAAATCCAACCTCAAACTCGTGTCTCCCGTCCGGGTGATTAGCGTCAGCGCCGAGGCGGGGGGTTTGGGGCCACGACCAGTTGTACCAGTATGTTCAAAGTCTTTCGACCTTCCTATAAGGGCCTGACTAGTCGGCCCGCCACCGGGATAATACGAACTCCACCAGTGACAGCTGTCCGGCCGCTCTTCCAGAACTACTCGGGACCAGTAGAACCTTCCAAACGGCCAGGTTTCAGTACCGCCATACCCCTTCTGAATAGTTCGATATAGGTAGTGCAATCGGACCTTTATCTACTTTCGTGTGGCCTTACCTAAGAGCCGGACCCCCAGACTAGGAACTTAACCCACCCCGTTAGACCTTGAAAGAGTTTTCTGTTGGGAAGCCACAGCCGCCATTTTTGACCCATTCAGTATTGTTGAAGGTTATTTACGAGTTTTTTAAATGTCTCCTGCGAAAATCCCACCAACTGTTAAATACGCAGAGTGATACGTTCTTTTAATGTTAAAGGCATGGCATTCATCACGGCTGCATTCATCGTGAGATCAGTAAAGTTTACGTAGGAAACGTCGTAAATGATGGGATGGTACTTTAAAAGCACGCCTCGTACATTACAATTATAGGTTTTTTGTTAGTACAATTTTTTATACAAAAATATATATGTTACATGGAATACGTAACAATTGTTCTTTATCAGGCAGTCATGATATTCTTTGAAATTTTGACAGATAAACGTTATTTGTTTAACGTTATAATTTCTTTTAATTATTTAAAAACTATAATGTTTGTATAAGGAATTAAACTTGTCGTCATAAAAGATGTACATAGATATAAACTACTATCACTGACAAATCTACTTATTTTAAGCACTTTTACGGCGTTGAAGCTCAAGGCAAATATCAAAATAGTTCACTCTAAACGTCCCTACACAGTAGTTTATTAACACAGACGCCTTTATCAGTGATTAGCTACTACTAACAATCATTAGCTGCATTAGATAGAAGTAGCCAACCACTGATGAAGGCGACATCGTCGTCGAAACTAGTCTGTGTTAATAAACAAGAGTGAGGTGAAATTTTGAGTGAACTATTTAATATTTACCGTTGTAAATTGTTAGCGCTAAGCGCTAATTTACTTAATATTACTGGAATATAGTTATATAAGCTACACGCTTTTATATACTTTCCGGAACCTGAGTAAATATCTATTTTCATACTTTACTTACAACCGGAAGACGGTTTTGACTTTGGAACTGAAAAATAAACATTTGGCGCTTATGCCTAATTGGTTAGACCTTCCCACGTATAGAGTTAGTAACCGAAATATTTCTTCTGCTTCACCTTTTTGGCGACAGTAAAAGAATGACCTCGCGGAGGCGCCGTGACCACTGTAAAGTTCGGAACAAGCCCTTGATCCTCCAGCAGTCTGCGCTCACGTCTCGCCCGTTGTTCCTTCTTCAGCAGCTTCAGTCTCACCCTTTCGTCGTTCTCTTTCCTCCTCCTCGCCTTCTCCAGTTTCCTCTGCTCTGCTCTAAACACCTGCTTAGTTTTCTTCTCTGTAGTTTCGAAGTTGCTCACAGCTAGTTTCAGCCTTGTCCAAACGTCGGCCGTGTCTTCGAAAATATCTTGCAGCGTGCTCACCTCCCACCTTTTCCAACCCATTTCCAACAACCTGTCGTATTTTATCGGGCCTTGTAGTTGCGGAGGCCCTCCTTGTTCCGAAACATTTGTGTAGGTTTCAAACCCTTCGGAAATGTTCAGCTTTATGTACTTGAAGGCTTCTTCCAACTCTGCGTAGTAGATGTACGATTCCTTTTCCAAATTCACCGGGTCCCCTTGAGGCGCGTCCAGCACACTCTTTATGCTGAAACCCAACTGGATTAAGTCAGTTGAATCATATATTTTGCTTTCGATTATTTTAATGATCGCAATTATGACTAGAATTATCCTCATAACAAAAAGTAACCAAAATATAAAGCGTTAAATATCATTAACGTTAGAGAATAGATCCATTATTATTCACTCATGCGCATTCCGGCACACAAAGTAAATATTGTACACTTCTGCCACAAAGTCTGTGAGGTATTATCCTAACATTATTTTTACTAGGCAGGTATTTGTAAACAAATTAAAACTGAGAGACTTTGGTTATACAGACAGCAATTTGTTGTACAAAAATATCTTTTTCACATAACTTTGATAACAAAAGCAATTATAGTTAATCAACTTCTTTCATCTCTTTCAATTATTTCCTTTCATAACAAACAGAAATCTATATTCTACATCATTTGTTTTTAGTTCACTGATTATCGTACTACATCATAAGAATGTTTTGTTTCAAAATGTAATATTTAAGAGTACTTCATTTCTAACAAATATGTATTTTACAGGAATAAATTTCTATTTTAAGAAGAGAGTCTGACTTAAGGAAAACTATTGTAAAACGTACGAGAAAATAGTAATTTTCCTATTTACAATTTACTACTTCTGTGACTAGCTAAAACAGTATTTACTTTATTATCATTGTTTTTACATCATTTTGTTCAAAGTTTTCAAAAGTACCATAGTTTTTAATATAAATAAATAAATAACTGCACACGAAATCACAAAATATAATTTATTGTCACACACGTTTCAGTAATTTGTCATCATCAGTTGAACTATGACTATGCAGTGGCAAAATAGTTGCAGTTGTAAATTTGTAGTAGTATCAATGATGAAGATGCAAGTCATTGAAACGCGTATGACAATAAAGTATATTATGTCATAATTATTTTTTTATTTATAACTTTAACTCACAAGCTAGCTCAATTATTACTTATAGTTTTTATTGGTTTAAATAAATAAAACCTCTTAATACAACGTCTTTTAAATAATACGGTTTATTTTTGTAATAATTTTCTCTGAAGATGATTGCTTTGAAATTGAAATGTACTTTATGGTTAAAATAAAAAGTTTTACTTGTGTTTAAGAGGTTTTATTTATTTAAATTAAAAAAAAAATACATTTTAGCAGCCTAAGTTGTTATTACCATAGTGGTTAGCTTAAACATCAACTAAACGTTTTCAGGTAGAAAAGTAAGAAGAGACAATAATGTTTTCAAAAAAGGGGGTTCTTCTACTTTAATGAGCGATTTCTGTTTGCAGATTCTCAAATATCAACACACAAAACCAAATGGGTTTTTGTTATCAACAAATTAAACAAAATAGGTTTTCTAATTCTCAGATTTGTCTTCTCTCCTTAAGACTAACTAATTGTTTAATATAGTAGTCCGTTTAATATTTCCACGTTGCAACCATATTAAAAAATACAAGTAATATAGAAAAAATTATAAAAACGTTTTTATTTATTCATTTTTTGGTGAAATACTATTAGCAAACAAATTGAAAGAAACATATTTAATAAAGGGAATGTTTTAATAACGGATACGTCATAGTATTCAGGCCTACGGTACATAAACACACAATTAAAATCAACAATAATAACACAATTCACAAATAAACACAGCACAATGAAATTTCTTGTAATTATAAAACATTACATAAACTTCTAAAATGAGGAAAGTCAAAAAGAAATAACAAAAAATATTAATAACATAACAATTACAACCTATTACATATTTAATTGTTACAAAAACATGAAAAACACCATCCACTACTACAGGTACAATCAACATTAAAGTCAGGAATAAATTACATTTATAGATTTAAAATACACAAATTAAAAACAAATTAACATGGCAAAATAACCTGACATTTAAGAAGTAAATGTTTAAACGAGCCACACTACGCAAACGGTGTTTAATTTGCATTCACTGTCAGTTTGTAATAATTTACCTACACGTGTAATTTTATAATGTATCACGTGAGAGACAGTGATTGTAATTATATAACACGCACGCGCGTAATAAAATTAATTTGGTTTAAATAAGTGAATTTTACAATATAAAATTTAAGAGAAATTCAAGAGCAACAGAAACGTACTGACAAATTTTAAAAACAAAAAAGGATTTATTTGCAAAAATTCATTCGCTTTTCAAATAAAATTTTAAAATTGTTCTGGTTTTATTTCAGATTTTATTTTCTCCCAGGCATGTTTTGTGTAGTTCATGAACGTTTCAAACTCAAATATCTCGTAGCTCTCCCAGTGGAAGTATTTGATCAGTGTTGTGTTATCGAAATCTAATCGTAAATGCGGGGGTCCTCCTACGAAGTCCAACGTTTTGTATTTTTCAACTCCTTCCCGCCTCCCATCTTTTATATCGATTAACAGCTTTTCCAATTCCTCGTAATATGAATATATATTTCGAATCAAATCGATTGCTTTTCCTGAAGGATTTAACAGGGTTTTTTTAATCTCATAACCTAATCCGTCCAAATTTGCCCCTTTGGAGACGTTCCAGTCAATAAAAATGCACAAAACCATAAACTGCTTCATATTTTAATTTTGTGCAAAAGCCACAGACACTCAAAGTATTTAAAATAGTTGTTTATATGTCTAAGGCCACAACGCATATAACTAGGTGATTTTTTAGTAACAAATAAAAAAGGTTTGTCTAATTCAAGAAATTTTCTTCTATTCTTGAAGTGTAAATAGATTTTGAATATATTGTCCGTTAAATATTTCTTTGTAAAGAAACTAAAAATTGTGTATAAACATATTTTTTATTTTAGTTATACATTTCTGATTGAAATATCCACGTCCACATTTGTCCTTTTAGAGACATTCTAATCAATTAAAATGCACAAAATCATAAATGGTGTAATATTTTGATGTTAAAAAAACACAAACACTCAAAGTATTTCAAACATTTGTTTAGATGTCTGAAATAACACCATAAATAACCAGGTGATATTTAATTAACAAATAAAAAGGTTTTTTTAAACTCTCAACATTTTCTTCTGTCACTAGATTTTAATGTATTGTCCATTAAATGTTTCATTGCAACGAAATTTAAAATCACTTTTAAAATAAACAAAAATGTTTTACCTCTTCGTTTCCGATTGAAATAGCCCAGTCCAAACATTTCTCTTTAGAGACATTCCAATCAATAAAAATGTACCGTTATCATAATTTGTATCATATTTTTATTTTGTTAAAAACACGCAAGGAAATCCAAATTTCTTCAAAACCATGCTGTTTGAAACAAAAATGCAATACACATCACTAGATAAGATTTTATAGTTCTGTATCATAGACGTTAAATTTCGTAATTGTTTAACATTAAATCGAAAAGCTTTCTTCAATAATCCTTAGAAGATTGTGGTTATAAATGATTATTTCGTTACCTCGTTTGTTTCTAAGAAAATATTTCCATATATTAATTTCTCTCACATTATACTATTAGAAAAGTAATTAAAAACAATATTGAGTGAGAAATATCAAGACCCTGGAATATTAGATAAGCAATATTAAATACTAGATAAGTAATATCGGATAGTGGTAGCTAGATAAGCCAGGTTTGATACGTAGAAACCAGGTTAGATATTACTCCAGACTATACACTCCCATATAAGTTGTAAATGTAGTAGACTAAACCCTGCGATGTGGGTCCGTTGGTTTTTTTCTCTACTCTTATATAGTTTCTATACTTTATGCAGTTTTAATTCTGCTACTAGATTTTTTGATACTTATTCAGTCCCTTCTATTAGTCCACACTCTCCCTACATAAATTATGTTAAAAATTTCCGTCGTTAATAAAATACCTTTTATTAACCCACTCAAGTTCAAATACATCTTTTTGAACTTGTAGAGAATGGTACTTGATGTTTTATTAAATAAATCTAATGAATTAATTTTAGTTTTATATTTGACAAACATTTTTCATAAAAGGGGGAAGGTATGCTTTTTTTATATTAAAGGTTTTTAGGTTTAGTAAATATTAGATTTTTAATGTAGTATTGTGTAGAAGGCTATATCTTATTATTTAAAACGTAAATGTGTAATGAAATAAAAATGGAAGCATAAAATGATTACTTTTGTTGTTTATTTATTGTATAATTAGACGTAGAATATAATGTAATTGACTATAGTCATCGTAGTTAGGGAGGGAGGTAGGGGATATATATATATATATATATATATATATATATATATATATATATATATATATATATATATATATATAAAGAGAGAGAGAGAGAGAGAGAGAGAGAGAGAGAGAGAGAGAGAGAGAGAGAGAGAGAGAGAGAGAGAGAATCAGCCACATGTACATCGACAGTGATCTTTAGCAATTATTATTAATGATTTATTATTTTCTATCTAATTACAAAATGGTAATGAAAAGCATAACAAAATAAGATGGAATTGTCAAACATAAACTTACATAAACTCCAATATAATCAGATCTGTACAAAATTTCTGCACATTCAAAAATTAAACAAATTTGACGTTCATTCATTAAATATAATTGACAAATTACATTTAAACAAAGATATCAATGATAGTTCGGGCTCAATTAACTTGGATGAACTAGTAATGTAATAATAAATACATATTTTATACGAGTATAAATATCAAATTTAGTGACACAGAAGTTCTATTTCAAAGCGTTTTCTCTTTATATATCCCAACCGAAACTCCCCCATTCCCTCCAAATGAATACGCTATGGGAGAGCCTACTCAGTAAGACATATTTCTTTTAGAAATTTTTAAAATCTGTTTATTAATTTAAATAAAATCATATTTTTTGTCACGTATCAATAAACTTTGGCGTTCTAAATGAAAGGAATACATAAATACAATTTATATGTTACAAAAAAAAAAAATTAATTACATTGTGTAATAAAAACTTTACGATTAAAATAAATAGTTTCAGTAACGCTAAATTTGTAAAAATACCTTATAAAAAATACCTTATAAAGTTTTTAGATCAACAAATAATTTAATATTTTATCTATAATACTTAACACACATACACACACACACCCGCGCGCGCTTTTGTGTATAGTGTTTGTTTGAAATAAATGGATTATGAGAGAAATCAGTACTTTCCCCGGAGACTGTGTTATATTTAAGTGCATTAAAATTTGTAATGTGTTCATAAATAATTATTAAGAATTATCCAAAAGAGTTTCTAACCTTAATGTCATAAAGATATATATTTTATATTGATTGAAGAAAACGTTTCAAATAAAACTTAAACAATTAAAACGTTTGTAGGTACAATAAGAATTTACCTAAAATCAACGGGACGTTTAAATTAGATATTGAAACATTTTTAATTAAAATGAAAATATAATAGTCTCAATAAATGTAATTTAAAAGTACACGGAGAATGTACTATAGTTTTAATGTTATCTTAATTCATAAATTAACTTATGATTTCTATATACCAGCTTAGATGTAAACATTTTAAGTTTTAAAAAATATTTCAACAAATAACTTCTTACCAGATTACTTGAAATAATACTTATGCAGTTTTTTTACACAGTAAATGAAGTAGAGGATAAATTAGATGAACTCTTAAGCTGCTATTTGATCACAGTTATAATATTCAAGTTTTTTTCGTAATTAAAGTTAAGAATTTTCGTATAAAAATAATTTTAGCAAAATTGTTTTTGAAATGTTCTAATAAATGCAAAATACTGGGGTTATTCCTTATAACGATTCATAAATATATTTCTTAAAAGTTGTAGTAAACGCACTGAAAATAACAAACGAAACATTTTGTGTACGTGTTCGTTCAACCATAAATTTTGTCTGTTGATGAGCACCAGTTTTATACTTTCCGTTTTGTCAGGCAATTTTTCTTTCACTTAAAACACAGGCTTCTAGAGATACACAAAAAATAAATTTAAATTAACCATTTTTATATTTTGACGGAAAAATTAATTTATGTTGAATTTTTTGTAACAAACATAAACGTACATTGTCATACACACATACATAAACGCGTTCGTATGTGTGTGCGTGTGTGTCGCTCTCTGTGTGTGAATGTGTATGCGTGCGCGCGTGTGCGCGCGTGTGCGCCGTACATCAGTAAGTACACAAATAATTCATATCGCACAAAACAAATTTGTCAATTTTTCAGGTTAAGTATTATTTTTTCCACCTCTATGGTGTCTTGCCAATCTTTCCCTTTCTTTCTTTAGTCTCAGCTGTTCCCTCCGAAGCTTGTTATGCTGTTTTGCAAATTCAAGCTCTTCTCTTACTCTTACGCGTTCTTCTCTCCTTGCTTGACGCTTTTCTTTCTCTTCTTGTTCTTTTTTCCTCCTTTTTTCTCTCAAGTCCATTTTCGCTTCTCTTCTTTGCCACTCGATTTGCGAAATACCCAAACCATCCGGCGTCGTTACTTCGTTCATCTTTCTGTACTTTTCTCTCAGCTCCTTTGCCAGCTCATCAAGTTTATCCCAGGTCAGGTTCGTCGCTTCGATGGTCCTGTAAATCTTGAGCACGAGCGGCGACTTCATGTTGTGGAACGTAATCATGTCGGTTCCATTCAGATGGTCCTGGCAATGTGAAGGCCCTCCACGTTTCTTTATTTTATCGTAAATATCGAATGTATATTGATACTCCAGCTTCATGTCGCTGTGCACCTTTTCAAGGGCGTTGTAATACAGTTGTACATTTTCTAATAGTTCTTCAGGTTTTCCGCTGGGTTTTAGAACGGTTTCGACGATTTGCGATGACAAGTCGAAAAAGTTCGTTTCGTTTACGTTTATATCGATTTTTAAGGAATCGTTCGATTTTAAGCCATTACAAACCGTCAGAATGAAAAAAAGAAATATGAACGATTCCATTGTAACAATGAACTATTTACAGTTCAGTTACGATTCAGTAGAAACTTTGGAACTAAAAACAACAAAACGCACAACTCCTCGCCATGTAGGCAACAACGAACACGCAATAAAAATATTTTAGATTACCGCAAGTAGTTATTAACAATAGAATTTACATAAACATCGCACAACTATTTTTATTTATACAAAACTAAACTAATTATTTAATGTAATACTTTAATTAATTTTAAATAATAAAATAGATATTTAATATCTTTACTAAGAATAAAAAATTAAAATAGGTTTTAATTATTTGAAAAATAATTGTGTAGTGGTGTAAAATATATTTAATTTTTGGTGGTTTTGTTTATTTTACTAGTTATTTATATGTAATGAACTAGTCAAGTCAATCTACTTTTTTACAATTAACAACTCCTATTAAATAAACTACATTTTATTTTAAGCTTTACAAATATTGTAATAGAATGGTTTTTTAAGTTTACTAAAATACACATAAACTATATAAATAAATATATAATATCTTTATGGCTATTATACTTTTAAAATACATTTATTGGTTCATTCTAAGTAAACATTATCAAATGAGCAATTAGCCTCATTATAGATATTTAATCTTATTGGTCTCAATGTTTGTTAATTGTACGTTAAATTAGTAAATATAATAACATTTTTCATTTTTTTATTACCATACCGTAAGTACGTAGTGTAAGACGGAGAAATTAAATTATTCCAGTAGTTTTTATTTATCGCCTGTAACTTACAATTTTACATGTTCATTTAAAAAAAAATTATTTTCAAAATGTTAACATATTGAGAGAAAATGTTTAGAGAAATTTACAAGTGTACATTTACTTTTACTGAAAATCTATTTTCCTGTGTTTGTCTATTTATGTATAGTTATAGTTGTTTTTTCCTATAAGTATTAAAAATAATTGTAAAATAGAACCTCTCTCTCTCTCTCTCTCTCTCTTTCTCTCTCTCTCTCTCTCTCTCTCTCTCTCTCTATATATATATATATATATATGTATATATATATATATATATATATTTATATTTATTTATATATATCTTGTTGTTGAAATACATATATATATATATATATATATATATATATATATATATATATATATATATTTATATTTATTTATATATATCTTGTTGTTGAAATACATATATATATACTATAATATGTATTCTTGTGTATTAATAAAGAAATGAAACAATTTACAAATACAAATACATGTTTTATTTCTTCATATATATATAACACTAGAAACAAGTGGGGAGACCTTGCAAAGGCATTGTTCCCTCTTAACACCTGTATAAACCTTATTGCACCAGCCGAAAAAATTATTTTCAAATATTATTCATAACAGAACCCTCAATGTACGAGTATTCTACTGTTCAAAATAACACTGATTTCCCAATGCTTCTACATACTTTACTATATGTGCTGTAGTACTATATACTTTAAATATACTCATTGTACTATACAATTTTTAAAGGATATTATCTTATGTGATGAAACATCTTTGTAGCTTTTTGTACAGTCTCCAAATTTATAAAGCTGGAGTCAGGGATTTGGTGACCTTTCATCTATAAAGCATTTATTATTTTTCCTAATGTAGGTATCGATTGTCTAATTTCCTTTGGAATTTTAAAGGAATTTTCAAAGTAATTAGAATATTGCTCCAATCCTTAAAGTGGGGACATGGTTTGGACAGGTGATTTCCTATTCAATGGCTAAAGACCGTCATAATCCCTCATGATCCACGGAAGGAATATAATAAAGATAGTATAAATAAATGACCCAGTGGAAGTAATGTTAGGTAATGTCAGTTAAATACTCGAAATCATAACAATAAAATGAATCTAATGACTTGTTAGCAGTAATAACGTATGCTCCAAAATAAACAGCACTGAAACTGAATCAGCCCTCTCGATCAGCTGTACCTACTATTAATTGTTGTCGCGTGCTCGTGTTGACGTGTTTCATTTGAGGTTAGTTTTAGCTGACATGGTGCTAACTCCTGTAGAGAAAACGTTTATCCTAGAGCATTATTTTCGTAAGACATCACAAATCCTCCTCACTAGAATGATGCAAACATTTCAAGAACGGTACGAGTGTTACCTCAAATTGAACGATGTCATATAGAACATGTTTATACCCGAGTCTAACCGATTTAGCTTCTTTTTACTTGTATTTGTTTACAAAGCTAGGTAAATAGAATAAAATGAAGTAAAATAAAACCTTACAACTGTTTCAGTACTGTTATTTTCGCGCGTACGGTATATAATAGCACGCTGATGAATATCACAAGACAATTAGTAAATGTAGCTCAAAAGTTTCGTCGACACTTCAGCGTTTTTTAGTGTCTTGGGCATTATTAAGAATAAAAATACCACAATTACAAAAAAATATTATTATAATAATAATTTATTGTCAAAATATGTTTAGCCTTGAAAGTGGCCATAAGAAACCGAAAAGGCCTGAACCGTTGACGGATTTATTGAGCTACAATTACTACTGTTATATTGCCTTGTGCTATTAGGGCCCCGATAAGTTTTTTTAAATGTCTCCCCACTTGATCTTCACTTGCGTTGTATATTTCCTTTACAATTAAAGATGAATTCAAACTAGATACCTGAATATTTTATATTAAGTATGTTCTAATTTATAAACTTCTTAATCTAGTTTAATTTTCACATTACTTTTTTAAAATGTTTATTCGTATTTGCTATAAAACTTTTGAGGAAATATTTAATGGAAGAATAAATAAATTTTAAAATATATTTCAAGGTAAGTTAAAAGTACAATTTATTTTACTAATCATTTTATAAAATCGTGTAATCCCAAATTTAAATGGAATCCACAGGGCAGTAGACAAAACATCCCCTAGGAGATCGGCAGAATGGATATATATTTTACTAATAATGTACACTTAATACAACATATAACACTTGCGCAATATAACTTTACTAGAGGAGTTTATTTGTCCTAACCTAATCAAATAGCTTACCCCATCACCTTATTTACATACTGAATATTTATGATTAATTTATGTTTAGAGGTGAAAAATATTTAAATTTAACAATTTAAAGTAACGGCGTTCGTTATTTTCAATTCCTTCTTTTAGTTCGCAGTCTCCCTATATATATATATATATATATATATATATATATATATATATATATACCAATGAACTTAAATGATCAAATAAAAGAGAAAAATATAATATATCAAATTGGTTTAGAAAATGGTTACAAAAGAAAAACTATAGATAAATTAAATAATAATATAATAAGAAAACAGAAACTCGAAAATAACTTTGTACCTAATAAGAGAGAAAATATTTGGACAACGTTTACATTCACTGGTAACGAAATAAATAAAATTACAAGATTATTTAAAGAAACAAATTTACAAATTACATATAAAACTGATAATAAAATTAAAAATTTAATAAACAATAACAAAATTCAAAATAATATGCACGAAAGAAATGGAGTATATAATATAAAATGTCAAACTTGTAATAAATTATATGTAGGACAAACAAAAAAGAAATTAAAAGAAAGATACAAAGAACATTTAAACGCTTATATCAAACCAAACATATACAAATCAAATTTAGCTACGCATTGTATTAATAATGGACACGAGTTTCCGGAAATAGAAAATATGAAATTAATAAAAGAATTAAATAAAGGATTAAAAATGAATATATTTCAAACATTGGAAATTTATAAGCATAAATTAAAAGACAAATTAATTGATGAACAAATTCAAGTGAGATCAAGGCACCAAACTATTTATAAGGTCATTGATGTTATAGAAAAAATAAAGTGCAATACTTATAAACATATGGTCGTTTGTAGCACATATGATTTAATTTTGTAAAAATATTAGATAATTATTTTCCTGAAGATGCTGGTACTGTTTTATCGGCGATAAGCTTTGAATAAATATATTCATTAAAAGTATTCCTTGTTTTTGAAATATTTTTAATTCATTAACTATATTACAAGAAAACATATCACCATATTTAATATATATATATATATATATATATATATATATATATATATATATATATATACTATATATATATTTACTAATATTTACTGTATATTTACTCGTATTTATTTTTCAAATTTTCAATTGTTAAAATACTTTGTATCCACCCACTCAAGTTCAAAAATATTTTCTTGTGGATGACACTTATTAATACAGTTTTACAAATATTAAATCATTATTTAAATTTAATTAATTAATTTTAGTTTTATATGAGAGGAAAACGTTTCGCAAAAGGGCAAGGTATGCAATATAGCTATTTCGTCCTATTTGGCTTAAAATAAGTGATAACACATGATTTCATACTTCACCTGATTTCAATTTATAGGTTATGTGGTAGAACAATTGTTTTAACGCATAGGTATGTTACTACATTATAATAAATGTAATTATTTAATAAAAAGTAACTAAAATAAAATTTTACTTTGTTGACTTAAGTAGGAATAGACTTTAAACAATCTTTGTTTCTATTACTTGTTCTACCCATATTGTACTAATACTTATGCGTAATTTTTTCTAAATGAAAGTTAAACAAATATAATGCTCACTACAACCTGGTTAGAAGGCAAGCCAAAGTGGGATAATCTACGCTGTGCGCGCCAGCTTTGGTTCTAACCCTCAGACAGGTCTCTTGCTTTAGTCATATCCATTATCCACGTCACAACCAGACATATATAATCTTCATATGACTATCGATGGTCGTAAAAATATTCAAAATACACATTAAAAGTTTATTATTTTAAAACAATATTTATTACGTTTTAATTTAAGCCTATACTATTTTAGTAGCCATAATTGTTTGACTAATTTGTGTGAACTTAGTTTATTAATAACAACTATCAGTTATTTGCTTCAAAAAATAAGTTATAAAAATGTAATATATTTACACTTTATAATTAGGCCCCATTTGTTTTGATAAGGTATATATTAAACATGGTTTAATATAGTTTTATTTTCGTAGTTGGTTATTTAGATGCATTTACTGTAATAACGTTTAGAAAATTAATAATTTAACAATAGTGGAAACGTGCAACACTGTATATACGCTGCAGACTCAAACAGATAAAACACAGCGTTGTGTAGGCAATTTGCTGCTCTAGGTAACCGTGACGCTGTGAACCGGAACACTCTCAAGGCCTAGTGAGCAGGCTTGAGGCTAATGTCTTTCTTATTAATCAGAAGGATATGTTAAAAGTACGGAAAACCGGGCATTTCGGAAGTTCTACTCTAGTTCTGGAAGAGCTGATGAGATCGCAGTTTACTAGTCGGTGACTACGTCTCGGTTTACTCGTCTAATAGGTAAGGGTCATGCACTTTTATATATCGGTACTAGTGGTTTTACTTTATCCTGGGTTTAGGAGCCAAGAGTTGCTCCGTGGGGGCAGAGAGTTCTGTCGATAAAGACAGTCCCCTATGATCTGTATAGCAGCGTGAAGTCTATCGAGAAAACCCTCATGGACTAGAGATATCACTTAATCGCTAACTGTGTATCACTAACGAAAGAGAGCTAAATTAAATAACGTAGAACCTTGATCTTTAGACCTTTATAAAACGGTAGTCCTCGTGGTCATAGTATTAAAGCTTCCTAGAACACCCAAAAGGTTCTCTTTTTTTTTTTAAAGCTATTGAAATAAACAAATCATATTTAAATGAACAAATGCACTATATTACAGCTTAATAATGAAAGTAACACGATAAACAAACACAACTCTATACATCTGAGTACATTGTTCTACCTTTGCTAACCTTACAATATATTCCTCTGTTGACACGTTTCAGGATGACTCCATTTTCAAATCTTAAATTGTACTATTCACCCAACTTTGAGTCCGTCTTTATATACTGTTATCCACGCCCCACCACTTGCAGACCTCGCTTCCTATTGGTTCACGCCTACTTTTCTCCTTGCGTGTAGACTAACTACCTAATAATTTCAAACTTTTAAATATAACATTTGAGTGCGTATTAATTTGTTCGTTTGTCAAAATTTTCGTTTTTAACTTTTGTTTATAAAATTGAAAATTTTCTAAAATATTTAAACGTCTAATTTTATTATTATTAAAAGGAGCAAGATTAGGTGTGTACCAATAGGTACCGAGATCTTTAAGTGGTGGGGGCGTGGCTAACAGTATATAAAGATGATCTCAAAGTTTGGGCGAACAGTAAGATTTAAGTTTTGAAAATGGAGTCATTCCGAAACGCTTCAACAGAGGAAAATATTGTGAGGTTAGAGAAAGCAGAAAAATGTACTCAAACATATAAAAATATTCCTAACAGAAGTGAAAATGAGTATATTAAGAATTTAAAACAATTCTTCCCTGGAAAGTAAAACTAACTGAAGATGACAGTTGAAAAGTTCATAAAAATCGGCAACAGAAACTTCGATAAGCGTTTAGTCTTATTTAACATAAATGCATTTTCACTCACTTGTAACATTTTCGTTGGTAATGTGCATTAAATGATTTGCCTTTGATAAGACGTTGACATTTGATTATGTAAGAAAGTTCTTGTTATTAAAAATTCGTTTTTATTTAAAAAAATAAAACATTTTGTTGTTATTATTTCCTGATTAATTTTTTTCCGTAGTTGTTGTTTATCAAATATATTAACAAATACTTAAACTTTATTAGGCCTATATATTTTCAGAAAAATGTTAAATTTTATGAAATTAATTTTTATAACGGCCGTGTTTTGTCAGTTCTGTTACGGTGACTCTTACTTTTCTCAAGAAGTAGAAGATAAAAGTGACAAGAAAGTTCCCGTCGGCGTGGCATTGATAATGAAGTCGCAGAAAATGAAGAAAGTGATAGAATCGCCTTCCGGTTACGGGAAAGATCTAACAAAAGACATGTATTTTTTCTTAGAAGAACTGAACGTTTTACTAAAAGCAGTCAAGGAAGAGAACTTTGCTTTAACTGAAACGCAAGTGACAGCTTTGAAAGCTCTGGTTAAACACGGAGGCCCCGATCACCTGAAAGCGACAATCAGCAATGGGTTGCTCATTGGTAAATTTGGATGGTCGAGTATTGAATTGAACGATTTCGTTGAACTGATAAACGATACCAAAAGTGTTTGGCAGAAGCTTAAACAAACTGCTGAAGAAAAAGGTATCGTATGAAAAATAAAGGAAAACACTGTACACGTCATTGTATATATATCATCAATGTGTCTTATTATTTATCATTGAAGTATAACACTAAAAGAAATATGACTGAATTTAGCAATATTGTGTTAATTCAAGTACTTACGTGATTATAGGTACTAAGATATTATTGGAGTCGTTTATATAAATATATAGTTTACAAATAGTTATGACTATATGTTTCATTATCCATGCACGAGAATATTTAGAGCAGTTTATGTTAGCGAGTGTAAATTTATGATTAGATTAATAAACTCCGATTTAAAGTCGACAAAATCTTTATAAATAATAAGGTAAGGTGTAAGTGTAAAGATTGCTATGGAATATTTATATGTATGTTTGTCTACCTTTACACATAGAACTGCATTGCAAACAAACAGTACAGTGTTAAAATCAACGATGTTTGCTGAAATTATACAAGAAACCTTAATAAAGCTACTCAGTAAAAGTTTAGTTTTAAAACATTAATTTTTAAAGATCAAAACCGTATTACAAAAATAATATATATATATATATATATATATATATATATATAAACGAAAGGGACTGATAGAGATAATGAAAAAGCAGTAATTTTAGTAAGAGTGAAAAAACATATTATACGTAAGAATAATTTCCAGAACAGAGTGAATAGTAAGATTTGACTAGAAATATAATTAAAATCTTTAAGCTAATCAAGACCTTAGATCTAACCTTAAGACGTTAAACTAAAGTTCTCTGGAAGAGAATGAGAAAGATAACCCAGGGTCACAAATCAGTGGGGGAAACAGATGTTACTGGCATTAAATAACATATTGTATAAAATACATGTTGTGTTCGAAGGCCTATGTTATATACCAAGTTTTTCCTTCGTTTAAAATTTGAAAGCAGAATAATTCTACATTAAATTTAAAGTGTCAAATTTAATAACTACAATTGATTCACTTTCAAAGTAGAATTTAACGTTATGACATAGTATCAAGCATATGCATTATTCACTATTGGTTATCATAATTTCCTACATTTAAACCTAATGTATTTACACGATTTTAATTACACAAAAGGAATTTATAATTTAATAAATTATACGATAAAACCATACGAAACAGGCTTAATTGCATTTTACGTAAAGCTAATTTCTTAATTAATGAAAAAACAGCGGTTACATGGAAATATTTTGTGTTACATATTGGTTACAGAGTGTCACGGCAGCATAACTCGTTTTTTAAAATAGAAAATTTAGCTTCAAAATTTAAAGTCCAATAATTTTTATCACTTTCCTTTGTTACTTTTATTGTTGATATTACAGTATTTGTAAATTAATAAGATGCCTTATAGATAGTGTTTGTTTGCAGTTTAAGATTACGAATGAAAATTATTCTGTTACTTTTCAAGTATAATCTCTGACACAAACAATATACTTTTGGTTTGTATAAATCATGTTTTTTTTTATGATTTAGCTACCTAGAACAACTGTTATTTCAGTAGTAACTAGAATTAAAAATTCCTTAATTTTATAAATTAAGAGAAATTCCTAACAATAATATACGAATTGTGCAGTGGTTACAGTATAAATTCCATATAAAAATAAATTCCGATAAAAAGACATATTTTGGCTAGTGGGCTTTATATTTTATGTGTATGAAATAATTTAATTCAGGTAATGGTAGCTAAATAAGTAATGTTTTTCTTAAAATAGTAAGAAGTGAATTGAGAATGACAGTTGTTCTTGAATTGCCAGAGAATAATTCGAAAGATGACGTTTCATAAACTTTCAAGTAAATTCACCGGTTAACTATGTTTTAACAAGTTAATAATAAAATATCCAACATCAGCTAAAAAATTATAAATTTTTAGATTAATAAGAACAACTTTGATTCCAAACCTAGGTGCTATTCTAAATTGATAAGATTTGTTTGTCTATAGTTGTATGAATTGCTATAATTGCTTATCATTGTTACAATTGCCTGCCATTGTTACATTTGATTATCATTGCTATAATTCATCACCATTATAATTGTAAATATAAAATGAAAATTATTTTATGTGTCAAGGACTTGATTTTAAATACACGATGCTGATTAATTAAGAAATTGTTTTGAGAGTGTGAAGTATTCAAGTAAATTGAAACAACCACGAATAGGTTGTTCAGGCACTCATGATGTTTTGAATATAATTAGGTTTAATTTGAAGTATAAATAACAATCTAAAAATACTGTAACATGGAAACAAAAGAATAAAACATAAAAATTCTTCAATTTTATTGTAATTAGATCAAGGCTAATGCAATTTTAAACACGTTTTTAATTTTCTACAGCGTTCTTGAACCTTGTCTCGCAAATTTTATTAAAAAAATTTCAATGAGTATCCTAAGTAAAAATTCCTTAAATATTTGTTGTTTTGAAATAAATTATCCTGTTTTTAGTGTAATAGAAAAAATAGCCAAACAACTCTAACGGTTTATTGTTGTGATATAACATATCTAATCGCTAATATCTGTCAACAAAGAAGCAATTCGTGGCCTATAATCTGATTTAAATTACTATAGGGACAATGACATTGTAAACTACGAACTGACATTATTATTCAAATTTAGTAATATACTGTATGATTTTGTAGTGAGCACAAACTGTAAAGAAGTTACCTGTCATTGTCTGGATAATTATAGACTTGCATGGGAAATGTATATTTTTAAAAATTAAAAGCTTCGAGGTAAAATAAAAATGTATAAAACTGTATCGCACGAAAGAAGTAAGTGTTCCTGAATCTAGGAACTAACTTCACCCCAACTCCACAGAACTACCCTACAGGAACGGCCTTGTTCAAGTAACCTTACAAATAGCGTAAGTATGGTGATTTAAAGAGCAATAAGAAGCTTTTAAAACATAAGAAATTGTATTTCAACTTCTGTCTTTAATTTTTTCTCCACTTCTTATTTCTGAATTTTTTACTTAAAGACAAAATGTGAAGATTTTTAATTCAACTAATTATAACGATCATTAAGGATTATAGAATATCAATAATAGAATAAGAATAAGCAATTATTTACTAATCTAGGTTAAGTTATTCGTGAGTTTCTATTATGTGAATACGTATAAATAACAATAAAACATAAGGGGAATAACTACTTGCAGCAACTGTAATGTATTATCTAATTATAAATACATATAACCTCTTAAGCCACTAAAACTTTCTATTTAATTCCTGATGTATATTTCGATTGCAAAGCAATTATCTCCAAAGGGAACTCAGTAGTTAGTATTTTAGTAATTTTTTCTGAAGATGATTGCTTTGCAATCGAAATATACATAAAGACATAAATAAAATGTTTTTTTTTTTTTGCTCAAGAGGTTTTATTTCTTTGTAATAAAGACAATAGTAAATTAGGGGATAAATAAAAATACCCTCAAAAGGTCAAAATCAAAACAGTTAACTCCAAATCTCACCACACATTAGTTTATTAAAATAAACACACTAGTTTATAAAATAATCAGACTACTTTCGGCGACGATGACGCCTACTTCAGTCCTTGACTACTACATTTAACCAAGCACTGAGGAAGGCAACATCGTCGCCGAAACTAGTCTGATTATTTTATGAATTAGTGTGTTTATTTTAATAAACTAATGTGTGGTAAGATTTGGAGGTAAGTGTTTTTGTTTTGACTTTTGTGAATACTTTTCACTAGCTGAGCTCTAATTAATTTAAACATACCCTATTATCCCCCCAAAATCATGAGATTAGCATATGAGCAAAAGTACTGGACAGAACGAACCGTCAATTAATAAGGTAAACTTCATAATTAATAGTAGTACTTTGAAATATAATTTGTAGCGTATTTGTTAAAGGCCATCATTCGGAGAAAATTCGTTTGTTGTGTAGTAATCTATCTTGCCTGCTTACGTGTACAACTGACCTACTTTCAAACATGTTTAAATTATCTTTTAGTGGGATCAAAATTAATCTCATGTAAAATTATACTTTACTCGAATAATTTGATAATATGAAACTATATAAATAACTTGGGTGTCAATTTATAATAATGAAATTGCTTGTGGTACCCGTCGTGTTGGTTGCATCTGTGGTATTCGCCATAGATATAAATATTTTGAGAAAGTTAAGCAGGAGGTGCGAAGAACAGCTGGAAGACAGAAAGGGAGATGGGGATATGCTGAAGAGCAATTTGAAAAGCTATCTTGGTTATATGAAAGAGATTTTAAGGATGGTTAAATGCAACTCGTCTGAAGGGGACGAACTGTACGCGGAACTAGAAAAGGACGCGGGACCTCCTCATATCAACGTTCAGGTTTATAATGTGTTAATGGTGAGAGCTTTTAATTGGGAATTCAAAGATGTCGACGAAATAGAAGAGGTTATTAGAGAAACGAAGGAAGTGTGGAACGAAATTAGAACAGCAGTGTCAAACAAAACAGCAAACGTACAATAATGTACGGAGAATTAGTACGAATTTTAAAACATAAATTTAGATTATTACATTAAAAAAAATTTAATTAATGTTCCTAGCAATAGTTAATTTAAGTTCTGACAAACTGGATTAATTCCGACATTTATTTATTTGTGTTTATGAAATATTTTATTTAATTTTATCTACCTTTTAATATAACTTGCGGGATATAGCAAGAGACGTTACATGCGCAGGAAGGCAATCGGCTCAGTAGTGGAGATAAAAGGCCGGGCAGCTGTTTACTCCTTTCTCGCACCTAGACAAGACGGCAAACTAGACACAGTGGTTGTAGCTGATCTGAACGTGTAATAGGAAGGCTACAAAACGAGTCAGCAGCCTCACACCAGTCGACCTTTCAAGTCTCTTGATAATTTTGCGACTTATACGTACACTCGTATTTGAAAATTGTTTGAAAATTGCGACTTATATTATAAAATTATAAATATTTTACAAAGCGATGCAAATAATACTTTAATATAGTGAATTATAAATATTTTTAAAAAATCAATTGATACTTTAATATACCAATACTATGAAGTAAATAAAATGATGAGCTTTTATTGTATAAACCAAATACACTTAGTATGTGCGTCAAGTATTTTTTATATTTCTCCTTAAACAGACAGCGTTTCGGTGACTATTTTGTAGCCTACAATTTTGTATTCTAGCCCTAAAGAGGACCGAAATACTCTCTGAAACACTGCCTGTTTAGGAAAAAAAGTACTAGATTCACATATCAACTGTATGTATCTATGCGTTATTATTGTTGTGAGTATTTTGTCAAACATTAGGACCTCTTAATTTTAAATTTACTCATTACCGCCTAAAATATCAATAAAAATTCAAAATAATACATTTGAAAACAATCTTCAAAACAATAACATTATTTACTCATTAAAAAGTAATTGATGATTCTGGATACACAATTATATAAATTAGACATTGTAAAAGCTGATAGTTCGTAATAAATATATCTATTAAGATTATATAAATATTTATAAAAAGTGCAGTAAATAATTATAACTGTAGGAAAGTATCGTAATGTTTACAACAATCATGAGACCAACAGTTTTTTGGCCATTATTTATGGCCTCACTGGTACAAGCACTGGATACTAAAACAATGGTCAAACTAAGTAGAAAGCTAGACGAACAAATCGAAGAAAGAAAAGGAGACGGGCAAACGTTGATTAAAGATTTAGTAAAGTATCGCGATTATTTGAAGGAGGCTCTAAAGGAAATCGAAAAGAACACGACTTTAGGGAGTGAAATATTCGCAGCACTGGAGCAGAGCCTTGGGCCTCTTCATATACAAACGCCAATTTATAACGTCTTGATGACCAGGGCATTTAACATAACGTTCGGCGATGTTGAGTACATAGAAGAGATTATAGGAGAGACGAAAGTTCTCTGGAACAAAATGAGAGCGACTGAATCAAATAGAACCCTTCAGGTTCTCTGAGGTGTTTTTATCTGCACACGTTTTCATATTGTTTAATTCCCAAGTCATAAATTGTTTTTTTTGTTTTTAGCAACATTTTATAATTATATTTTCACAATTTAAACCAATAGAGTATTTTATAAAATTTAAAAAAATTGAACAAATTATTGTAATCTATAAATTTTTGGTCAGATTTTATTGGTACATTTTTATTTAAAGAGAATTATTAGACATTAATTATGTTATTTTAATTATAATTATGATTGATTTTATTTGAATGATATTTTTAAAAATTATAACGTTTAATCATTATAATTTAGTTTTTAAAAGTTAATAATATTTGTTGTTGTTACAGCTCACATAATATGAGAGTTATCGAAACAATAAGTTTCTCTCACTTGTACTATCAGCGTGAGTATCAGCGGGAGCTATCCGGGAGCGGGTATTTTTAGTTTGTGTGTAGTGGCAACGATCGCCGCGACGTTCATGACTGTACCCTGTTGGGATTCGGTCGGAAGTATACGCGATGGACACTCCACTGCGATCTGCCGCCAGTTGTAAAGTGCGAAATGTTATTAATTTTTTGACTGCCTAACGTGAATCTGCCATTGAAATGCATCGTAACTTTTGTTAAGTTTATTTTGAAGGTATAATGTGTGTCCAAATGGTTCCACGTTGGCAAACAATGAGTTTGGAAGGGAAACAAAATATTCATGATAAACGGCCGATCAGCAACTGCCCGCCAAGATGACGTCATTGTTGCGCGACGCGACGTTATTGATGAATTATGAATAAGCTTCCACCAAACATTGAAATTAGCAGGACATCACTTCATAACATCATGACTGAAGAACTTCAGCTGTCAAAAGTATGTGCAAAGTGTGTTCCTCTGATGAAAGTGCGTTCACAGTCTGATGGCCAAGAGCACAACTTTGTGGCGGCTGCGCAATCTTTCTTGCGGTTTTTTTTTTACTGACGAAGGTGACGATCTGTTTTCAAGAAGAGCCACTGGTGATGAAACATGGATTATACCAAAAACGAACAAGACTTCGCACAACTAGCAGCAGATCTTAGTGAAGTCTCCATCGCTTATTGCTACCAACTGGTTTTCAGACGTACTGTCATGGGCACGGCGGCGATCGGTGCCACTACACCCAAACTAAAAATACCCGCTCCCAGAAAGACGCTCCGTTACTCACGCTTGTTGATACACGAGAGGAAAACTTATATTTTAGAAACCTATGTATATAGTTATTCAAAGAACTTAATATATAGTTACATAATAAAGTTACTTAATATAGTTACTAAATTACTTACTAATTTACTTTGTAATTACAGCTGTCACAGCTGGCTTTATTATATAGGGTTTACCATAAGGTATTTTCTAGCTGTTGACGTTTTTACAATTTACCATTAACAACTAGATTATTATAAGGTTAAATGTTTTCTCTCAAGTTTCATTGTACACTTTAAATATCAAGTGAAGATAGGGAAATCCATCTCCACATGTTACTACATACAGTTATTAGAATGATCGGTTTTTAACGGTCGTGGTTAAATTAGATAAACGAGAAATATCGTACTGTTGCAATACTAGTATGTCAGAAATTAATTTAAACTAACTTTTTGTAAAATTATATTAAAACATAAGGTCTAGTGCAGTGTTTTTTAATGTAGAAAGTAAGTTTAAGTTTATTCCCCATTTTCATCAATTCCTTCTATTAGTTCACTTTGTCCCTATATTTATTTATATCTCTTGTTCAAATTTTCAATCTTTATTAAAATACATTTTACTCGTTTACTCAAATTGAGTTGAAATACATTTTTTAAAACTTACAGTGAATGACACTTGATGTTAATAAAGTTAAAAAAAATATTAATTCATAAATTAATATTAATTATGAATACTTTTAGTTTTATATATGAGAAAAACGTTTCGCAAAATGGGCAAGGTATGCTTTAATTTAATAGTTATTACTTTTAATTTGTATTAAAATAATTGATAACATATGATTTCATAAAACAACTGATTTTATGTTATAGGATATGGAGTAGGAACAGCTGTTTTATCGCGTAGTTTATGACACTTTATTTATATTAGTTGTAATTATTGATTAAAAAGTAACTAAAATAAAATACTTTTCTTCTGGCCTAAGTAGAAATTGATTTTAAAAAGGTTTATATTACTTTTTTATCAATGTTTGTTTACTCTCAACGTAAAGGAATCGTTACCAATTACAACAGCTCTAAGCTAGAGCGAAGGCCAATTAAAACATTGAGATTGGACATATTGTGTTATTCTAAAAAGATTTATCTCAGAAGAATATAAAAACAAAATAAATCGAAAATATTGTATTTCGTACAAAACTTATTATTTAAAAAAATTAATTAAACATTTTTTAATATGCGTTTAGTGTAGTTGAAAGTGATTCAACAATTTTAGTCTATAAGTGGTAATATTGTAAGTTTTTATTACTGTTATACAAAAGTAACAACTTCACCAAACTGATTTTCTATGGTAGGACAATTTCTAGGTTATGTAAAATCTGATTATTAACTTTTATTCATCTCTGTTTCAGTTAATCAAAAATATGTTATAGGATAATAGAAAATTGAGTACAAAATCAAATCTATTAAAATATTGTTCTGCACTCTTAGTTTTATATAATTTTTATTATTTTATAAATTGTTAGTATTCGATTAAAACAAATTATATTGTCAACACAGGGAATTAAAGTGAATTGTTTGTAATAGACATCGATATTGTCCTCAATTTTAAATAAATAAATCTCTCACCCATTAGTTGTTGAATTGTTCGAAAACAATAACGTAAAGATCTATTTAAATTTAATCGTATTTTTCAGTGATAATTGTGTTTGACGAATCAATTTACAACTTAATGACTAAAATATGGGTGTACAAATACTATACACGCTTTGTGCGCCTCTGATAGTAATCGCCTTGGATCCGAAGACCGTAATAGATTTGGGCAACGAAATAGAAAACGAGATAAACGAAATGGACGGAGATAAGGAGACAATACAAAAGAATTTCGCCACTTATCGAAGATACATGAAACAAATCCTGAAACTGCTTAAAAAGGACGACCCACAAGGACAGGTGCTGTTCGCAGCGTTGGAAAAAGTAGTCGGACCACCGCATGTAACCGTTCCTATATACAACGTGTTGAACGAAAGAATCTACAACTGGACAACTGCAGAATCCAGGAAGCTGTTGAGGGTAGTTGACGGGACGATCGACACTTGGGAAGAGATTGAAAATATCATCGCCAACAAGACCGGACGATTGCCGAACGTTATAGAAAGGAACACGTCGCATATAGTGTTGCCAAGTTTGCCAAATATAACCTTAGCAGAACTGGACACGACGAAACAAAACTTTACTATTTATGTAGTGAATAATACATTGGGACATTTTTATGTTGGCGATTAAAATAATCACAGTCGTATAATAAATTAGGTGAGTTGGTTTCATTGTTTGATGTGTTCGTTAGTGTAAGCACGTAACCGAAAAAAAATGAAATAGGTCGAAATATCTAGTAATGTTATACAAAAGTTTACACTAAACAAAATTTTTAGAATAAGTAGGATAATTTAAAATCGACAAAAATTAATTTAGGTCTTTAATTAGGGATTTAAAATTGAAGTTTTGTTATTGTTTTAATTTAAAAATTAAAAATTCCAAGAAATTCTTAATACACTTATCTTCATTTCTGTTACACATATTTGTATATAGTACTCAACTAATAATAATGTATTATTATACTTTGGAGTATAATGTGGACCACTTAACCGTGCACATGGGCTTGAGAGATCGCAATAGGCGAGACGGGGTAGAGGGTCATTTTAATACTTATCTACAAACATGATAAGGGCTGTCTTGCACGAGGAAGTCGATATTAGATTAATTAGCTTCGGCATGAAATTGTAAACATTCTTGATATATGTGTAGACATATCGGATGCAGGAGTTGTTGATGTATAGAACAATCTCAATTAATAACATGTTTTCAGATGTGGTAGTACACGCAAAGCAAAGTGCACAGCTACGTGTTCGGCACCATACTAAATATTGTAATGTTAGGAAAGAGAGGAAAATGTACTCAAATATATAAAAACATTTCACTTATATTGTAAAACAATGGGTACAATATACACAAGTTTCAAAAAAAAATCATGAAAAAGAGGTTAGTTTTTAAAATTTTGAGTTATTAACGAAAGGTTTCTTTAATATTTTAATTTTACATTGTTTTTATTAAGAAATTGGGTGTTAAAAATCGTACAGAAAAATAACAACTACTAAGATAGATTTGTTCCAACATCGAATATTTTGACTTTATATATTTTTAAACAATAAAAGCAAATCGGTGTAAACAGTGTCATTACTGACAGCCAATGTATTGTGTTTAACCAAGTTTTTGTTATGTCTACGGTGATCATATTTTTACTAGTAAAAAACGGGACAACCTACTTTTGGATGTGGTAGAATGTAAGAAACATTTTGACTTAATATTTCAAAATCAATAGATTTATCAGAATTTTAATACACTCATATATTATAATATAAATATACTTTAAATGGTGTATTTTTGTTACTCAATGAAATTTGTAAGAGGTAACAATATCTGTTTAGGCTTATTTATTTATTCAACTTTTAAATTTGGCGAAAAACAAATGAATCACAATTAACTGCATTTGCTGTTGCCAGTTCTAATGCGGATGGATAAAAAAATTGTAGTGACATGAGCACTGAACAAATGTGACAAATATATCACAAAAATGCACACTTAATTTGGGAGAAATATATTATTTTGTGGGACTTCGGGACACAACTTTAAAAATTAGAACCATCCCGATTTTCCCGGGACGCATGGTCAATGTCGCCATCTATCGCAGTCACCATCGTCTGTTATAATTGTAAGATATTTCCCAGGGATATAGTTGAGTCTAGATTTACACAAATTGTATTCTCCAATATAGAGGCTTTTAAAATGATCCTGTATGAACATATAACGAATGAAAGATTCATAAAACATGAGTTAAATTGTTAGTTAAACAGAAAAACAAGTTGTTATTCGTGAGCTTAAAGGAAAACAAGTAATATATTCAAACATTTTATAATCAATTGTTCTGGTTAGGTCAACAACCAAAAATGTTATTTTAGTTACTTTTTATTAAATAATTAGAACTAATGTAAATAAAGTAACATAACCCATGCTTTAAAACAGCTGTTCTGCCACATAATCTATAACATAAAATCAGCTGTTTTATGAAATCATATGTTATCATATTATTTAAGCCAAATGGCACTATTAAAAGTATATTATAAACGATTGAAAATATGAACAAGATACATGTAAGGAGTGTGTGAACTAATACAAGCAACTTAAAAGTTATTGGCAATTCAGAGACTGAAAATATTTTAAAAATATAGGTTGTCTTGTTTGGAGGTAATACAGTTTAAGAAATTATATCGTTAGTTTGTCACATAACCTTATCTGCCATCATTTGGTAGCGTAATTTATTTATCGAGATAATTCTTTTTTATGTGATATAAGTGTTACAAGAATACTAGAAAAACATTACAAAAACAGATTATGCATTGAAGCAATAACATTTACCAATAATAATTTAATCTCTAAATCCAATTATCATTAGACGACTTAATTACACACATGATAATGGAGCTTGATAAATGACAACTTTCAAGAAAGGGCATAGGTTAAAGTAATATTGATAAAACTCACATTTGGTCGTTATGATAAAAGTAGCGTTACTTTTTTCTTGCTCTATATATTTAGTAACGTACGGTATAAAACCTAAAGATTTGAAGAAATTAGCCGAAAAGATAGAAGAGCAATTGGAAACCAGACAAGGGAAGTGGAAGACTTTATTAGACAATTTGGTTACCTTCCGGCAGCACATGCAGCAGGTGCTGCAGTTGGTGAAAGAGAACGCTAGCGAAAGTCACGGTTTGTACAAAATGCTCGAAAAAGACTCAGGTCCTGTGTTTACGACGGTTCCTATATATAACGTCCTAATGGTCAGAGCTTTCAACTGTTCCTTTGACGATGTAGAACTCGTGGAAAGAATTATTGTCGAAACGGAGGACATCTGGAATGAGATAGACAGTGTTGTTACGAACAGAACTGAAAATTTGACATAAAATAGATTTTCTGTCTATAGAGAAGAGAAATCGATATCTTAGACTTATTTATTTTAGATGAAAATTGGCGAACATTATCACTTAAAACTATTTAATATTATTTAGCAAGAATCTTACTTGCTTATTTGAGCCCCTCTTACAAAAAGTGTAAAGATCGATCTCTTCCTAAAGCAGAAGAGACGATTAATATTCTAGTTAAGTGGATTTTAAATGAGAGTAAATAACAAGTGAATCCATAAAACAGTGTTGCCACAATACAAAAACATAAAAACGTTTCATACATTGGAATATTAAACTACATAGCGTTTGAAGCTTTCGTCAACTAGCAGTGTTATGATTATACAAAATTTTTTACTAACACATCATACCATTAAATCAGCATAATTTGATCAGGGTTTGTGTGTGTGTGTGTGTGTGTGTGTGTGTGTGTGTGTGTGTGTGTGTGTGTGTGTGTGTGTTAGTAAGGAGTTCTTGATAATGCTAACAGTACTAGTTGACAAAAGCATAAAACTCACTGCAACCAATTGTGCTTGTTAATGAAACGTTATATGTATATATATATTAAATATGGTGATATATTTTCTTGTAAAATAGTTAATAAAATAAAATATTTCAAAAACAAGAATACTTTTAATGAATATATTTATTCAAAGCTTTTCGCCGATACTGAAGATGCTGATACTATTTTATCGGCGAAAAGCTTTGAATATATTCGTTAAAAGTATTCTTGTTTTTGAAATATTTTATTTTATTAATTATATATATATATCACGTACACTTAAATGTACTTCAATAAGAATCTTACTTGGTATATTTGCGACTTGCTCTTATTTTCAAGATTATTTAGAGACTATTCAGAGCTTATTTATCAGAATATTTTGAAAATGAGAGCACGTAATTAATAGTTCTCGATATTCGACTCGCAAATATACCAAGTAAGATTCTGGTACATTAACGTGTGAGTGATATGGAAATAAAAGAAAACAGTGCTGCTAGGTTTATATATATATATATATATATATATATATATATATATATATATATATATATATTGTTATGTGATGTATGATTATGGTATGTATTTGTAAGCGAAAGAATCAGTGAGAGAGATAACAAGCGTGCGCGTGCGAGTGTGTGTGTGAATCTATGAAAACAATTACGTCACTTTCACTATAAATTATTGCTTAAAAATGATATACAGCTGTAGAATTGTTTTTAAAACAAACTTTAATTTATATGGAAATTGTATTTTACTTAATTAAATTATAGTTCAGAAGTATTAAAGAAATGACGTATTACTTGTTAAAATAATGAGAGAAGTTTCGATAATTTATTGTTGCAGTTTATCAGATGATATAATATAGAATTTAACAACGATATAGTTGCAATCGATTGATTGAATTGCGTTTATATTTGATTTGTGATACAAAGATGTGAAGCTAGACTCAAGCAACTTGTATAAGGTTTTTGTCTAGTTTAGTTTAAAGAGTGAATTTGTTCACAAGTTACAGTAAAACTAGAAGTATTAAAAGTTATAAAGCAATATAATTTGTTTATTATAGAAATAAATTTACATTGTCTTCATGCGGTTATGTATTTACATTATTTCATCCTTTAGTGGCTTTTGAATAAAAAATATTTCGACGCAAAACGTTGTTAAACACATTTTAATAGAAAGAATTATTATTGCAGTAGAATTTAAATGTTTTAATTTAAATAGAAGCATTTAAGAATAATAAACCCAATAAGGAATAAAACTAGCCTTCAGCATTATCATTTATCAGTTACGTAAACGCAAAACTTGGTACACAAAGCTGTACACTTATTTTACTTGTAATTGTGAGATAAAAAAAATGAAAATATTTCTTCTGTCCTGTATTATATTCGAAACGTGTAACCCCTCGGCGGCGAATGAAGGCGAAGAAAGCAGTGCTGTCTGTTCCGACAGCAACAGCAGTCCGCTGTTCTCTGCCGTGGATTTGGTGGAACTAAGCAGGAGTCTAACAGACAGGTTTCTGGATCCTTCCGGGAAAACGGACTTTTTTATAAGGGATTTGCTAATTTTTCGAGACGAACTGAAGGATATGCTGGACGATATAAAAGCAAACAACACCGACGCGTTGGAAGCGTTCTATTCCTTGAGAAACAACGACGGCCCCATCCATTTGGACACAATACGTGATAACAACATGCTGTTTAGCAGGTTCAACTGGACGGCAACTGACCTTGAACAAATCGATGACGTCATAGGGGAAACAGGCATCTTGTGGAAGAGGTTAAATAACAAAGTTCCTGATTAGAAGCTATTTTATATAGTTTTTCAATTCCTACTATTACTTTACACTTTTATTATATATATATATATATATATATATATATATATAGCTTATTCAACATTTTAATCGTTAATAAAATACTTTTTATTAATCCTTTTTATTATTTTTTGTGGAGAAAAAAGTTCCACAAAAGAGGCAAGGTATGCAATATAGTTAGTTCGTCTCACTTGGCTTAAAGTAAGTCATATGATATGATTTTATAAAATTGGTGGTTTTAAGTTAAAGATTATGTGGTAGAACAGCTGTTTTAACGCTTAGGTTATACCACTTTGTTTATAATAATTGTAATTTACTTAACTGAAACATAATTTTTCTTTATTGACCCAAATAGGAAGTAACTTTAACAAATTTTGGTTTACATTACTTGTTTGTATATCTTTTTACTATTGGGATATTCAGATCTTGGTATATAACTTTATTTTTCACATACCAAACAGTTGTAAACAGATTTTTTCGTACTTATTCAGAAGCGTTTGAAGAATTCTTACATTAGATTCATTTGCACATCCCCACAGTTTGTTCCATTTAGCCAGACGGGTTTCAGAAATTGATTATCTATTTTTCGTTTATTATATAAAAATAACTTTCATATTTGACATTGACTGCCAATAGTATTTACAACATTTAATATTTACCCTTACTCTTTAGATGTAATATTTTCATCTCAGTTTAACATCTAGGTTCAGGCTCAGATATTTAGCGTTTTTTAATATTGGATAATAATTCCGTTAACCACTAACGTAGGTTTTTTCAGGGAGCCTTATTTGTGAGGTTGATGAGGACGGGGTTCATTTTATTCAGTGCGATTTTCCATTTATCTGTTCACTCTAACAGTTTGTTTGTTTCTCTCTGGATCTTGTTAGTAGACGCAACTATATCTTTGTAAAATAATCAGAGATAAACATTTAAACTAGGAAATACGTAACAAAGATTGTTCTTTGATATTTTCGTTTTACCTTTACTCAGAAATACATTCTAAACAAGGAGAATGGGATTTTTAATGTCTCACATCATAAATAATGCTTGAAACCTACAATAATAATTTCCTTTTACAAACACACTCATTTATCAAGGAGTTATTTAGGAAGTTATAATAAAATACACCAAACCTGAATCTGTAGTACAGGTACAGAGTATCTGGTTAGGATAGGTTTGCTTATAACAAACTATAATTAAGTTTTCTAACGTCATTTAAACGCAAGTAGACTAACGATTGCTGAAATGAAGGATTTGGGCCTTCCAGTTCGTCTTACATATAAAAGTATACAGAGTTATGTTGACGCAAGTTTTGAAAATTTTTATTTTTGGCATACCTGTATTTTAAATAGCAACCATGTATTAAGTTAAGTCAGCCTTTGTTCATACAAAAAAATTGTGTAACAGTGCAGTTGGCCTTGCGTGTACTACCACTTCTGAAAACATGTTATATATTGAGAATGTTCGATACATTAACAGCTTCTGTATCCGATATGTCTACACATATTTCAAGATTGTTTGCTACTTGAAGTCTCCTGCAAGTCAGTGTTATGACAGTCCTTATCATGTTTACAGGAACATGACCCTCTACCCCAGCCTTGCCTACTGCGATCTCTCAAGCCCAAGTGCACGATTACGTTTTCTGCACTACAAGTTGGGCGGTTGCTCGGTTATTGGTTTGTCTATTGTTATTTACTTTAGTTCGTTCCACTGTTGCTCATAAAATAACTAATTGTGAAAATTTCATTAGATAATATTTTGTACGTTTCAAAAAATATACTATTTATTTACATGTGTATTTTAATCGTTTTTGAGCTTAGGTTGATGAAGTAGGTTTTTATAATTAAAAATTTTAATATTTTAAATACAAATATATTTACCGTGTCAAATTATTGTTATAAAATTATAACTTTTTTAGTAAAATGTTTTAGTTAGTAACTTAGTCTCCAATTTACGAGGGGTTCTAATTTCTCTAACTATCAGAGTAATGCTTTTGATATACTGGAGTAATCTACTCCTTTAGTAAAATAAATAAAATTTCATAACTAATTGTTTACATAATCGGTAGAATCTGTCAAAGATGGAAGAGAGAAATAATTTTACTAAACTTATTTCTTTCATCTCAATATATTTTAGGTTTTAATATGTAAAATAATAATATTGTAATTTTAACTAAATTAAATGGAGTTTGTTAGCTTGTTAAATTCCTACTATTATTTCACATTCTCCCTTTATATATTTATATATCTTGTTCAAATTTTCAATCGTTAATAAAATATTTTTATTCATCCACTCAATTTCAAATACATTTTTTCATACTTATAGTGGATGACACTTGATGTTAATAACGTTTTTCATATACTAATTAAATGAATAATCTTAATTATTTAATTTTAATAACTAATTTCGCTTTATATTTTGCTACTTAATATTTTGGTTCTGCCATATTATTTGTAATTAAAAAAAATAAGTAAAATAAATTTTTGTTGATCTAAATAGTAATTTTTCTTGAATTGAATTCAATTTTTTTAAAAATACTTGTTTTATTTTTTAGATCTAATATTTTATTATTTTATTGACGTAAAGTAGTTAGAAAAAAATTTGATATAAATTTACTTAAAACTTTATTACTACCAATATAATCCCCAATTTTCTATAGTGTCACCCCCAAAAAAGTAGCCTGTATTTTATATCAAGAGAGGCTTAAATCTTGCTAAAGTTTGAAAACCACTGTAATAAATCAATGAGAAAAGGTAATTTATACTTTAAAGTTTCATGAACTTTATTGTTTACGTAACAAAAAATACCTTTTTACCCTATATTTCTTTTTAAATATAATTATGTTTTTTATTACAGTCTTTGTATGAAAATCATTTTACTGTAATATATAGGAGTTTAAAAAACTTTTAATTTCTAAAATGTTTTATTATAATTTAAATTTTGTATTGAATACATATTTTACACAAGTAAATATATTTCTGAAGTGTATTTTATGAATAGTTTAATATATAAATAAACACATAAAAGAATCAAGAGGAAACTTAAATTTTGGAGACTATATACAAATTATATCATTGCAATCGATGTATTATAGCCTTAACCTTTTGTTGTTGTATCTGAATTATACTCTATTTCTATTGAGAAATCTTGCCCTGGTCAATTTCTGAATATCAATACTTTCTCAAATAAAATAAAGATAACTTTATGTATTAACAAAGGGCCAGTTAACCCTCGTTTTGGCTATTTCGGTTCGTCTTGAGTTTTCCACGCTTTATTGCGGTAGCAAAGCGCCACCATTTTCCAGAGACTGTCCACTTTGGATATGGTCTCCTGGAATTCATCAAAATCGACATCTTCCCATTTGTATTGCTTCTTCATCTTCTTTTTGTTTAGCGTCTTGTGTATAAATACAGGACCTCTTTGTAGGTAAAGCTGTTTTCCGAAGTCGAAAGTATCTTTTTCAAGACTCAGGTCTTGGTTAACCACTTCAAAAATATGGTAGAGCCTGGTGTAATACTGAAACAGCTGCTGGCTGACTTTGTCTCCATTGCCTGGCTTTGGATTTAGTATTTCTAAGGTCAAACGTTTGTCCAGTTCGGGTATTGGCAGATCCTCTTCAGAGCTGTATTGATTAACAGATTGCTCGAACTTGTCTTCAGCTTTCGCCGAGACGTAAAATACTGAACCCAATATCAACACTAACTTCATTTTATTAAAGCATACAGTATTTTTGTAGTGTGTTATCTCTGAATACGTAACATTAGCATAATGTTTACCAATCAGCGTAAATTAGTTGTTAAAGGCTATTCAGTTGAAGTTGTGATAAGAGTCGTTACAATATTGATAACAGTCTTGAGGTAAAACAGTTACCTTGTCTTCGGGATATTTTGTTCGCATGCGTACTAAATCTATGAATATTAATATATATTAAAAACGTATACGGTAAATATGCAGTTTAAGGAACTAATCACACGTGTAAAAAACACTTCGCAGTATTTCGTCTGCTTTTACGGCGTAATATCTTTGCCAGCTGTTGTCGAACATAGACTATTCCTTGCACAGAACTGATGATATAGGTTTTTCAAATATTTTTATATAAAACTAATGTGTTTGTGTACCAAAGTAATTTTTTTTTGGGGGGGATGATTGAACGAAAACTTACCTAACATAACCTAACTAAACCGAACATAAGGTAACATGTAAGGTGAAAATAGAGATCACTTGACGTCAGCCGGCAAATGATATGACATAGAATTTCGCACTATCAGTGGCTACTGCGCGCAGAAAGAAAGTAGTTTCTACTAAAATTTGAAGAAAATAGCTTTCCGTATCAATAAAAAAACGAATATTAATATCGTTTTAGAACATGAAATGGTTTCACTGTTAAAATAGTTTCCAAATCTTCAAGTACCAAACTACCAAGTATTTTTGGTACATAAAGTACTGGCTTGTGAATATATCGGTATAAAAATCTGTACTCTAACCTAATTCATTGAGAAAGTAATTAAGAAGGCAGTAGTAGTGATAACTCACACTAATAAATATAGAGCAATGTAGTTCTAAAGAAGAAAAACCTTTAGGCACACAGAAAATGAAAGCAATACATACACACCTTTGTCGCACATCTCGATAACACAGCTAGCATCATCATAGAGTTACAACTCGTCCGAGGAAGAGAATTAAAACTTTTATGCCACCACCCAATTTGCTCCGCCCACTAACGCGTCCCGACGAATCAGAAAGTTGAATAAATGACAAGTTGCTTGAATATCGAGCCAATAGTTTATTTGTTTCGGTAACTAATTTGTTGTCCTTATGAAGCCTGTAGCGCTATGAAAAATAAGGTCATTTAATTTAAATTTGAAATTACTAATGTCAATAGGCAAAACATCAAACTCTTTACACTTTACCAAAAATTTTGTTTGAGCTGTAGCTCTGCCAACTCGTAACTCTGTACTACAGACAGTTGAATTAGACGGAGGAACGTGGCCACGCCCAGTGGCAAACTATAACCAATGATAAAACATTACACATTTTAAAATTCTTACTCTAATATATACTTAAAATTTTGAAAAAACTTTGTTAAAGTTATAGATATATAATAATAGATAACAAAAGAAATAAACACAAATCAATTAATCCTAAAACACATCAAGAAAAACAAAGGGATATGAGAAATCACCCTTTACTAGCGGTTAATTACAAAACTCATTGGGTTTTATCGATGACTCTGGTTACTTGTAACCACTCGGTTTACAACGGTATTTTTGTAGATACTTTTCGTTTGGCACGAGTTGTGAACTTTTGGATTGTATCAGTCTGTCCCCTTTCCACAAGTTCAAATAGCTCAATATGGCTTATACTAAACATTATTTAAGAAAAATGAAACAAGCAAAAAGTTTCTAATATTCTGTTGTTATGCTTACTGTTTAGTATAACAATAAACAACTCTATCTAAAAAATTTATTTCAGGTTACCTATTGCATCATAATATACAGAATATTGTTTATACTATATTAACGGTATTGGTAGGTAAGGCATAGTGTGGATTCAAGGTATATCAAGTTACACTGCACTTACCTGGCTTCTAATATTTTATGATTGCTAGATATACTTAAACTACAATCATAGGACTTTTATTGTCTGAAAGCTGCACAGTTAACCCAAGTTATACAGTAAATATGTGACGATCACACTTCAAGTACAAATTTCAGATGGATTCTGATAATGTAAATTAGAAAATAAAATAGAAGACAATGAAAATATTTACAAGGCATAGGAAAAAAAGTGTTTTAAAGAAAGGAGAGCTAGGTAAACGTGCTAGCGCCAAAAAAGCGCGCCCTGCAGAAGTGGGGACTGAAAGTTTGTCGACCGAAAAATACTATCAGTAAGTGAAAATTGAGGAAATAAATATATAAATAGAAATAGTTTTCAAGTGCCCGTGTCTAATACTGTCTAGTCTCACTATAAATTTAAATATAAAGAATTAACCAGGAACGTTTAAATAAAGAAATAACCAGGTCTCTAAAGGTTTAACACTATAGATACCTGTAAACATCTAAAGTTTTTTACTAACTGTTACTTTCTGATTACTAGTTCCTTATATATATATATATATATATATATATATATATATATATATATATATAACTTTCCAGCACTGTTTTCTTGTATTAATTTATCACTTACACTTTAATGTGCTTGGCTATTTACAGCAAGAATATTACTTGGTATCCTACATTTGCAAGTCGACTTTCGAGAGCTATTAATCACGTGCTCTCATTTACGAGCTTATTTTGAGACAGGTTGCTTCTTATAGTGGCCAGGTGTGTGGAAATTCCATTGTCACTTGGTATAACGGTAATAATGTTTTGTTTTCGGATTTACTGGACCGAGGCCTAGTTTTGGGCTTTCTTGGGGTTAATTTTATTTATTAAATTAAAGAACTTATGATTTTTTTAAATTTGATTTGTTAGTTTGTTATATTATTTTTGTTTTATAAATTTTCAGTTGATTCTAGATTGTCATTTTTAGGCCTTTTGTACTTTTATTTTCATTTGATGTATGTTTTTTTTTAATGTGGGAAATGTATGGTTATATTTGATGGTGAATGTGTCACAAGTTTGATTTGTAAGTGTATTTATATAAATACACTTGTATTATAACATAACGCTAATACTCTGGGCGACAACTTTAATAATTTAACACTGTGTTATATGTGAAATATAACATAACACTTGCTCTTGTTAGGTTACGAAACAAATATTGTACAAAATATTAATTTAAAATTATTATTACTAAGAAATATAATTATTTAAATAAACCTATTACCTATTTAGTTAGTCACTAAATCTGTATTTAGAAGAGATTAAAGTTAATAAAAGATTTTCATGATTTAACAAACGAAAAAATCACGGAATTCTTACTAAATTGAACTTTATTTACTAAAACATTTACTACTAATTTACACTTTTAAATAATAAAATGTGATGCATTGCCAGTTAGTCTGTTCGGTAAAACAGAGCAAGAACTCTTTATAAATCAACAGTTGATAGTTTTATATCTAATATTATCTTAAAACTTATGTTGAATATTTATCTCCGGGCGTGTGACTAATATGTTATGGCTTGCAATTTAATAATTTTAGTTATTCTGCCCGTTTCCTAAAATTACTTGTGACTTTTAATTAAATTTTCCAAAAATTGAAATTTTAATAATTAATGAACTGGTACTTATTTAAAAATGAGTAGCTTGAACGATCCTCAGAGAGGATCCACTTTTTGTCCAAGGATTCGATCATTTTATCCCTTCATTTCTGACCCAGGGCTAGATTCTTTCTCCAACTCCCAGATGTACTCCTCGTACTTACTGCTCCTCTGTCTCCCAAAACGTCACTACGGTCACGGGCACATAAGAAGAGCCTTGGTGTAGAAATGAGTCACGCTTGGTTTTCAGTTCTGCGCAAGCGCTGTTGACGTATTCCTGACCTGCAAACATGAACTAACGGTACGGTTTTTTAGTAGTTATATTTTAGTAAGTAATACAAGTATTTACAGATAGGTAAAAGTACTAATTTCAATAGGAAAGGGTGAGCAAAATAAGTTATATATGATCTCATTTCTGCATTTAATTTTCTGTAAATTTGACGTTTTATGGTAGAAATGTTTTTGGGAATGACCTTATCGTTGTGACGTGGGTTGGGCCAGAGCTCTTCTCGTGCGCCGGTGACAGTACTGGTATTTTCTCCGGCTCCCCGATCTTTCTTCCTCGACTCCCAAAATGTAACAGCCCCTTCGTCCTCAACAACTAGATAACTCTTCCTTTCCATTGCTTCACTCTCTCCAGTCATCGGTCGTCTTAATTTCTTTGTCGCTCTTTGCACGCGCCTTATTTTGGAAAGTACGACTTTCGCCGAGAAAGAATCTCCTTTGATAACTAAGAGCTTATGGCTTTGCTCCTCATCAATCTACCTGACTGTCAGTTCATTCTTCTAGTTAACAGTTTAGAGGTTTATATAAGTGTAAATACTTTTATTCTTTTAAAAATAACGGTATATTTTACACACAACCACAGAGCCCAAAGATTTACAATAGATATATATTTTATTTTCTAGACTGCTTCAGAAATTGGTTTAAACAATGCTTATTTCTTTAGTAGTTACACACTTCTTCTGTCATTACTATATATATATATATATATATATATATATATATATATATATATATATATATATATATATATATATATATACAAAATCGAATGTCCAGACTGTAATAAAATATACATAGGCCAAACAAGAAAGAAATTAGAAGACAGATATCAAGAACACCTCAATGCATACATCAAACCTGAAATTTATAACTCAAACTTAGCCACACGTCATCAAAAACAAACACACATTTCCCACATTAAAAAACGTACACCTAATAAAAAAAGGTTCAAAAAGGCCTCAAAATGACAATCTGGGAACAACTAGAAATTTATAAAAATAAAAATAATATCATTAACGAACAAATACAAATAAAATAAAAAAACGATAAATTATTCAATCTAATAGACAATATTAACCCCAAAACAAACTTTAAAAACTCTCACAGTGCAGTGAATCTAAAAATAGAACATAACGGTACACCAAGGTCAACGGGAAATCCTCTCAGCTCCCAGTCTACAACAACCCTGTTCAGTATGCCCTAGGATGATGGCACGGCCAGTCATTGAAAGTTAGCTCGCATAAATACCAAGAAGATTCTTGTTTAAGTACATAAGTGAAAGTGATATATATATATATATATATATATATATATATATATATATATATACAACAAAGTTTTCTTGTATTTTTTATTACTTTCACTATATATTCTTAGCAAGAATCTTACTTGGTATTTAAGCGAGTAGTTAACTTTCAAAGATTGATAGGATCAACAGAGTTGATGTTCGACTATGAAAATACCAACCAGCTTTGAAAGTTGACTTGCATACCAAGTGAGATTATTGTTTAAGTACATATAGTGAAAGTGATATATATATATATATATATATATATATATATATATATATATATATATATATATATATATAGGCGCGAACACGTGTGTATTTGTGTTTGTTGGATTTATTTTTTGAAAATATTTGAATACAAATATTTACATTTTTATTTCAATTATTTTGTACAGGGATAAAATATTGGAGTAACGTTTTTGATACGAACTCAAAATGGCCGCATTTATAGTTATAGCCATGACAAGTTCTGTAAAGTTTTAGCAATATTTTCCACTTTTTAAACTTGTTTAGTTATAATTATGTAAAAACCTCTTAAACCACAAAAACCTTTTATGTCCTGATGTATATTTTGGTTGCACGACAATCATAACCAGAGGAAATTACTACAAGAACAACTAGAGTTATAGTAATTTCCTCTGAAGATGATTGCTTCAGATTAAAAATGTACATCAGGACATATAAGAAAGTTTTTCTCGTTTAAGTGGTTTTATATATTTATAATAAAAAATACATCACAGTTGCCCCAAGATATGCCTGTTTTATTATGTTCAGGTTTTTTATGTACTCACGTATTCTTAGATAAAGAAATAGGTTTAAATGACCTATTTGTATTTTGGCACATTAATAACACAAAGTAAATAATCACACGATTAGATTCTAGACGATGATAAATACTAAGAATCTCAGATAAAGTTCTTTGCTAATGGAAGGTGAACTATGAAAACATATCTTAAATACAGTAAGAACGTAATAGCATATTGTTTTTTGTTTATTTTAGTCGTGCCAATAAATGGGTTTTTCACTGCGGTGGAACAGGTGCGGTTCTTGGATCAAAAACTCTACACAGGACTCACAAGTGCCACTGTTGAAGACGCGGACCTCTTGCTGCGAGAGCTAGTACGGTATTACATTTGTCTGAGCGATTTAGTTAGGTTAGTAGAGAAGGAACACATCGTGAAGGAAATCGTGCGACAAATACAAGCCCAGGGTGGACCTCTTATATTGCAAGTTGAAGCCGACGACAAATTAATGGCGGATAAATACAAGTGGCATACAGAAATGTTTAGGAACCTCACTGGCCTGTTAATTGATATAAAAGAAATGTGGGGCAAAATAATTACACTTGTAAAGACTTAAAATAGCTTTGTATTAATTAGTACCTTGTACGTTAAGGCTGACTTGTGAGTTAAGGTGATAACTAAATATATAGAAACTCCCAATTATATACACGTTTTTACGCGAAACGATGACTTATTTCATCATCTGCAGTGGATTTAGTATAAAATCACAAATGCAACTGAACATACCGATGGTTTGTATTTGTGACTGTGTAGTAGTATCACTGGTGATGATGGCATGAGATAAAGAAACGCGCACTGTAATAAAGTGTTTTAAATTATTTAATCATGTACAAATATTTATTATTAGGTTCCTAGTCTTACAAAATGGATATAACAGAAGTATTAATAATTTTTAATCTAGATAATTTTATTAGGACATTAAAATACCTGTTTTCACATGCAGTTTACTTTAAATACTCGTATAAACTTACATAAAAGTGTAAGTATTGGATTATTTGAAGATTGTTCAATCGTATCAATCATATGTATATAATATATATATATATATAAACACACACACACACACACACACACACACACAGACACACACACACACACACACAGATACACACACACACACACACACACACACACACACCACACACACACACACACACACACACACACACACACACACACACACACACACACACAGATACACACACACACACACACACACACACACACACACACACACACACACACACACACACACACACACACACACACACACACACACACACACACACACACACACACACACACACACAGATACACACACACACACACACACACACACACACACACACACACACACACACACACACACACACACACACACACACACACATATAAATTTATATGCATTTAATTATAAACGTATATATTTTTTATTAAGAATAAAATATAAATATATACATATATATATATATATATATATATATATATATATATATATATATATATATATAGGCTATATTTATCTTATTTTTTATATTTTGATGAATGTTCAATTGTGTATATATATATAAATATATAAAATATATATATATTATATATATATATATATGTGTGTGTGTGTGTTTATATATATATATATATATATATATATATATATATATATATATATATAATTACTTCTATATTTTTTATAATGATTATAATATAAGTATTAATAAAAATAATATATATATATATACTTCTATATTTTTTATTATGATTATAATATAAGTATAAATAAAAATAATATATATATATATATATATATATATATATATTTATATATTTAATAAATTAAAAATATTTCAAAAACAAGAATACTTTTAATGAATATATTTATTCAAAGCTTTTCGCCGATAAAATAGTATCAGCATCTTCAGGAAAATAATTATCTAATCTATTAGATAATTATTTTCCTGAAGATGCTGATACTATTTTATCGGCGAAAAGCTTTGAATAAATATATTCATTAAAAGTATTCTTGTTTTTAAAATATTTTTAATTTATTAACTATATATACAAGAAAACATAATACCATATTTAATATATATATATATATATATATATATATATATATATATATATATATGTATATATATATATATATATATATATATATATATATATATATATGTATATATATATATATATATTAAAAATTATAGTCAAAGTATTATAAGATTTGAATAATGTAGTATTATTAAAGTATCTAATATATGACGTTTTTAAGGAAGTGTTTTCTGGCGCTATTTACGTTTTTGCTGGATAATAGTTACAGCATTTTCAAAGCATTGAAAAATTATCCAAACTAAAAATATATGATTAAGTTATATCATATTTATATAAAGTTTCTAAAACTCCTAGGTCTTTATGTAGTGTATAATCTTTACTTTTAATTCTTATTTTTTGTGTAATTTGTTCATTCTAATATTTATAATATTCATTATAATAATAAATATTATGACATTCATTTATCAAATTCATTGTACTCATTCATTTCATAGTATTCATTTATAAATTTATATCTATAACTTATAAATTTTCCCATATATTCATCTTTATTCCTTTATTCATCTTCCTAATTAAATCATGTTATTTAAATAAAAGAATTTATGTTTTTGTTAAATTGAATGTATGGCCAAATTTGATTTGCATAAATGTGGTTTTATATATAAATTAAAGTATTTCTTACTCTATTCTTCATTTTCTTCATAATTTGTCCCATGTAATATTTATGGTAATCTCACTATTTTATTTTATAAATTCTATGTTTATCATACATATTATGTTTATTGTAATATATTAAGTTTATAATAAAGATACCAACGTCTTAACCAAACTGTCAAGTCATATGGTGTCAATTGTCTTTTCAGTTCCTTCTGTTAGATCAAACTCTCCTTATATATATCTTGTTAAATATCTATAATTTTTCAATCGGTAATAAAATACGTTTTTATTCACCCACTCAAGTTCAAATACATTTTTTAAACTTATAGTGAATGGGACTTATGTTATGATTTTTTTTTCAAATAATGATTAATTATAAATTTATTGAATTTGTATTTGTTATATATATGAAATTAGCTGTTTTATGAAATCATATGTTATCACTTATTATAAGCCAAATAGGACGAAATAACTATATTGCATGCCTTGCCTCTTTTGTGAAAATGTTTTCTCCTAAATAAAACTAAAATTAATTCCTTAAATTTAATAATTTGCACAAAAACAGTATTAACATCAAGTGCCATCCACATCAAGTAAAAACAATTATTTGAACTTGAGTGGATGAATAAAAAATATTTTGTTAACGATTGAAAATTTCAATTATATATATGGAGAGTGTAAACCATTTACAAGGATAGTGTGTAACTAATAAAAAAAAATTACAAATTTCATTGTAAATAAGTAATAACACTGATTTAAACTCTGATTAGGTCGTTAGTAATAAGTTGGTTTTGGGTCAGAGATAGTACGAGAGATAACGGCCTATCTGTACTATCTTTTTATTACTACAAAATGTTTGTGTTGAAATAATTAAAAACAACACACAGTAGCATATGTCGTAACTATAAATCTGGCGATATGAAAACAGCTGTTTCGTTGTGTTTATTAATACAACTCGTGTTTGGAGATAAACTTGTGACCAGCAAAATTCTACAGAAGTTGGAAGCGCGCACTATAAAATTAGTCGTCGAACCGGAGTTTGTGGATAAAGAGACGATACAAAAAGATCTGTTGGAATATTACATGAAACTTGACAGTTTGTACGATTTGATGAAAGACCAGGACCCCAGGGGCAAGCAGATAGTGAAGGAGATACACGAGGACGGTGGACCGTTTTTGCACACGGTAAAGATAGACGATAAACTGTTAATGGACGTGTTCGACTGGACCGAAGATGATGTGTTGGAGCTAAAAGCATCCATAAAGGGAATAAACAAATTGTGGCGAGACATAGCGCTCGCGATGACTGTAGTGCCAACCACTTTGTTGAATCCAGATAATTATATTGACTGTTTATAACTATTGTTTAAGTTCATTACAAACAAGTCATAGAAAACAGTTTTTTAAATCAGTTCCTCCTGAGGTCAACAAGGAAGGATTTTATTTTAGTTGATAATTACAATTAATATATATATATATATATATATATATATATATATATATATATATATATATATATATACATATATATATATACATATATATACATATATATATATATATATATATATATATATATATATATATATATATATATATATATATGACGGCATAATCATGCTGTTAAGTGGCAAAACAGAAAGCGAATTTTCTTGCAATTTTCCTCTATATAGTATACGGTGTTGGACTATTATTTTATTTGTTACTATTTATTAGCTTTTTTTCGTCATAGCTTTTCGAAAAGCTGATGGTGATTTATAATTTCTCATTAATATGCATCTCTTGTATTACTTCATTATTACAAGGAACGTAATTTATATATACGTATATATATATATATATATATATATATATATATATATATATATATATATAATAAATATGGTGATAAGCTTTCTTGTAATATAGTTAATAAATTAAAAATACTTCAAAAACAAGAATACTTTTAATACATATATTATTCAATGATTTTCGCCGATAAAACAGTACCAGCATCTTCAGGAATAATAAATATGTAACCAAATAGTTTTGTAAAAATATTTTGTTACATAATTATTTTGCCTATAGATGCTGGTACTGTTTTATCGGTGAAAATCATTGAATAATATATGTATTAAAAGTATTCTTGTTTTTGAAGTATTTTTAATTTATTAACTATATTACAAGATATATATTAATTACATATATATATATATAATTCAGAACGAATCATTCAGTTTGGTCCAGAACGAGTCATAAGCTTTTAAAAGTTTTAATGTATGAATTAATAATTGAAAAAAACTGTATTAATATCAAGTGTCTTCCACAATATGTTAAAAAATGTATTTGAACTTGATTAAATGAATAAAACCGTATCTGGTTAACATTGAAAATTTGTACGATTTATATAATGAAAGTGTGAATTAATCGAAATAATTGATTAAATATTTAAGAAAATCCATTTAAGAAATATTCAACGTTAAATGTAATGTCTGTATATAATGTATTATAATAATGTAACAAAAAGTATAACATTAAACATTGTTGAAATTTAAAGGAAAAGAAAACATCAGAGATTTTAACATTTTCGTAAAATAATTGAAACATTCAATAGTTCCAATCCCAGTCAATTTCCCAAAATACAGAAAATATTATTTTGTAAATATTTAGATTATAATTCATTAGAAATAAATAAATGGTACTAAAAACTATATCAAAACAGTAATAGAGGATTTATTTAAAAAAGATTAGTAATACTATATTTGTTATATATTTAGTATTGTTGACTTCTTGATAAAGATTATTTATCACAGCAGAGTTTGACTGGTTGGATATAATATAGTTATACAGAATAATATTCAACATTCGTAGCCTAATGTGTTGAAAAATAGTAAAACTTACTGGAATTGTCACTTTTAATTTTTGTGAAAATTTGGAATTTGGTCATTATTGCAACATTTATGTACAGTTGTGAATAACGTGTTGATATTACTAAAACTGTTATTGATAATGAAACATTTTTATTAAGGAAATATTATAATTTACAAATTTTAGTAGATTTTATTCCTAATAGGTACAAACAAAATTATTTACAATTAACTAGAAACACTTGTAAATATGTTAGTATTTGTACATGCCAATATAGAACTTACTTTTTTTTATTATTGAAGACGGCCGATTCGGGAGTGTGTCCCATTGTCAACTCAGACTTTAAGTGACCTATTGGTTGTTTTAGGTTAGGGTGGGGGTGGGATATTAGGGTAGGGATGTAGGTGTATTTCTAAAGCGTATTGGGGGTTATAATGTCAAAAAGTGTATATGAGTTATAATGTAATAGGGTGTTGAGTATGTGTGTAGGGTGTAGTTTAAAAGTTTTTATATATCTCATATTTTTCGGTTGTGTATCGATGATTACAATATGTTGTAACCGAACAATACGAGATATACAGAGATTTCAAACTGGCACAGATACTCTAAACTAAATTACATTATAACTCCAATACAGTGTTTTACAATGTAACTCCCAATGCCCATTAAATTACACCTACATCCTTACCCTAATATCTCACCCCCACCATAACCTAAAACCCCCAAGAAGTCAGTTATGGTCTGAGTTAACATTTCCCAAAAATGCCGTCCTCAAAGATAGTAAAAGTAACTGCTACTATAGCAAGTGTAATATACTAATATATTTACAAATATTGTTAGTTAAAAACTAGTAGCTCAAGTGAAGATGACATCAGTTATAATAAATTGAAAATTTTAGTTTTGTACGTTACAAAATTTGTTTTAAAAATAAGTAACGTCGGAATTCTTTTAGCTTAGATTGGAATTTGTAATTTGATACGATTTGGATATAAAATATTATGATCTATACACATTTACAATAAAAACATAACAGCAATGTTTCAAAACCGTATAGGATTGTAAACCTATTTAGCATTATCAATGGCGCTCCTCTCCAGACGATTCCAAGACTTTTCCACGGCAGCCAGAATAGCCGTGAACTCTTCAATCTCGTCTGGGCCCCATTTAAAAACTTTCCTTAGTAACGCGTTGTCAACGCTTCTTTTAATCAACAAAGGTCCACCGTCCCTCATGAAGTCTAAGTAAACCTCTTCACCTCTTTTATCTTCCCCATCTGCTGCAATATCTGCGGCGGCGTCCAAGTTTTGATGAAAGAAGAACGCATCCTTGAGGAATTGCGCTCCAGCTCCGGGTTGCGGCTCCGTCATCAGGGAGGTCAGCTGTCGGTCCAGTTTGGTCATGACTACCGTGTCGTTGAAGACGAAATCCGCCATGCATTGCACCAGCAAGGCGAACACTACCAACAGCTTGTACATGGTGAGAACTAACTGAAATAAACAGAACTGTTAATGCTGGGTGACGCTTCGATGCGCTGCTTTTGATACACGTAACAGTCCAACCACTTTAGGTTATCAATACGTAACGATATTTATTAATTATCAACCTAAAGTAAGAATTTCGTTATTGAACCAAACAGTACGATTTGACCTCTGTACCAAATAAATTACTGTACGTCATTAAATATTTGGATTTTTTAAATATTAGTTCAGGCTATTTAGAAGTTGTTCAAGTAAGACCGTATAATACTTTAAACACAATGAAATATTTTTTTATAAATTGTTAGATAAGTTTATTAAATTATTTCTGATAATATTACAATTTTTTTCTTAAATTCTGACATTTTATCTTACACCTTATATAATGATACAACTTTTCATACAAAACTTTCAGATATTAAATTATTAGGAATCGAGTAATAAATATTTGTTAAATTTATGGTATCCAGAAGTATTGTATATAAACATAATTGAATTATTAGAAATTATAGTGAGTTACAGTTATAGTCTACCCCCATTGATAGTAGGGATGAATTTAATTAGGTTTATAAATAGTGCAGGAATAACTCTCAAGAAATAGCAAGGGACTTGAGTGGTGGGGGAAGGGCAGTTATCTGTTCACCCCTCTCTCGCATCTAGGCATAGTGATTGTAGTGGACTGATACGAATGTCAGAGATTTTCGACAAGCATTGAATCGGCGTAACTCTTTCTAAAGGTGAAGTATATTCCTTCAGAACTACTGCGGTGATCAAAGTTTACCGTTGTCTTGATTAATATTGCTTGCCAAAATTTAAAATTCTAACTGAATTTACAAAATTCATAAAGATATCTAATTCTGTAAAACTTGTATAATTTATACTTATTTCTAAACAGGTGTATTTTAGTTTTATTTTTGTAAAACGTATTTACTAGTGTACAAAATAATAAATAAATATATAAAAATAATAAAGGAAACATTACCTTACTAATAACGCAGTATGGGCTAAACAAATAATAAAAACTCGTTTTATTTTTCCCTTTCTTGAAGTTTATTTGATACTTGAAATTTCATTAAACTGGATTCGATACCGAAGTAAATGTATTGTGTAAACCTAAATGAAGGGTTGCAACGGACCGAGCCAGCACCCACACACGGCGCCGTCAACCCAACCGTCGTTGACCAGCACGCGCGCGCAAGCCCGCCCACCAACGCCCGTTGCAGAGCAAGAATTTTGAAACGAGCCGCTCGCAGCCAAAACCACGAACGCTGTGCAATGCTCGCCAAAATCTGCCAGAGAACAAGTCACTGGACTTAAAAAAGAAAAAACCTAACTTGCTGCGGATTCTACCCTTAACGGGTAAGTCGTCCCGGGGGATGGGTTCTTTTGAAAGACATCTAAACGACGAAATGACCATATCAACTGTAGGAGAGTGTAAGAAACTTGTTTAAAATAATACTCAGTTTGTTTGCAAGTTAGTTAAAAAATCTTTATTTTTTAATTTTAAAAATTTAAAATTTAATATTACAATGCACAGTCTGCAATTTATTTGACTTAAAAAAAAAATATATCCTTTGTGTTGGTTCTTAACACAGTTAAGAAACCATACTGCTTTTTTTTGTTGACATTTAAATTTTAAATTAAGAATTTACGATTTTATTTTCTTTCAATCGGAGTATGCCAAAGCGTAAAACTTTGCTCTACTTGACGGTCAATCTTACTTATCGAAAATATAACCCTTTACAACTTGTCATAATTTTATTTTATTTTCCCAGGTTCTCAACCTTACGATTTTAAACGTCAATATATGGTTTTGTTTACTTAACTTTTTACTGAAAATTTTAATTGTTACAAATTACAAATATTCGTTGATTCAAGCAAAGCCTTACTTTTCAACACACTCCGAAAGATCCCTACTTTTCACATTTTGTTCAATTTATTTAAACTTTCTAAACACACTACTTTATTTATGGCCATATTTTACATAGCCATGTAAATGATATAATTTTTTCTATATCTTTATCAATTTAAAATGAACATTTTAAAATTCAAATTCTATTTACTTTAGCAGGTAAAATTTCAATCAATTTTACCAAACAACCCTAAAGCAATTTCATAAAACATATCAAATTATATAAAAACCAATTATGAAGTACATACTGAAACAAAAATTACATATAAAACATATAGCCATATCTCCTACCAGATTATCAAAATATTTACTGGATATCAAATAATAATTTATAAAAACTTTTAACACAACTACTGAATAAATTCAAACACCTTCCCATATTGAGATTATAATATTTAAATACATATTTAAATAAAAACGTTTACTGAAACATATTTAACCTGTTTACCCATATCCTCAATCATTTACAAAATCTACAAATTTATTTAAATTCATTTAACCCTTTGATTAGAAAGTATTTAACCCTTTGGTTACGACTTGATTAACCCTTTTGGCATGAAAATCCACATAATGAAATTTATTTATATTTATTAAAACCTAGTTAAACCCTTTTGAACTGATCCTTGATCATTTACAAAGAAATTTACAAATTTTAAAATTCATTTAACCCTTTTTATACATAATCAAAAAACCCTTTAGTTATCATTTGGTTAACCCTTTCTTCATTTAAAATATAAATACTGAAATTTAATTTAAATTTATTTAAAATTCATCAATGCAATTTCTGAAGGAAATTGATATTTAATAAAATTTTGTATACCTTTGCTAAATGGCTACAAGCCCATTTGCCTTTATTATAGAACTTACATTTTTAAACCAATTTGCAAAATTTTCAATTTTCTTTCTAAGTTACTCTACCACCAAGATATTATTTTAAATACACATAAATCATGAAATAAACAATATATATATACTTATAATTCAAAAAAGAAAACTTATATTAACATATTAAAATTGGTTAGCTAGACCCACTTACAAATTTAAAATCTCTTGTTTAACTTAACCCTTTTATTGTACCTTTTAAAATATTTAAAATCTACCCATATTAAAATCATGTTCCTTTATTCTTACTCAAACCTTGGTTTGATTCAATTTATTTTATACACATATATAATTTCACCCTTTCCTAAATAAAATCAAAGGTTTACATTAAAAAGCTTCAATTTGTTAGAACCCTTGTTTATTTTAAATGAAAACAATTTATGCCAATTTGTTTCATATTGAAAAATGTCGTAATGACTCTTTCTAAATAAAATACCAATTTAGTTTAATTTAATTATATGAAATAACACTCCTGTTTATAGGAGTACCTGAAACTAAAGCATAGCCTTCCAATCAGCTGTTGTAAACAATGGCCTTTTGTCCGCCATCTTGGATATTTACTTTTAGCAATTTATATTTAACTTAATTTCAACACATCTTTTATTTAAATTCTTTACACCTTCATAAGATTTTAAACTCTTTAATTAATTTAAATCCCTTTATTTGATTTGTTTATTTAAATCCCTTTCCCTTTACATAAGTTCTAATCTAAAATTTCTATTTCCCTTACATACATAAAATACAACATAATTTCTGCCTTTATGGCATCGCCATCTTGAAACCCCCCACTCTTTAAAACAAAGCCACCAGCATTTACTTGTAAAATTTAAAGTTTACTGTTAATGATTTGAAAATTTATTTAAATTTTATAACATTTTCCCAATTTAGAAAAAATTCTTCAAATTAAAATTTTAATTTGCAAAGGGAAAACAATTTAGATCTGACCTGATTCCACACAAAGCATGGCTTGCCTATCTTCTCTCTCTCTTCTCCGTCTCTCCCTTTGTCCTCCAACGGGGTGGGGAAAATCCGGCCTGGCTGTTGCTTTGTTCCCACGTAAGAATACTTGGATGACTTCCCACGCGTTGCCGCCATCTTTGAAATCCTCCATCCCTTTGTGTGTCTGCTAGGCCTCAGGTAGATCCGCTCGCTTCACCCTTTGGTTGAAATCCTTCCATCTTCTTTCTTCGATGCTATTCGCACCTCTTTTAAATTTTAACGGTTACCAGTAAAATTTTAGCTTTAAGCCCTTCTTTTAACACTGTTCTTGGGCATTTCTTAACACAGAAAATAAATAGAAAAATCTTTCAAAAACGTTTATCAATTTAGTTAAATTTTGTTTAATTTTGTTAGAAATTTAGACTCACACTTTTAAAACTGTTTGCTAGGTTACACTGTTCACATCGCCTTGTCTTTCTAGTAAGGCTGTAACACACACATTTAACGACGCTCGCACATTATTTGATGGAAATCTATGGGAAAACCCCTTTCGCTGCGATCTTGAAATGCGAAAGGGCCCCATACGAAACTACAGCGTCACGACATCTCAACGAAACAAACTTTCCCTAGCCACTCATAGTTTTTGAACTGTTGACGGTAACAAAACTATTGTTCATTGTTTTACCGGAGCTACGCCCGACACCGACCTTACCCTTCGAGAGTCCTGGTTTAGCTGGGGCTTCAACAGACGCTTGGCCTGCTCAACCCCCGGGAAAACACCCCCACCTGCAGTCCGTTCCCACGAGTTGACAACCAATAGGGATCTTAAATCGATGTCGCCTGATCGGCGCGCGCACTTCTTTTGTATTAGTGCGTAACGGCTCGCAGAATGATAGACCGATCGATTTAATCCATTTTTTCGATCAAGCCGTATAACTCTTTAAGGGTGCTTCTGATGGAATTTTATTATTCTTTATTTTTGATTTTTCTCGTCTTGCTTCATCTCTGGAAATGTCGATGGTAATTCTAGGCCAATTTTGACCATCTTCCCCTTGCAAACGGCCTTACATTTTAGTTTCAAACCCTTCCCACGGTGGCTTGGTTTGTTTTACTTACTAGAAATTTAGACTCTTTGTGTTTTAAATGTTATATTTTGCGGCATGTATTCCAAGAGAATATTGCCCGCCGCAAGATCCCCCTTTAAAATTGAGACAAAAAAAATTTTTTGCAAGTATCTCAAAAAAAAAAAAATTTACTTATACAAATAAAAAAAATTTATTTTTCGAGATTTATCTGTTTTCCTATTTTATTTGTGGGTGCTAGCTAACTCTTAATTACCTTACTTATATATCTATTTGTCCTTGGTCCTCTTCTACTTCTTCTCACTGAAACACTTAAAACACTTTCACAATATTAATAAGTACAACCCTAAGTATATACATTTTTATAAAACTCACAACTCTCACTGTTCACTCACAGGCTTGATACAATAAATCTGATCTTGTTTTCTCTTTGCTTGACTTTTTAAAAGTTAAAAAATTTAAAATTTTTCTTAAATTTTCCATTTCTTAATTCCCCTACAATTATACCCTCGTTAGTGGCTTTATTTTATTTTTTCATTACATACTTATAAACATTTTACATTTCTTATAAATACACTCCAAAATATCTAACCAAGTTCTTACAATTTACCAGCAGTTATTTACTTACGCTCCTTATCTTAAGTGAGGAACGATGTTCAGGTGTTCCCCTCTCACTCTCTGGCGCTGTCCCTATCAGCTGGCGTTATCTTGCCTACGCATTAGTCGGCCGCTCCACACAGCTGTGACCTTGTGTAGTAAAGCTACTTCCTTATATTTTTTGCTTGGGTCAGTGCTCCTACTGTATACACAACTTTGGATCGATATTTGTTGCACTAAGGCAACATACATTTTTTTTATCTTGCAGTCAGGTCAGCTATCAGGCTTCGATGTTTATTATTAGTCTACGTATAATTTTATATCTTTAACATCGTACCTTCCTCTTACTTTATTTGTCACAATATTGGCCACTTCATAGGTCTTACGCCCTAGTTTCCTGGTTATTTTAAATGGGCCTTCGTAAATCAATAGTAACTTTTCTGTCTCTTTTCTTTGCACATTGGAGCGGTTATGCCTTGTGATTAACACCAGGTCGTTGACTTGGAAGTGCGTCTCCTTACAGGTTCTATTTGTCCTTGCCGCTCTGTAGTCTCCCTTAGTCCTAATTCGCTGAAATACTTTCTGAAGCATCTCCCTCCTAGTCTCCACTACCGCATTCCTACAATCCTCAGGGATATATCCTTCCCATACATAGTTTGTTTCCACTCCCCAGTGGACCATTGCCGGCGTGTAGCCTGTGATCTCGTGTGGCATTTGGTTATGATTTTTTTCTATGTATTGCAAGTATTTTTGCCATGAGGATTGTGCATTACTACAGTATGTCCGTAAAATTCTTCCCAAATCTCGATTTATACGCTCGGCTAAATTTACCTGGGGATGCCGAACAGGGATAAGAATGTGTCGCACTCCTACTGCCTCGATCCATTCTTTCCACTGTTTGGAGGTAAATGCCGCGCCGAAATCGGTAAGAATTTTAATCGGTTTTCCCACTGTATTAAAATACTCAGTCATGCGATCGATGGAGGTTTTGGAGTTCGGGCTTTTCACAGCGTATAATTTTAGGAACTTTGAGAACACGTCAAGGATCACTAGTACGTGTCTCGCCCCTCCTATACTCCTGGGTAGGGGCCCTAAGAAGTCTACGGCAACCATTTCCCCTGGTTGTTGTGTAAGGATTGGTTTTGTTAATGCTTGTGAGTACCTGTTAGTATGCTTGGCGTATTGACATATTTTGCATCTCCTTATCACTTCCATAACCCTTTGGTACATATTCTTTATATAGAAGCTCCGACCTAGCATTTTTGCCAATTTATTTCTCCCAATGTGCAAGTACACCTGGTGTACTTCGTTTATGAGTGGCTCAATGTTCCCTTCTGGAATCACTATTTTATTTTTTCCTCTCACTTTAAAGCACAAATATCCTTCTATTACCTCGTATCTCGGGTACCTTTGTATATTTTCTGTTATATTATTTAAATCTATTTGTTCCCTTTGTCCTTCTTTCAATGATAGGATTATTTGTCTTAAGGGTCTCTCGCTTTTCATTTCATTTAGCCTGATAACTGCCTGCTCATTCTTTAGTTTTCCGATCCCGCTTTGTGCCTGGTACATGCGGCTGACCGTGTCGCAAGGTATGTTCTCCTTGCCAGGGCAGTGAATAACGGAGGGTTGGTACTCTTGGATTGCTAGTGTCCATCTGGTGATGCGAGAGTTGGTGAAGTTGCAAGTGTTTAAAAATTGCAATGCCTTGTTATCAGTGATGATGTGCAACGGCGCTCCTAATATAAGTGGTCTAAATTTCTTGAGGCCGTGCACAATGGCCAGCAGTTCTTTCTCGCACACGCTGTATGACAATTCTGCTTTCTTGAGGGTCCTACTAGCGAATCCAATAACCGCCAAATCCCCGTTATCGTCCTTTTGATAGAGTTGACTTGCTATCGCTATGTGGCTGGCATCCGTTTGTAAGAAGACATCCTGCCCAGCTCTTGGGTGTGTAATCGTTACTGCCTCGAGAAACAACCCTTTGACACGATCAAAAGCCGCCTGCATGTCTGAGCTCCAAATCCAGGGTTGTTGCTTGCGCAGGAGTTTCAAAAGAGGTGAGGTTTCCTGTGAATACTTGCTCGTAAAACGAGCATAGTAGTTCACAAATCCTAGAAACGATTGTAATTGCTTTTTATTCTTAGGCACTGGGAAATCGTGTATTGCCTGTAGCTTCTCTGGGTCTGTTCGTACCCCTTCCTGAGTAAAGATGTATCCTAGGAATTTCACCTCCTCCTGACAGAAAAATGTTTTCTTTGGATTTATTGTCAAGTTTCCTTCCCTGAATTTGGTGAAGATCGTTCGTAAATGTTCGAGGTGTTCCTCGAACGTCTCAGACAAGCATAACAGGTCGTCGACGTATGCTAGAATGTTTTCCTCTAATTCCTGTCCCAGCGTCAAATCCACCGTCCTAACCAATGCCGCTAAGGAGTTCTGTAGTCCGAAAGGCACTACCTTGAAGTTGTACACCTTGTTGTTGAAGAGGAACCCCGTATACTTCTTGGAGTCATGTGTAAGAGGTATTTGCCAAAAACTAGACGTGAGATCAATCTTGGAGATATACCTCTTACATCTTCCTTTCCTTAAAATCTCGTCAATCGCTGGTGCGCTTTCGTAATCTGGTACAGTGATGTCATTTAGTCTCCTAGCATCAAGGCATAGTCTGATGGATTTGTCTGGCTTGAGGACCATTACCATCGGGTTGATGTATGGCGTTCTTGACCTCTCGATGATGTCGTTGGCCAGCATAACGTCGATTTCCTGTTGGACCTGTTTCCTATAGTTTATAGGGATCGGATAACTCCTCTTTATAAATGGTTTATCCTCATATATTTTCAATCTATGTTTATACTTATTGGACCTTCCTGGAGTCTCGCTGAATACCTCATTGTATTCTTCTATTAATTTTCCCAGCCTTTCCTCCTGAGTCTTCGTGAGAATTGAGTTATTTTTATCCTGCTGCTGTATTGTATTTAGGTTTCTTACATTGTATACTCGACGTGGTTTCAGTGTTTGGCCATTTTTAAAATTTTTGTGTTTCTTTCTCTTTACTCTACTCTTCCAATTTACAACTCCTAATCTCCTCCTCATCCTGTATCTGGGTCTAGTTCGTTTTGCCTTGTCCTGAGTTCTCTTTTCTCCTCCTTTTTCCTTCCTATTACGCTTGTTTTTCTTGTCCTCTGGCTCGCTCGCATCCTTGTTTCCTTCCGGGATTTCCGCATGGTCGTAGGAACATTCTGGGCCTCCTTGTCCTCTCTGTACTTTTCCTCCTATTTCTTCCTCTTGTCCTTTATACTTTTGGTGCCTACTTTCGGCTTTCTCGGGCTCTGCCCTTTTTTCCGCCCTAGTTCCACGTGTATGACCTTCTTTGCGCCTCCCTTCCGGCACATTTCTGTCTGCCTTGCCATCGGCTCCTCTTCTTTTGCTTACAGTCGCTGCTCCCTTCTTGCTTTCACTTTGCTCTATTACTTTTGCCTCCTGGCCTTCTGGTTTTCCCACTTTCTCCTGTTTACTACCTCTCTGTTTTACTTTTGCATTTGGTTTCTCCTTTGCCACTTCTGCTCCAACATTTCCTTCAGATTGGGATCCATGTCCCAATCCCCCCCCGAGACTCGGCCACTCCGGGTTCTCGATCGGGGTAACGACGTCAGCCTGGTGTTTGGCTGGCGCCAGTACAAGCCCCTCTTCTTCACTTGTACCAATCCATCCCACCTTGTCGATTTTTGCTCTTCTACTAATCTCTTGGAGCTCTCCTGGATAGTCTTGTGCAGATCTTACATCTTCTCCTTCCTGAGCTTCCAAGTTAGTAATGGATGTGTTTGGATGGTCTTGTTTAGGCCTTATGAAGTCGAGACTTGCCATCTCTCCTTCGACCTCGAAAGTCATGAAGCGTCTCTCCATGTTGATACGGGCTTTCAGTCGATGTAACAGATCGCAACCCATGACAATTTCCGCTCGTAAGCGTTCCACCACCATGAAGCTACTTTCTATTACATGACCTCCCATACTCAGAGGAATAAAAGCCTGCTTACGGACTCTTATCTGGGGTGTCTTCACCGCCATAATAATGCCCGTATTGCTTACCGGCAATTCCAAGAATTCTTTCCCTTGGCGCTTCAGCTCGTTATACAGGTTGCCCTGTATAACGGACACGTCCGCGCCGGTGTCAATCTCAACACGCACTACCTGTTGCCAGATAGCGCCTATGAGTGCAGGGCATTCCTCAGAATTCTGGGATTGTCGGGGCAACAAACCTTCCTCCTCGAGCAGGTCGTCTCGTATCTCCATATTGAGACCTCCTAACTTCCTTGTTTGTTCCATATCTGGCTGTTGAGCTGTGGCTCTTATCTTTTCTGGCTTTTCATCTCCTTCTTTATTTTCCTGATTCGGAGTTTCTTCTAGTTTGCTTGCATTTCTGTTTCCTTCTTGGATCTTGGCTAGGTCACTGGAACTCTTTGGGCCTCCCTGTTTTGCAGCTTCCTGCTGCCTACTATTTTTCTCAATCTCTTCCTTTCTTCCTCCTTTACTGTTACTGGGTAGCTGTTCTACAGCATCCTTGGGCTCAGCCCCACCCATCGCCCTGTTTCCACTCTGTTCCCTTTTGCCTTCTCCTTCCAGCACGTTTTTGCTCGCTTCCCTGTCAGATGTAACTCCTTTTTGTCTCTCTTTTTCTTTTACTATCCTTTTACTCTTCTTTATACTACTAATACTCTTTTTTATTTCTTTGTTCCGGGTCTCGGTTCCTTTTGCTCGCCATTGTCTGTCTCCATGTTGTCTGTTCTCTTCTATTTCGCACGAGACCCTCCCGCCTCGTTTTTTGGACTCCTTGTCCTATTTCTTGGTTCTACGTTCTGCCTTGGAGGTGGTCTGGTCTCTCTCTCCGGCCTGGGGTTCCCATTGGTGTTGTTCCTTGGGTGAGGAGGCCTCATATTTGGAGGTGGCCTCTGTTGGTACCTAGGCGGCACCTCTCTCCCATTTATACCCCGGCTTCCGTTGTCCGTCTCCACGCCGTTCAGGAAATCAATGGCACTAGCCACTGACTCCCTATGAACGCCAAGGCTAGCATTCCGGACCTCCCTTCCGAAATGCGTCATCACCTTGTTCACGAGGTAACGCTCTGGTATCGGCGGGTCCAAATTTCTGGCTTTGTTAACCATTACTACGAAGTATTCGGACTTGCTGTAGGGTCCCATTTCATAGTACCTCCCAGTGTCTAACTGCCGCCTTATTTTCTCTTGCGCTTCAAAACCCCAGTATCTGGCTAAAAACTTAGCCTTAAACAGTCCATACTGGTCTCCTGGATTCATAACGGCCTTCCACCAGGCTTCTGCCGTTCCCTTTAAATTTCTGACCACCATCTTCAGTTTGGTCCCCTCTTCTAGCATGGGGTCTACTTCATCAAAGAGCTCCTCCATGCTCTTTATAAACGCTACCGGATCTTCGTTATCTTTTCCGTAATATTCGATCCTTTTTGCTCCTGCAAGCTCCTGATAATCCCAGGCCCGTGGTTTTACCCAGCTAACACTTGTCGCTTGTGCTCCTGCACTCCTTACTTTGTCCGCGACTCTTTTAACGCTGGTTTCCACTTTCTGCAGGCCTGTTTGCAGGTCCACGATTTTCTTGTCCTGCTCCAGTTGCTCCTCTTCCTCCTTTTCGATCCTTACTTGTAATTGATCGACTTTGCTCTCATAAGTCGACACTCTTGCGTCCATGCTCACCATGTGCTGGGCTATGTCGTCCTTATGACTTTTAAACTTTTCCGCCATCCTTTCTTGGAATTGTTTCATTTCTTCTCTATCCCTTTTTTCTTTTTCTTCTCGCTCTTTCTTTTCCTGTTCTTTCTCTTGTTGTTTCTTTTTTCTCCTGCCCTCTTTTTCTTCTGCTTCCCTTATCCTTCTCGCTTCTTCATTTTGCCATCTTAACTCGGCTTGTTCTCTCTCTTTATATCTCCTCATCTCTTCCTGTTCTTCCTTCTTCTCCCTTTCTAACCTCCACTCTTCCTTCTCCCTTTGTCTTTCTAACCTTTCCTGTTCTTCCTTCTTTTGCCTTTCTAACCTATCCTGTTCTTTCTCCTTCTGTCTTTCTAATCTCTCCTGTTCTTTTTCCTGCCGTCTTTTAGCCTCATCCTGCTCTTCCTTCTTTTGCCTTTCTAACCTATCCTGTTCTTCCTTTTGCTGTCTTTTAGCCTCATCCTGTTCTTCCTTTTGCTGTTTTTTAGCCTCATCCTGTTCTTTTTCCTGTTTTCTTTCTAATTTTTCTTGTTCTCTTTCTTTCCTTAGCATCGCCATTAGCTTCTCCATTTCACTTCTTTCCTGCTGCTTTTGTGTTGCCATGGCTTCTGTTCTGTTTATCTCCTTATTGTTTTTAATCCTTTCCTTCTTTCTAAACCCTAATTCTAAACTTTTCTATAAAATCCTTTACTTTACATAAAAGTGTCGTTGGATGTCGTGCGTGTGTTTCCTATGCGCGCGTTCGTCTATGTGTTTGCCTCTTTTTACTTACAACTAATTTACCCCTACTTTACTTTCTTAACTCTTTTAAATCTATTTCTCATACTGAACTATTTACTTCTTAATTTCATCTTCTTATCTTATTTTTAATTTAATTTACCAGTGTTTCAACCTAGAACTGCAATCTAACTCTTTTCTTTACCATTTTATTATTTATTTCTTACACTTCCTAGGTCGAATTTCGCCATGTCTTTTTATGATTTTAATAGAGACCGAAATATTTATACGGGAAAGTCCGCAACTTTACCCGTCGGTCCCACTCGTTAGGGCGCCATCTTACTAACTGCAACGGACCGAGCCAGCACCCACACACGGCGCCGTCAACCCAACCGTCGTTGACCAGCACGCGCGCGCAAGCCCGCCCACCAACGCCCGTTGCAGAGCAAGAATTTTGAAACGAGCCGCTCGCAGCCAAAACCACGAACGCTGTGCAATGCTCGCCAAAATCTGCCAGAGAACAAGTCACTGGACTTAAAAAAGAAAAAACCTAACTTGCTGCGGATTCTACCCTTAACGGGTAAGTCGTCCCGGGGGATGGGTTCTTTTGAAAGACATCTAAACGACGAAATGACCATATCAACTGTAGGAGAGTGTAAGAAACTTGTTTAAAATAATACTCAGTTTGTTTGCAAGTTAGTTAAAAAATCTTTATTTTTTAATTTTAAAAATTTAAAATTTAATATTACAATGCACAGTCTGCAATTTATTTGACTTAAAAAAAAAATATATCCTTTGTGTTGGTTCTTAACACAGTTAAGAAACCATACTGCTTTTTTTGTTGACATTTAAATTTTAAATTAAGAATTTACGATTTTATTTTCTTTCAATCGGAGTATGCCAAAGCGTAAAACTTTGCTCTACTTGACGGTCAATCTTACTTATCGAAAATATAACCCTTTACAACTTGTCATAATTTTATTTTATTTTCCCAGGTTCTCAACCTTACGATTTTAAACGTCAATATATGGTTTTGTTTACTTAACTTTTTACTGAAAATTTTAATTGTTACAAATTACAAATATTCGTTGATTCAAGCAAAGCCTTACTTTTCAACACACTCCGAAAGATCCCTACTTTTCACATTTTGTTCAATTTATTTAAACTTTCTAAACACACTACTTTATTTATGGCCATATTTTACATAGCCATGTAAATGATATAATTTTTTCTATATCTTTATCAATTTAAAATGAACATTTTAAAATTCAAATTCTATTTACTTTAGCAGGTAAAATTTCAATCAATTTTACCAAACAACCCTAAAGCAATTTCATAAAACATATCAAATTATATAAAAACCAATTATGAAGTACATACTGAAACAAAAATTACATATAAAACATATAGCCATATCTCCTACCAGATTATCAAAATATTTACTGGATATCAAATAATAATTTATAAAAACTTTTAACACAACTACTGAATAAATTCAAACACCTTCCCATATTGAGATTATAATATTTAAATACATATTTAAATAAAAACGTTTACTGAAACATATTTAACCTGTTTACCCATATCCTCAATCATTTACAAAATCTACAAATTTATTTAAATTCATTTAACCCTTTGATTAGAAAGTATTTAACCCTTTGGTTACGACTTGATTAACCCTTTTGGCATGAAAATCCACATAATGAAATTTATTTATATTTATTAAAACCTAGTTAAACCCTTTTGAACTGATCCTTGATCATTTACAAAGAAATTTACAAATTTTAAAATTCATTTAACCCTTTTTATACATAATCAAAAAACCCTTTAGTTATCATTTGGTTAACCCTTTCTTCATTTAAAATATAAATACTGAAATTTAATTTAAATTTATTTAAAATTCATCAATGCAATTTCTGAAGGAAATTGATATTTAATAAAATTTTGTATACCTTTGCTAAATGGCTACAAGCCCATTTGCCTTTATTATAGAACTTACATTTTTAAACCAATTTGCAAAATTTTCAATTTTCTTTCTAAGTTACTCTACCACCAAGATATTATTTTAAATACACATAAATCATGAAATAAACAATATATATATACTTATAATTCAAAAAAGAAAACTTATATTAACATATTAAAATTGGTTAGCTAGACCCACTTACAAATTTAAAATCTCTTGTTTAACTTAACCCTTTTATTGTACCTTTTAAAATATTTAAAATCTACCCATATTAAAATCATGTTCCTTTATTCTTACTCAAACCTTGGTTTGATTCAATTTATTTTATACACATATATAATTTCACCCTTTCCTAAATAAAATCAAAGGTTTACATTAAAAAGCTTCAATTTGTTAGAACCCTTGTTTATTTTAAATGAAAACAATTTATGCCAATTTGTTTCATATTGAAAAATGTCGTAATGACTCTTTCTAAATAAAATACCAATTTAGTTTAATTTAATTATATGAAATAACACTCCTGTTTATAGGAGTACCTGAAACTAAAGCATAGCCTTCCAATCAGCTGTTGTAAACAATGGCCTTTTGTCCGCCATCTTGGATATTTACTTTTAGCAATTTATATTTAACTTAATTTCAACACATCTTTTATTTAAATTCTTTACACCTTCATAAGATTTTAAACTCTTTAATTAATTTAAATCCCTTTATTTGATTTGTTTATTTAAATCCCTTTCCCTTTACATAAGTTCTAATCTAAAATTTCTATTTCCCTTACATACATAAAATACAACATAATTTCTGCCTTTATGGCATCGCCATCTTGAAACCCCCCACTCTTTAAAACAAAGCCACCAGCATTTACTTGTAAAATTTAAAGTTTACTGTTAATGATTTGAAAATTTATTTAAATTTTATAACATTTTCCCAATTTAGAAAAAATTCTTCAAATTAAAATTTTAATTTGCAAAGGGAAAACAATTTAGATCTGACCTGATTCCACACAAAGCATGGCTTGCCTATCTTCTCTCTCTCTTCTCCGTCTCTCCCTTTGTCCTCCAACGGGGTGGGGAAAATCCGGCCTGGCTGTTGCTTTGTTCCCACGTAAGAATACTTGGATGACTTCCCACGCGTTGCCGCCATCTTTGAAATCCTCCATCCCTTTGTGTGTCTGCTAGGCCTCAGGTAGATCCGCTCGCTTCACCCTTTGGTTGAAATCCTTCCATCTTCTTTCTTCGATGCTATTCGCACCTCTTTTAAATTTTAACGGTTACCAGTAAAATTTTAGCTTTAAGCCCTTCTTTTAACACTGTTCTTGGGCATTTCTTAACACAGAAAATAAATAGAAAAATCTTTCAAAAACGTTTATCAATTTAGTTAAATTTTGTTTAATTTTGTTAGAAATTTAGACTCACACTTTTAAAACTGTTTGCTAGGTTACACTGTTCACATCGCCTTGTCTTTCTAGTAAGGCTGTAACACACACATTTAACGACGCTCGCACATTATTTGATGGAAATCTATGGGAAAACCCCTTTCGCTGCGATCTTGAAATGCGAAAGGGCCCCATACGAAACTACAGCGTCACGACATCTCAACGAAACAAACTTTCCCTAGCCACTCATAGTTTTTGAACTGTTGACGGTAACAAAACTATTGTTCATTGTTTTACCGGAGCTACGCCCGACACCGACCTTACCCTTCGAGAGTCCTGGTTTAGCTGGGGCTTCAACAGACGCTTGGCCTGCTCAACCCCCGGGAAAACACCCCCACCTGCAGTCCGTTCCCACGAGTTGACAACCAATAGGGATCTTAAATCGATGTCGCCTGATCGGCGCGCGCACTTCTTTTGTATTAGTGCGTAACGGCTCGCAGAATGATAGACCGATCGATTTAATCCATTTTTTCGATCAAGCCGTATAACTCTTTAAGGGTGCTTCTGATGGAATTTTATTATTCTTTATTTTTGATTTTTCTCGTCTTGCTTCATCTCTGGAAATGTCGATGGTAATTCTAGGCCAATTTTGACCATCTTCCCCTTGCAAACGGCCTTACATTTTAGTTTCAAACCCTTCCCACGGTGGCTTGGTTTGTTTTACTTACTAGAAATTTAGACTCTTTGTGTTTTAAATGTTATATTTTGCGGCATGTATTCCAAGAGAATATTGCCCGCCGCAGGGTTTGAAGAAACTTGCTAAATATGCGGTTTTTGCTGCGCTATCTGACAGATATATCGTAGAAGTAATATATAAATAAATTAATAAATAAATAAATAAATATATATATATATATATATATATATATATATATATATATAATGTTCTATAACTTTTTATATCTCAAGAAACATAATATATTTTTAAGATATGGTTTAAAGAATAGCATAGCCTGAAAGAATTTTGGAGTGTACAATTTTACAAAGCTTCTACTAAAACGCCAGCAGAATTCCATGCTAAAGAAGAAGAAAAAAGTGTGCTGTAGGATTTTAGTGATTCTTTAAAACCGAATTATGCTCATAAGATTGTACTTTTTGAACTTATAAAATATTCTTGAATTTTGTAGTCCATTACGTTCGGTGTATCTTATTAATCACTTAAACAATAGTTTATGACTATCCGAACTTTAAATTTTGTAAATTTGTAACAAATGTACAAAATTTAAAGTTCGGATAGTCGTTTAAGTGATTTATAAAATATGTCATTAAACATTCGATAAAACAGGCAGCTGACTATTTCTGAATACAACTTAACTGTAAACACATTAACTTTAAAGGTAAAACACATTTCTTGTGTCTCTTGTAATTGGAAGGAGTGGCTAAGAAAGGATATCCGGGACAAAATAAGTATAAAAACATGTATCGGTAAACTATGAGAAAAAACCAAGTAGGTTTGTAAAGTATGAGGGTAAAGTATTGCTTGTTTAGAGAACATTTAATGCACGGATTGAGCTTCAGTGTAACTAAAAGCGAAAGTGAAATAAACCTGGGTAAGTGAAATAAACCTGGGTAAGTGAAACAAACCTGGGTAAGTGAAACAAACCTGGGTAAGTAAAATAAACCTGGGTAAGTGAAACAAACCTGGGTAAGTGAAATAAACCTGGGTAAGTGAAATAAACCTGGGTAAGTGAAACAAACCTAGGTAAGTGAAATAAACCTGGGTAAGTGAAACAAACCTGGGTAAGTAAAACAATCCTGGGTAAGTGAAATAAACCTGGGTAAGGGAAATAAACCTGGGTAAGTGAAATAAACCTGGGTAAGTGAAATAAACTTGGGTAAATGAAATAAACCTGGGTAAGTGAAATAAACCTGGGTAAGTGAAATAAACCTGGGTAAGTAAAATAAACCTGGGTAAGTGAAATAAACTTGGGTAAATGAAATACACCTGGGTAAATGAAATAAACCTGGGTGAGTGACATAAGCCTGGGTAAGTGAAATAAACCTGGGTAGGTGAAATAAACCTGAATGCTTAATATAGTGACAGAACGCAAACTATTCATGACAATCGGATATTTTCCTTTTTCTAAAATTATTATAAGTAAATTTCTTTTTTCGCGTGTAATTTCGTGGAGAATGGTGTAGAGAAAAGTAATATGCGAAGAGCGTCTGCGTCTTTTAGAATGTTTGCTTTGTGTGGAATGAAATCGTGTTTAGCAGGAAAGAATCTCGTTCCATAAAAATGATCTTGTTTTGTAAAAGAGTATTCCGTTCTATAGAGTAATCGCGTTCCGTAAAAAGGAATAGTGTTCCGTAGAAAGGAATCATATTCAGCAGGAAAGAATCTCGTTCCAAAAAAACGATCTTGTTCTGTAAAATAGTATTCCGTTCTCTGTCTGTTCCGGAAAGAGTTAGTGGAATCGTGATCCGTAGAAAGGAACCGCGTACAAGTTGTAAATCATCAATCTTAGGGTTTTGCATTGGAATTATATTAAATTTTATCGTAATTATCTACGATTAAAGAAAAGAATTTGCTAGTGCTGTTCTATGAAACTAAGTAGTTTAAAATCGATTTGAAAGATCTAATGATAGTGGAACTGTCGAAGTGACCGTCCTAATGGTGATATTTTATTGATAATAGTTATATTTTGTTTATCAAAAGTGTAATATACTGATAACTAGATGCTCTCCGTTTGGATGTCTTACCAAGCAATATTGTTTCAATCAGTACTACAGATCTGACCCCAACTGCCTGGCATAATATTTTTCTTTCTAAGTCAAACTCTAGTCATTCTATCATTCTAAGTTTCTGTTTATAGACACACACACTCGCACGCGCACACGTACACGCACAAGAACGCACAAGGACGCGCACACACACGCACACGCACACACACACGCACACACACACACACACACACAAACACACACACACACACACACACACACACACACACACACATACATACCCACACACACACACACACACACACACACACACACACATATGTATATATATTAAATATGGTGATATGTTTTCTTGTAATATAGTTAATAAATTAAAAATATTTCAAGAACAGAATAAATATATTCATTAAAAGTATTCTTGTTTTTGAAATATTTTAAATTTATTATATATATATATATATATATATATATATATATATATATATATATATTAACATATATATATATATCCATTAACATATAATATGTATACCTGTGAAACTCATAAATGGTAAATCTTCGGTTTCACTAGTAAATTTTATTATTCACACGGGTGAAAATTCACCTACAAGTTGGAAAGGTAAAGATTTTATAAATAAGAGATATTCTTTTGGTTTTCTCTTGGAATTTGGGAGATGCAAGGTTTTATCAGTAACGGCTGGTAAATTTTTACCCAGGAATACAATAATGTGTTTTTTTAAGATTTGCTTGAAGTAATGTTTTGCCCAGCAATCAGCACTTACATTAATATTAGGCTGGGTATTGTTTACGTTCAATGAGGAGTGCATGATGGTAACGATATTAACCATGATGGTTTCGGTACTTTACCACTAAGGATCGGTGAATCGTGGACCTGTAGATTTAGATTTAGGCTGTCTCCCATATATATATATATATATATATATATATATATATATAGGCCTATATATATATACCGACTCTTACAGTAACACAGCCCTATATATGTAGGTAATTGTACCTAATATATAACTTTACCCATCTTTTATGTAAACATTTAATTTTATGTAGATTACATCTATAAATACAATTAACCTAAATTCATTTAACTTGAAGAAGGAAAAACATTTTGCTTACGTCCTTAGGAATCGATGACTGTTGGCTGTGAAGTACGTTGTAGAACGTTTAGAAATGCTCTAAAGTACGAAATCTTTAAAAAAATTAAAGAGCTCACCATCATCTTCCAGTTCAAAGTACAGCTTCCAGGCGTTCGGTTTACATTTTGTATTTTGTCATGAATCATCGGTTTTGAGAAGTGCGAATTTTCGCCATTAGTATCAAGATTAGAAGAAGAAAAACGATAAAACCTCCACCAAAAATGGCTTCTAAGATATCCCTTCTCAGAATTATCAAAGGAAACAATAGTTAACATTTGAATGCATTCAAGGATAAGGATTTTCAAAAAAACATATGAACATGTACCTTAACATAACGTGTATTAATTGTTTAAATTTTAGTATGGTTAGTCGTGACACTTTAGTGTTTATTAAACGTTTTGTAAGGTTAATCAATTCCTTCTATTATTTCACACTCTCCTTATACATATCTTGTTCATATTTTCAATAATTAATAAAATCCATTTTATTCATCCATTAAAGTTCGAATAAAGTTTTAAAACTTGTAGTAGAAAGCACTAGATTTTACTAGAGTTTAAAAAATTTTATTTCATTAATTAAATTTAATGAATTAATTTTAGTTTTATATGGGTGAAAAACGTTTCACAAAGTGAGCAAGGTATGCAATATAATTAGTTGGTTTCAATTGGCTTAAAACAGGTGATAACATATGATTCATAAAACAGCTGATTTTATGTTATAGGTTATGTGGTAGATCAGCTGTTTTAACGGAAAATTATACTCCTTTATTTGTAATTATTTTAACTATTTTAAAATGGTAAACTAAAATAAATTTTTTTTTGTTAACATAAGTAGGAAATGAGTTTCTAAAAAAAATTCTTGTCTATATTACTCATTTTAAACGTAGTTTTAAAGTTAAATTATTGTGTAATTACCTTAAGTAGACAATGTTGTTAAATCTAATTTTAAAACCCTTGATAGTGGAATGTTATTCAAATATCTTTGAGTTCTTTATAGTTTGGCTGTAATAAATAAATACATCGTTATCGTTTATGTTATGTACTTTGTTTCTGAGAAATGAGACATCATTTAAAGTTACTAACTATTGCTTAAACTCTCGCAACGCTTTAATTTGTCATGAAATTAAACACTAGTACATTCGCTGTAGTTGGCGAATGATTAAGGATGTGAATATTAAGGAGTTTATTTTAAACCTTGGTTAAAGCAGCGATTCGATAGTTTCAAGTGCAAACAATCGATTGTTTTTTATAAATTAATTATATGCTAGTAATAAGATTTTTAAAAATTGCCTAAAATTAAAAAAAAAACCTGTAGCAGTTTGATTATTTGGTGAAATTTCCCATGGATTTACAGAAAAGTCTCTACTATCCGAGATTCGTCTATCCGAATTCCTGTTTAACCGAGCCAATCGGACAAATATAACCTACAATACGTATATACGTTTCCGTTCTTGGGATGATCTTGAAGTAACTATCTATAAATACGATTGTAATTTTACCGCTTCAAGAGCGTCTTATTGGGTCTGAAAATATTTGAAAAAAATGTTGTGATAGGTTTCGGTGCGCAACAGAACGTCTTCAGCAGAACCTCTCCTGCTGCGACGATTTGATACTTAATCAAATAATTTTAGTTTTTTATGTGACTGAAAAAGTTTCACAAAACGGGCAAAGTATACAATATAGCTATTTCGTCCCATTTGGCTTAAAATAAGTGATAACATATGATTTCATAAATCAGCTGATTTCATGTTATATGTTATGTATTGGAACAGCTATTTTAACTTATAGGCTGTGTTCCTTTATTTATATTAATTGTATTTATTTAATAAAATGTAACTATGTAACTAAATTAAAAATTTTCTTTGTTGACCCAAATAGGAATTCATTTAAGAAAAACTAAATATTTTTTGCTTATTTCAAAAGCTACAGAACTCTTTTAATGGTGACCGAATGACAGGGAAAACAAAGTATGTTCCATGAAACATACAGCGAAATTTCCTGCAGGATTCAGAGGTTAGTTTAACAGCGGGAATGGATTTATGGTTCTTAATGGAGTGGTTGATGCCCCTTATTGACCTTCAGAGGTAGTGATATCAAACCTGACTCAAACCATCACTCACAACACTATAATATTTATACAGATATACGGACATACATACTAAATTTGGGTAGGTTTTGTATTAGTAACTCATAGAGCTTATATAATAATTTTAGAAAATTAACAAAAAAATTGTAAATTCAGTTTTATCCTTAAAGTAAATTGTTTAAAATTATATAGCTAGTTTTTTAATTCTTTTTTCTTCACCAACTTAGGAAATGTCATGCTATGTTTGCGTCCTATTAACTTCAATGTTGTCATGGTTTGTGATGATTGTAGGGTTCACAGAAGGGCTTTCATCAGAACCCTCGCCCGAGGCAGACACTTCGGAAAACTCGACCGTTTCTGCGGAAATCTCAGTAAAGTTAGCCTTCCGTGTAGTGGTCGGGACCGGGGTTGTCGAGGTGGTAGTTGTGGTTGTAGTGGTGACGGTAGTCGTGGGTTCAGGCGTTTCTTTCACTAGTCTATGTACCCTCTCCCATACGTACTTACATCCGCCGAGGTTTGTAAACAGCTCGTCCGCTTCTTTCTCGTCCCAACCGTATTTCTCCTGCAAAGTCTTCTCGTCGTACGTCAAGTCGATAAACTTGGGCCTTACTAGGACACCACTCTCGGTTATCATTCTGATGCCTTCGAAGTAGTCCTCGACAAACTTGTCCGCAATGTCGTCCACTTCGCTGTAATACGTGAACACGTCCTTCAGTAACTGCAGCCTGACGTCCATGTTCTTGGTACGTCTCAGTTGACCCAAGGCGCTCACTATCCGGTTATCCAACTCCGCCAGAGTGATGTTCTCCTTGGGAGGATCTGTCGGTAGTACCAGCTCCTCTGCGCTGATTACTCTCTTGGCGTCAGCCAGTATGCAGTCAGCAAACCTACCTCTTGGTCTTTTTGTTGTTATACTTGGCGATGTTACATTTTCTGACGTCACGTTCGCTGATGTTGCGTTAACTGAAGTGGCGTTTTGTGCAGTGGCGTTCGCTGACGTGCCATTATGCTGTTTGCTAGCACAGCATATACCACTGTGGAATAAAAAAACACCCAAAGTAATGAACTTTATCATTTTGTTATTATATTTTAGAAATACAAGGATTAGAATAATAGTAGACAATAAACTGTATGATTATTAAATTAGTTTCAAAGCAATAGCTTTGTATTAATGACTCATATTCTATAATTACAGCGGCCATCACTTGAAAATAAACGTATTTATTGATAAATCTCTTTACATAATACATTGTGATATCGTAAAGCTATTCTGGACAAATCAGAGGTTTTATTCGAATAAACGGATCGTTTCTAGAAACTTTTAAATGTTTTTCTATTAAAATATTAATTTAACTAGAGTTAATGAAACAAATCTTTTATAATAGGTTTGTTATAATTATTATCTTTAACCCTGAACACTAATTAAAAAATATTGCAAAACAAATTTTATTATTAAGTAAGTTCAATCTTAAATGGTATTTCTGGAAAGGGGTTTTATTGTAACATTATAACTAAATCCCAATCAAAATGAACTTTATTTTTGTTCTATAAATGCCAATAAAAGTTATGAGTCATATACTCGTATTTTACCTATTTTGTTTTTGTTTTTGTTTAAATAAATTTCTAGGCGATGATAACCTCAATAGGTTTTTCGCCTGGAAAAAAAAAAAAATAAATAAAATAAATAAATTACTTGCATTGTCATTGCTCTAGAACCATGCAGCTCCTCAAACCCAACCGAATATTTAAATTGTAAAACAAAACATCTGATGATTTTTACCAGTAAGTTATTTTATAATTGTTTATTATAAGAAGATATAACAATATTTACAGCCCATTATTATGGTGATAAATAGTAGATAAAAACCAAATCTTCTTGTGAAATTTATGAAAATGTTTGCAGGATTCTTTTATTGTTATACACATACAAGTAACAGTAACGTTTGAAACTAATAGATATTTGAAATTAATGACATGGGTTTACAGATAAACATATCAGGTTCAACCTACTAAAATAGGTAGTTTAGTTTATAATTTTATGAAACAAGTGAAAAAAAATAAGACAAGTAAATGAATAATCATGAAAGTGATCATTTAACAAAAATTATTATATGAAAAGTGATAATTCTGAAATACTTCTATTATCTTTAAAGATATTATACAATCCACAAACACCGACCCACATACAAACAAATACACACACACACACACACATAGTACAACACAAAACACACACACACACACACACACACACACACACACACACACACACAGACACACACATAGTACAACACAAAACACACACACACACACACACACACACACAGTACAACACAAAACACACACACACACACACACACACACACACACACACACACACACCACACACACACATACATAAACACACAGACAGTACAACACAAAACACGCACGCACACACACACACACACACACACACACACACACACACACACACACACAGATATTACAACACAAAACACACACACACACATACACAGTACAACACAAAACATACACATAGACACACACACACACACACACACACAAACATACATATAAAGTACAAACCAAAACACAAAACACACACACACACAGATACACACAGACAAATACACGCACGCCCACACAGGATTATACTGGAGGTGACTGGGTGTCAATACGACCTACGTGTAAATAATGTTTACTGAATTTGTATAACTATACAAGATCTACGATGGGAAATATTACACGTTTATTAATCACTGAAGAAGACCGCATTGAAGTGAAACATATAAAATGTTATAAAAATGTGATTACTAAAGGCCAACAAGGTGGACTCAAAAGGTAACCTGCGGTTAAATATAGTAAGTTTAATTGGTGACCAGAGGGAAAAACGTTCTAATTTAAAACTAAACATGAATTTTAAAACGAAAATACAAAATAATACCATTACAAGATTACTGACCTAAATAAAGAAATTATTGACGTTATCGCGGACGTTGTGGATTTACCATCTCATTTATTAATAGCGTATTTACCATATGAGTATGTAAGAGTTCACATAACACATAAGTATTGAAATGTGGTGACAGTATAAAACACTCTCACATCAGGAAAAATTTTTCAAACTGATTAAGCAAACTGATTAAAGAATCGATTAATAACTAAAGTTTATGAGCAATATATCGATTGATGAAATGTCGTTTCAAGTATGAAGAATTTATTTTTCTATTACACCGTGAAAGCAATGTTTTTTTTTAAATGCTAGAGCTATTAAGTTTTTACTGGTAAATATAGAGAGCCACAATGGTTTTGAGACAGCCAGAGTTTACTCTAGGTATAATTCCAATATTTCTAATTAAGGTTACATTTTAAAGCTTATAATTATTGGTGAAATAGGAGATGAGTGTTTAAAGACATTGTTGTTCTTTAAATGTTACAGAATTTTATTACACATTATTATTGTTGAAATAACCAACCACCACACCTTGTGTGTAGGGCTGATTTTCCCCCTCTCCCCTGGTAGGTCTGTTACACAACTGTCCCCCCCCCCAGGAAGGAATTTTAGATCCACTCCTGAGTTTTTAATCCCACACAATCACGATGATTCATATTTTTCATCCTTATTATAAAAAACGCCAAAATTTTAAACCGTTTATCAAAAGATTGTTGTAAATAATTATTTTTGCTTCATAATTCTAAAATATATAATTTGAAAGATAAAAGAGTAAAATGGAACAATATAAAATAAAAATATAGTAGATTTGACATTTGTAGAAGGGGAATATTTACCACGAATTCCCAGGAAATTTCATTGAAATCGAGAGTCGCATTTAATAAGCTCAAATAAAAACGTCGAAAAACACTGACCTTTCTCATTATGATCGCCATTGCTAATAATGATGTTCTGTTATGATGTTCCCGTCTGCGCATCAATTGACAAAGGTACAGGAAAACCACTGTCTGTAAAAACCTTGACGAGTTGAGAAAGAGTGTTGAAATATTTATTTACAAAATTATTTAAATCCTCCAAATCTGTACAACATTATTTATAATATTTATGAATAATGCATACAATTTTTACAGGAGGGTAGCTATTTTGCTTAAAATTATTTAAACTTTACGCTACCAACACAACTTTGAAATTACCCTGAGCATTGATTGTTATTAGAAACTGTCCTTTATAAAAATTAAAACGAATTCACTTTAATATGACTCTATTAATAGCACATTAATAATAATTCATAATACCAACGCTCTCATCTTTCTACTTGTACCTTAACAGACCAACATTGGCTATATATATTTTGTAAAATGTGTTTGTTGCTCTCACTAATGACCATCTGATAACTGTTTATCGACTGATATGCTCTGAGTTGTGCGACGTAGTCAGTTCGAGAGTGTTCACGGCCACAAGAAATGAGGTTATGTATTCTCTTTACAGTGATAAGCATTTGTTCCGGTCGGAGTCCTGTAGACAAAACTCCTCTTTTAAAGTTCCTAGATGATGAAATCTACTCACAGATCTACGACCCCACAAAAGGTCAGGCTAAAGATTTAGTGAAAAACTTGCGAACCTACAACAAGCGGCTGGTGGAAGTGTTCGAGATGATAGACCAGGACGTGTACGACGCGTTCGTCAAGTCCAAATCTTTGTTGGATATCGGAGGACCGCAGTTTTTGACAGCAAACTTCGATAAAGGGCTTACAAAGTATGTTTACAACTGGACAGACGCTGACGTGAAATCATTTAAAGAAAAACTTGAAGAGACGAAAAAGCGTTGGGAAGATATTGTGAAAGTTTTACCAGCCGCGGAAAAGAAATTTGATAAAATATTGACAGAGGAAAAGAAAACGCAACAAAATGTTTTCGAAAGAGAAAAACAAAGGATAAAAGAGTTCGACAAAGAGTGGGAAGATTTTCAGAAGCAAAGGAAAATTGACAGAGAACATGAAAAGAAGACAGGAACAGATGTGAGTCAAGAAACTTCAGACTCAGATTCAACAAACTACGATTCGAGTAAAACGTTTTCGGCAAGCTCCAACCTTCCGTCTGAGTTTGAAGCTAAGAGCACCCTCTCTTCTCTTGAAAAAGAGTGATTCAGGTTTCTTATTTATAAAAATGTAAAGTATATATTATTTAATATTTTAATGCTTATTTATAACATATTTTTGTACAAAATACAAAATTTAGAACTATTTTATGTTTTAAGAGTTACGTAAAAAATAATTTCTGTACAGTAATAGTTGGCGACGTTTTGAAAATATAAATATAATAAAAATATATAAATGACAAAAGTTTGTGTAAACAGTAAATATGTAATAGAATATGATGAGTAAAGTTAAAATATTACAATAAACTATTAAAAGTAATATCAATACTAAACAAATTAGTCAAATATCACTAACAAAAAAGTGACCAAGATTAAATCCCTTAATTTAGGCTAAATAAATCCTGAGGGTTTAATCTTGGTCACTTTTGTATTACATATGTTTCATATTTTTTGTAGTGTTTGTATTATTGTCGATTGTTTAATAATAAATATGTACTAAACAAAGACGAAAACAATTCGAAAATATAATCCAAATCCATAAGCCTTATAGATATAAAAGCCTATCTTTTTCATGTACCTCTTCCACTACGAACGCTGGAGATTTTATTTAGATAATTACACTAATGTGAAGCCAAAAACTGACTTAAGTTGGGGAGGCATTCTTCTTCCAATTCCGTTTGCTCTATATATTCCTATAAACGACCAGTTGTTGTAGACGGTATTTATCATCTCTCGTCAGAAGTTCGAGTAATTCAAACTTTCTCTTTTTAATTCCTCTGCCCCCCCCCCTATTGTGCGTAGTACCTCTACGTTGATGTTATCAGTACAGGAGTCTGCGAATGCGCCGGAATACCCACGTTTCTAATGCCTCTCCATTGATGTTGCCGCCAATGTGCACGCATCCACACCGCTCAATAAAGCAGGAAATATATAACATTAGGCCAGTCTTATATCCAGTGGAAGTGATATTCTACTGTGTCTGAATGAATTTATAATGTTGGTAAACACGGCTCTGACTCTTTCAATCCCTAACAAAACGTATTTCCGCTGTTTGATCCCCATTTTGAGTTTGTAACAATTCCAAGGTAGACTTATGGATCCACAAGAATTAACAGGTTATTTACTGCCAACTGTCTGCCAGGCTACTGGATTTTGCTTACCATCATCCAGTTAGGTTTGTTTGGATTCAGTTTAAGTCTACTATCCTCACCAGTTCCTGGAACCTTTCAAAGAGATGCTGGAGTTTATCTAGATTGAACTACCGCCAGCTAGCTTGACTGTGTTATCGTACGTATCTGATATGGTTTATTAATTCTTCATTCATATTTAGGCCTCCCTAGCCCCGCCTAGAGGTTTTTAAATATTTAAATATTAAAAAGTAGATGGCGCAGGATACATCCCTGCAGTACGCCCTTCCTATTTACAATACTCTCAGTAAACAAAATGTCAATTTTTACTCTGCTTACTGATTCCAGTAAAGATTTAATACAATTCGGATGATCTTGTAGTGAATGCCTACATTGGAGAATTTCTATTCTCGTCAAAATCTTTATAATAATCTACAAAGCCTGTGTAGACATCCTTGTTCACATCTCTATATAAAAACTGGAACCATAAAACATAAATCCAATTAAGATTGAACAACGAGATAAAAATAATATAAATAGCAATTTAGTTAATCGAAAGTTTACTAACTCGATCTGAACATCAGACAGCAGCCAGATGTTTGTCGTTATATCTACATGCTTATATGTTTTCATCATTTTACCAGTTAATGTCTGTCCCAGCTGGGATTCTGAATGTAAAACTCCACCTATGGAGAAGTTAGACGAAAAAATCGGCGAACAGCTGTACGACCCCACAGAGGGCCAAGGGGAGATGTTGGCGAGAAACCTGAAGACGTACAACAAGGGACTGAGTGAAGTGTTGAAAGAGATAGGTGAAAAAAAGTACGATGCCTATGTGAAATCGAAAGCCCTATTTAAAATCGGAGGCCCTAAGTTTCTGGAAAACCACTTTGATAGAGGCCTTTCGAGATGGGTGTATAACTGGACCGATGATCAAGTGAACTCGTTGAGTGCGGGACTTAAAGAAACAAAAAGGGTTTGGGCGGAAATAGTTGAGGTTTTACCGGAAGTGGAAAAGAAATTTGATAATAGAACTGAGGAAAAGAAAACTCATTGAGGTGTGGAAAACATGAACATTGTGCGGTGTTTGTTTTTAAAAGTTAGGAAGTAGAACGGGATTTATTGTTATTGTTAAACCTATTTATTCTTTAAATATAATTACCTTTGTATAAAACGTAATAAATTTACACATACTTAATAAAAACGCCCATTTAAACATACGTTTGACTGGCTTTTAGTTCAAAAATCAGTTTAACATTTTTAGTGAATGACTTGTTCCTATTTTTACTTTACTGATACTCAACGTCCTGCTAATTACAATAAATGCGGGACTGAATAGTAAATTATATTAAAATTAAAATATACCTTAAAACAATTAATAAATACAAAAATGTTTAGAATTCAATTTCTACTAAGGTCAACAAAGAAAATTTTCTTTTAGTTACTTTTTATTAAATAATTACAATCATATAAATATAGTAACACAAGCTATGCGTTAAAACAGCTGTTCTATCACATAACCTATATCATGAAATCAGCTTTTTTATGAAATCGTATGCTATCACTTATTGTAAACCAAATGGGACGAAACAACTATACTGCATACCTAGCCCCTTTCGGGAAAAGTTTTTCTCTCATACAAAACTAAAATTAATACATTAAATTTAAATAATGAATTATTATTTAAAAAAACTCCATTAACATCAAGTGCCATCCATTACAAGTTTAAAAAAGTGTATTTGAACTTGGAATGGACGAAAGAAACGTATTTGTTCAAGGATTGAAAGTTTGCATATTAACTAAATAAATATATAAATGTTATATATAAAATTAATATTACATTCAAAAATTAATATTATTATATTATGTAATTATATATTAATTATTATTAATAATTATAAATAATGTATTATAAAAAATTAATTTAATATTATATATATATATATATATATATATATATATATTTATATATAATATATATATACATATATATATATATATATATATATATATATATATATATATATATATATATAAATATCGCAAATATATTAAATTCAATTATAATTCTTGTATTTGTATTTTGACTTGGTTCTATATATATATATATATATATATATATATATATATATATATATATATAATTAACACACACACATATATATATATATATATATATATATGAGAGTGTGAAAATATAGACTGGATTGAATAAAATTGAATGAATGATTTAAAAGTCCGAACCATTTGTTCAAAATTTTCTTCTTGTTATTGTAAGACGTCTGGGTTTATCAAATTTGTAGCCTAAGATGACACCCCCGCTTAGGGATGCCGGTTTTTGGCCAGCGCCTTGCGGTACATTTTCTGTAAATGATAAAAATCTCCAAAATGCCTCACCAATATTTTATTCAATTTATTATTGATAACGTCGTAAATTTAACATTGCTAATTAAAATTTATATACCTCCCTGACTCGTGGATTAAGTGTTTATGCTGGCGGATATGGAAAAATTACCATACATAATTAAAGAAGAAAAAATTGTGTCTTAGCTACTAGATCCCATGCTTGATAATAAGATTAAAGATGTACTGATTATATTACAATACCAATAGTAGAAAATTATGAATTTATAAGGTCTGTCTAATTTGGTTATACTAGAATACTAATACAACCTTGATTGTAGTATTGAAGGTCTCAAGCCTGGGTAAAGTAGGAAGGTTCCGAGGTAACGCTAGGTATCTGCCACGGGTAAAAACACCAATAGTGTCACATAACAATAGCGTGTCACCTCGGATAGGATATTTCTCTAAACAAGGACCAAGTAACTCCGTCTGCGTAGCTGCTGGTGAGATTAAGTAGCTAGGCAGCAGCGTTGCCGGTCCCAAGCCCGGGTAAAGGAGGAGGGTACCGAGGTAAGAATGGGAACCTTCCAGGGGTAAAAACACCAATGGTGTCACAGAACAAAGTGTGTAGCCTCGGATAGGATATTTATCCCTACAAGGACCAACTAACTACGCCTGAATAGCTGCCGGTCGGATTAAGTAGGTTACCAGCTGAGTTGTCGGTTCCAAGCCCGTGCAAAGAAGGCATGTTAAGAGGTAAGGCTGGGAACTTGCCAAGGGTAAAAACACCAATGGTGTTACAGAACAAAGTGTGTAGCCTCGGATAGGATATTTCTCTCTACAAGGACGAAGTAACTCCACCTGCGTAGCTGCTGGTCGAATTAAGTAGGTTACCAGCTGAGTTGTCGGTTCCAAGCCCGTGCAAAGGAGGCATGTTAAGAGGTAAGGCTGGGAACTTGCCAAGGGTAAAAACACCAATGGTGTTACAGAACAAAGTGTGTAGCCTCGGATAGGATATTTCTCTCTACAAGGACGAAGTAACTCCACCTGCGTAGCTGCTGGTCGGATTAAGTAGGTTACCAGCTGAGTTGCCGGTTCCAAGCCCGGGTAAAGGAGGAGGGTACCGAGGTAAGGCCATGAGTCCTACTCAGATAAAGAACCCATGATGTCACAGAACAAAGGATGTGGCCTCGGATAGCATATTTCTTTACTCAAGGACCAAGTAACTCCACCTGCGTAGCTGCTGGTGGGATTAAGTAGCTTAGCAGCTGCGTTGCCGGTTCGAAGCCCGGGTAAAGGAGGAGGGTACCGAGGTAAAGCCATGAGCCCTACTCAGATAAAAAACCCATGATGTCACAGAACAAAGGATGTGGCCTCGCATACCATATTTCTTTACTCAAGGACCAAGTAACTCCGTCTGCGTAGCTGCTGGTGGGATTAAGTAGCTTAGCAGCTGCGTTGCCGGTTCGAAGCCCGGGTAAAGGAGGAGGGTACCGAGGTAAAGCCATGAGTCCTACTCAGATAAAAAACCCATGATGTCACAGAACAAAGGATGTGGCCTCGGATAGCATATTTCTTTACTCAAGGACCAAGTAACTCCACCTGCGTAGCTGCTGGTGGGATTAAGTAGCTTAGCAGCTGCGTTGCCGGTTCGAAGCCCGGGTAAAGGAGGAGGGTACCGAGGTAAAGCCATGAGTCCTACTCAGATAAAAAACCCATGATGTCACAGAACAAAGGATGTGGCCTCGCATAGCATATTTCTTTACTCAAGGACCAAGTAACTCCGTCTGCGTAGCTGCTGGTGGGATTAAGTAGCTTAGCAGCTGCGTTGCCGGTTCGAAGCCCGGGTAAAGGAGGAGGGTACCGAGGTAAAGCCATGAGTCCTCCACAGATAAAAAACCCATGATGTCACAGAACAAAGGATGTGGCCTCGCGTAGCATATTTCTTTACACAAGGACCTAGTAACTCTGCCTGCGTAGCTGCTGGTGGGATTAAGTAGTTTAGCAGCTGCGTTGCCGGTTCCAAGCCCGAGTAAAGGAGGAGGGTACCGAGGTAAAGCTATGAGTCCTACTCAGATAAAAAACCCATGATGTCACAGAACAAAGGATGTGGCCTCGCGTAGCATATTTCTTTACACAAGGACCAAGTAACTCCGCCTGCGTAGCTGCTGGTGGGATTAAGTAGTTTAGCAGCTGCGTTGCCGGTTCCAAGCCCGAGTAAAGGAGGAGGGTACCGAGGTAAAGCCATGAGTCCTACTCAGAAAAAAAACTCATGATGTCACAGAACAAAGGATGTGGCCTCGCATAGCATATTTCTTTACAAAAGGACCAAGTAACTCCGCCTGCGTAGCTGCTGGTGGGATTAAGTAGCTTAGCAGCTGCGTTGCCGGTTCGAAGCCCGGGTAAAGGAGGAGGGTACCGAGGTAAGGCCATGAGTCCTACTCAGATAAAAAACCCATGATGTCACAGGACAAAGGCTGTGGCCTCGAATAGCATATTTCTTTACACAAGGAACAAGTAACTCCGTCTGAGTAGCTGCTGGTGGGATTAAGTAGTTTAGCAGCAGCGTTGCCAGTAACAAGCCCGGGTAAAGGAGGAGGGTACCGAGGTAAAGCCATGAGTCCTACTCAGATAAAAAACTCATGATGTCACAGAACAAAGGACGTGGCCTCGCATAGCATATTTCTTTACTCAAGGACTAAGTAACTCCGTCTGCGTAGCTGCTGGTGGGATTAAGTAGTTTAGCAGCAGCGTTGCTAGTACCAAGCCCGGATAAAGGAGGAGGGTACCGAGGTAAAGCCATGAGTCCTACTCAGATAAAAAACCCATAATGTCACAGAACAAAGGATGTGGCCTCGCATAGCATATTTCTTTACTCAAGGACCAAGTAACTCTGCCTGCGTAGCTGCTGGTGGGATTAAGTAGTTTAGCAGCAGCGTTGCTAGTCCCAAGCCCGGATAAAGGAGGAGGGTACCGAGGTAAAGCCATGAGCCCTACTCAGATAAAAAACCCATAATGTCACAGAACAAAGGATGTGGCCTCGCATAGCATATTTCTTTACTCAAGGACCAAGTAACTCCGTCTGCATAGCTGCTGGTGGAATGAAGTAGCTTAGCAGCTGCGTTGCCGGTTCGAAGCCCGGGTAAAGGAGGAGGGTACCGAGGTAAAGCCATGAGTCCTACTCAGATAAAAAACCCATGATGTCACAGAACAAAGGACGTGGCCTCGCATAGCATATTTCTTTACACAAGGACCAAGTAACTCCGTCTGCGTAGCTGCTGGTGGGATTAAGTAGCTTAGCAGCTGCGTTGCCGGTTCGAAGCCCGGGTAAAGGAGGAGGGTACCGAGGTAAAGCCATGAGTCCTACTCAGGTAAAAAACCCATGATGTCACAGAACAAAGGATGTGGCCTCGCATAGCATATTTCTTTACACAAGGAACAAGTAACTCCGTCTGAGTAGCTGCTGGTGGGATTAAGTAGTTTAGCAGCAGCGTTGCCAGTAACAAGCCCGGGTAAAGGAGGAGGGTACCGAGGTAAAGCCATGAGTCCTACTCAGATAAAAAACTCATGATGTCACAGAACAAAGGACGTGGCCTCGCATAGCATATTTCTTTACTCAAGGACTAAGTAACTCCGTCTGCGTAGCTGCTGGTGGGATTAAGTAGTTTAGCAGCAGCGTTGCTAGTACCAAGCCCGGATAAAGGAGGAGGGTACCGAGGTAAAGCCATGAGTCCTACTCAGATAAAAAACCCATAATGTCACAGAACAAAGGATGTGGCCTCGCATAGCATATTTCTTTACTCAAGGACCAAGTAACTCTGCCTGCGTAGCTGCTGGTGGGATTAAGTAGTTTAGCAGCAGCGTTGCTAGTCCCAAGCCCGGATAAAGGAGGAGGGTACCGAGGTAAAGCCATGAGCCCTACTCAGATAAAAAACCCATAATGTCACAGAACAAAGGATGTGGCCTCGCATAGCATATTTCTTTACTCAAGGACCAAGTAACTCCGTCTGCATAGCTGCTGGTGGAATGAAGTAGCTTAGCAGCTGCGTTGCCGGTTCGAAGCCCGGGTAAAGGAGGAGGGTACCGAGGTAAAGCCATGAGTCCTACTCAGATAAAAAACCCATGATGTCACAGAACAAAGGACGTGGCCTCGCATAGCATATTTCTTTACACAAGGACCAAGTAACTCCGTCTGCGTAGCTGCTGGTGGGATTAAGTAGCTTAGCAGCTGCGTTGCCGGTTCGAAGCCCGGGTAAAGGAGGAGGGTACCGAGGTAAAGCCATGAGTCCTACTCAGGTAAAAAACCCATGATGTCACAGAACAAAGGATGTGGCCTCGCATAGCATATTTCTTTACTCAAGGACCAAGTAACTCCGTCTGCGTAGCTGCTGGTGGGATTAAGTAGCTTAGCAGCTGCGTTGCCGGTTCGAAGCCCGGGTAAAGGAGGAGGGTACCGAGGTAAAGCCATGAGTCCTACTCAGATAAAAAACCCATGATGTCACAGAACAAAGGACGTGGCCTCGCATAGCATATTTCTTTACACAAGGACCAAGTAACTCCGTCTGCGTAGCTGCTGGTGGGATTAAGTAGTTTAGCAGCAGCGTTGCCAGTAACAAGCCCGGGTAAAGGAGGAGGGTACCGAGGTAAAGCCATGAGTCCTACTCAGATAAAAAACCCATGATGTCACAGAACAAAGGACGTGGCCTCGCATAGCATATTTCTTTACTCAAGGACCAAGTAACTCCGTCTGCGTAGCTGCTGGTGGGATTAAGTAGCTTAGCAGCTGCGTTGCCGGTTCGAAGCCCGGGTAAAGGAGGAGGGTACCGAGGTAAAGCCATGAGTCCTACTCAGATAAAAAACCCATGATGTCACAGAACAACGGATGTGGCCTCGCATAGTATATTTCTTTACACAAGGACCAAGTAACTCCGCCTGCGTAGCTGCTGGTGGGATTAAGTAGCTTAGCAGCTGCGTTGCCGGTTCGAAGCCCGGGTAAAGGAGGAGGGTACCGAGGTAAAGCCATGAGTCCTACTCAGATAAAAAACCCATGATGTCACAGAACAACGGATGTGGCCTCGCATAGTATATTTCTTTACACAAGGACCAAGTAACTCCGCCTGCGTAGCTGCTGGTGGGATTAAGTAGCTTAGCAGCTGCGTTGCCGGTTCGAAGCCCGGGTAAAGGAGGAGGGTACCGAGGTAAAGCCATGAGTCCTACTCAGATAAAAAACCCATGATGTCACAGAACAACGGATGTGGCCTCGCATAGTATATTTCTTTACACAAGGACCAAGTAACTCCGCCTGCGTAGCTGCTGGTGGGATTAAGTAGCTTATCAGCTGCGTTGCCGGTTCGAAGCCCGGGTAAAGGAGGGTACCGAGGTAAAGCCATGAGTTCTACTCAGATAAAAAACCCATGATGTCACAGAACAACGGATGTAGCCTCGCATAGCATATTTCTTTACACAAGGACCAAGTAACTCCGCCTGCGTAGCTACTGGTGTTATTAAGTAGCTTAGCAGCAGCGTTGCCAGTTCCAAGCCCGGGTAAAGGAGGAGGATTTCGAGGTAACGCTTTTAACTTGGCACAGATAAAAACACCATTGGAGTCATAGATCCATGCTGTAGCCTCGGATAGGATACTTCTGGGACAATGAGCAAGTAACTCCGCCTGAAGAATTCCAAGACGGATTAAGTAGTCTAGTAGCTGTATTGCTGGCCCCAAGCCCGGGCAAATGAAGATGTTTGCGAGGTAAAAACACCAATAGTTTCACTGAACAAAGAGAGTAGCCTTGGTTAGGGTTGATAAGAGTTACTATCTAATTAGTGATAGGTAAATAAATAATATTAGTTTATGGGGTATGTAAAAAATAATTTGTTTCATATTGTTTATCTTGTAGGAAAATTATTTCAAAATATGGTTTATAATAGCAAATTGATTATAATCAATGTTTAAATAATAAGTATGGTTTTAAACGCAATAGTGATTTCATAATATATTTATAATTAAAACCTCTTTCTCTCTCTCACCCACACGCGGGCGCACATATTTTTCCATTCAATTTAATAATAATTCATATATTTTAAAAATCTTACAAAATTACAGCCTGAACCAAATTTTCTTCTATAAATAAATTATAAACATTTAAAAATAATTTGAGCTGTATAAGAGAATTATTTCATCCTACTGATGTACATATTGAGTACAGCTGATTTATATCACATCTTGACGTTTATCGGAAATATTTATGGACGTCAAGATTTGATAACTGGCTAGCAGCTGTATTGCTATACAGTAATGTGCTGATTGTAGTATATATTCTGTTACCAGATACTCGTTTTCAATATACGTACGTTTATATATTAGGCTATATTTCTGTAGTAAATTTTATTTCTTAAAGTGAATTAATTATTAATGCGTTATAAATAAAATGTGTTTACAATTAGAGTCTTTAAAATGTTTTTCAGCCATTAATGTTTGTCTGTATTGACTTTCTTAATGTATTACGAGCGTATTTATATTCGTTAAAATCTTAGAAAATGGAATACAAGAAGAAGAAAAAATGTGAGTAAAATGCCTTTCGTATAATACAAGAGATGCAAGCACTTAGTGTTGTGTTCTTATCGGCGTTGAATTTCTTACACTGTGACAGAATCACTAAACCCACCTTATCGATGGCAAATCTGGACAAACAAATAGTAAATGCTCTTCAGGTTCCAGTCAAAAAGCCTTCTTATAAAACTAAACTCTTAGACGACGTGTTCAAATATTTCTGTCGGCTAGACGACATAGTGGAAAAATTTGAATCGGACTATTTCACTGCTGCGAAATATTTTAACGAAACAGGGTTGAAATTTGAGCCGCAGTTTTTGAACACTACATACAACAGTCAGCGTTTGCTTCGATACGGATGGAGCCAGGACGACGTGGAAGAGCTAGAAAATAATATCAGGAGCACGAAGCACTCGTGGAACCAACTGCAAGCCCAGCTGGAGTCAAATGTAAACGTAACGTACGTTGCGTCCACCATAATGCCAATGAACATCACGACCAAACAGAAGAAGATTAGGATTAAGAAATTAAATAGAAGATTAAGGAAGAAAGAACGCTTAAAGATACAAAGAGAAAAAAGAAAAAGAAACCCATTAAGGTATCTGGACTTGAAAGTAAAGCAATAATTACTTTCCTATCAATGAACTATTTTCTAAACAGTTAGTTATGGAAAACATATACAAAGAATAAAAGATATGAAAGTTAAATAATAGACATTTTTTTATATTACAGTCGGAAAAGCAGGTTAAATGGTTTGAACCTTTACATAGGGACTTAACTGATTTAGGCAAGAACAAAAAAAAAACCATTAAAATATACTACATTGGGATAGAAAAGGGGCAGGTATGCAATATAGGTATTTCGTTCAATTTGGCTTAAAATAAGTGATAACATATTATTTCATAACAGCTGATTATATGTTATAGTTTATGTAGTAGAACAACTGTTTTTTACGCATAGATAATGTTAATTTATTTATAATAATTGTAATTATTTATTAACAAATTTAATAAAATACATTTCTTTTCGTTGACTCAAGTAGGAATTGATTTAAAATTTTTTTTTCAAAATTGCTTGTTTTTATGAATATAATGTTTATTTTACATAGGCCTATATTGAATCATATATATAAAAATTGTAAACACCTTTAAAATAATTTTCCCGTAGTTTATGTTGAGCTAAAGGTTTATTATATTTCTAAAATATCACTAAAGCAGATTTTGAAGGTTAAAGAGATTTAGATAATGGTATACTGATAAAAATGGCGTTTAGAATATCTTTCTACACTCTATTATAATAAGCTTTATTACATTGATATACATTTAAGGAAAAAAGGTGCATTGCACACTAAATTGACAAACATTTACAGTTTCTTCAAGTTGTACATTTTGTAATACAAATAAAAAAACTGATATCTTTAAGTTACTTTGAAATACTCAGTCATGGTTTTCCAATATTTAAATATTATCTTTGACAGTTATTCGATGGAAATAGTTCTATTCAAACCTTAAAGGTATTTTCAATCAATGTTTTATTAATGATTTTTTACTGAATAATAGGGCAAAAAAGGTTTAGTTTCATAACTGTTATAAGGTTAGGTTATATGGTCGGTTATTGTTAAAATAGGAGATATTTTCTGCTTTTCACGCGCTTGAGTTAACTGTTAATGGGACAAACATTTTCAATCCTACGATTTGTACTATTTTCTCCTCAGTTAGAGTTGTAAAGATATCTCAGTTTTTAATATTTTTACATCTATAGTTGATGAAAAAATATATTTTATAGCGACCAAATATAGACAAAATCATGAACGTCAAAGACTATTATTATAAACGCTCGACGTTCAGGCACCATTTTAGTATCCTTTTTAGAAGTCCAGTATTAAATACCATAATAATCACGAAGCATTACAAAATTTCAAAAACATAAACAATTTACATTACAATTACAAAAACAACATAACAATTTAAATCAGGTCTTTAAAAACATAAGACTGGCCTACAAATGTTTTCCTCACGAAAATTGGATTAAAAGTGCATTATTGTCGTTATAATTGATTATTTGTATTGAAATCTATGAAAATTTAAATATATAATATATTTATTAACGGATCAAAACTAATAATAATCAAAGTGTACAACGGCTGTCCTACAACATCACCTATAACACAAAATCAGATCTTACATAAATCCTATGTTGTAAGGCATGGGTTTCAGAAATAGCGTGACACGAAAGCAATGAATTTTTCTCAGGTTTTGTCCACCACACGTAAAGAAGTTATCACTTCAAAAAAAAAAAAAATACTTCTTATTTCTTATTACGAGCTTCCAAGGTTGGCCTCGATGGCTCGATGCCTCCTATACACACACTCTGCCAATGGCCAGAAACAACTTTCTTTCAAGATTCTGTCCAGGGTACATTCCCGTCCTAGATGTTTTATCAAGGGACTCCTTGTTGCTGCTGTTACAGGACACTTCAAAAGTATGTGCTCTAATGTTTCCTCTTCTTGCTTGCACACTCCACAGATAGAGTCGTTAGTAATATGAAACCTTTTCAAATATGTATTGGTGACAATGTGTCCCATACGAGCTCGTGCCGCAAAAGATGCCACTGAACGTGATAATGACTTGAAGATCTTTGGATCATTAGGTTGTTTTTGTAATGAATAATATTCGCGCCCAGTATTGCATTCTCTCCATTTCTTTCTCCAACAGATGTGAGATTCTTTATCAACTGCCTCTTTGCAATTAGTTAAGGAGTAACAACTTTCAGGAGATGGAAACAAGTTGCAAGACTCCTTGGCAGATCTGTCAGCTTTCTCATTCCCAGGAACACCACAATGACTGGGGATCCATTGAAATACAATATTTTTCTGTTCTAAGTTTTTTTTTAACAATTTAATTATTTCAGATGTTCGAAAATGGTAGTCTGTAGTGTGCTGTACTTGAAGGGCCGACCTGGAATCGGTGAGAATGCAGATGTTCTGTGCATCCATAGTATTGCTAAAAACCAAAGCAGCATTTAAGACCATCAATTCAGCATTCATGCTTGAAGAGGAATCGCAGGGCACATAGTAATCCTCGTTTAATTCTGGACAATGAAAAGCTGCACCTCCCCTATGGTTCTCTTTATCAACGGAACCATCTGTGTAGATTTTTACAAAGTTGTTATATGTGGTGTTTATCAATTCCATAGCGACAGATTTTAGTAGGTGAGGTGAATCTTCTTTTGTGAGTGAACCAGGAATTTCAAGATTGATTTTTATTGGGATTCGAAGCCAGAGTTGTTGTTCCAAAACAACTGGAATTTTTCCTGATTCCATTGTGTTTAATGATTCGCAGGGTTTGTTATGATGGTAGAACAGTGACTGTCGGATGTTAGTTACCAATGCAATGTTAGAAAGAGTGTTAAGCGAAATTGCTTTCATCTGAAAATGTTTCTTCCACATTCTGTTTTTTATATATAAGTCAAAGGGCATGACTGACAGTTCAATTTCCATAGACTGTATACTTGTGGTTTTTGGACAACCCAAACAAATCCTCAGAGATGAGTTCTGTAATATTTGTAATTTTCGAATATGAGTTTCAGCTGTTCCACCCCAAACTTCACAACAATACATGCTTTTTGATCTTACAAAGGACAAATAAAAATTCCTTAATATATATGTATCTGCTCCCCATGCCCTGCTGGCTATAACTTTCAACGCTTTTATTCTATTTGCACATTTGTCCGCTATGAAATGGACATGTTCTTTCCACAGTAGTTTTGGATCCAGTTTAATACCCAGAATTACAGGATTTGGGTTATGCCGCAGTACGTTTCCATTTAAGTTTATAACTGGTTTATAGTTTGTGTGCAAGTATCGCCTGGAGAAGAAGCATACTTAAGTTTTTGCTATTGAAATGGTTAGTCCCCATTTTTCAGACCACTCAGAGATTTTGTTAAGTGCCTTTTCCAGTTGGTGAGTAGAAGCAGTTGGGTGCTTATCAGTGGCCGAGATAGTGACATCATCTGCAAAAATAGCCATGCCGATGCCTGGAAGGTCTATATTCCCTAAATTTTGCATCATTATGTTAAAAAGAGTAGGACTAATGACTGACCCCTATGGTATTCCGTTTAGAGTACATTCTTCTTCAGAGTAGGTATCATTGATCTTAGTTTTAATTTTCCTATCCTTAAGGAAGTCTACAATGTATTTCAATATCCTCCCTTTTAAACCGATTTCCATACACTGCGAAATAATAGATATGCGTGAGACCTTATCAAAGGCCGCTTCGAAATCGATGAACACCGCTGATGTACACATTTTGTTTGAGAATCCGGTATATATACTTTCTGTAAAGTTTAGTAAAGCATCACAGGTGCTTCGTTTAGGTCTGAACCCGAAAAGACATGAACCCAGCAGATTATAATTTTCAAGCCTCCAAGTTAAGCGGTTATTAACCAGTCTCTCCAAAAGTTTACCGAGACATGATGTCAAGGCTATAGGCCTGTAAGAAGAAGCAAGTTCAGGAGATTTTCCTGGTTTTACAAGTGGAATAATTATAGCCTGTTTCCATTTTTGTGGTATGTTACCTGTCTCCCAGATTTGTGTAAAATTGCATCTTATTTCTTCCATAAATGACTAAGAAAAATGCTGTAACATTAAATTATGAATGTTATCTTCTCCTGGCGTAGATGACTTTAATTGTGCTACTGCAGCCTTCATTTCAGTTTCTGTGAAAGGTTTATCACAGATGTCTGTTTGGGAAATTGCTTCATTCAAAGTTGTAAGAAAGCTCTTTTTCTCATTCTTCAGATGAGTCGGCCAATTTTCCTCAATACCTGACTTTTTGACATATAATTTGTTGAATACATTAGCAATGTCATTATCATTAGTAGTTATGATCCCATCCGGATTTGTGATCTGATAGATTTTATTATCAGGTTTTCCCTGAATTGCTTTAAATCTTTTCCATACAGCTGAGCAAGGTGTGTTTGAGTTGATGCTACCTATGAAGTCATGCCAAGAGGTCCTTTTAGCCTCTTTTATAGCTCTCTTACATTTAGCCGATGCCTGGTTGTATTTGCTTCTATTTTCGGGTGTTCTAAATTTCTTCCACATTTTTCTGGCTTTTTGTCTTTCTAATCTAAGGAGGGATATTCTCTTATTCCACCAAATGTTACTAGGCTTTTGTTTATTTTTATTTACCTTAATGCTAGGGATACTTTCCGAGGCAGCAATCATTAGTTTCTGTACAATGTTTTCTGTATTACTTTCTGTGCAGTTTACTGTGTTATTAGTAAGATGTCTAAATAGGGGCCAATTTGCCTCTTTTATTTTATGTTGCGTAGTAATAATTCTATGTGCATTAACATTTCCCTCTTTACTGTCGATATTAAAATATACTGGGAAGTGGTCACTAATTAGATCTTTACCCACATACCAATTACTGATTATGTCTAACAGATCTGGAGAAGACAGGGTAAGGTCCAATGTACTCAATGATCCTGTACTTGGTGACTGGTATGTTGGTTCCTTGTTTTTGTTTACAAGTACCAAATTGGAGTTCACAATCCATTCGTAAACTATTAGGCCATTCCTGTTGTCATTTCCTTTATTCCAAGAGCCATGTCTAGCATTAAAATCACCCATGATAAGGAGACATTTATCTGTAATCAGTAATTTTTGAAGTTCCTCATCAGTTACTAATTGATTAGGAATATATACGTTGACTACTCTTATATTAATATCTTGGTTAATAGTTATGTCACAGCTAAGTGCTTCCATATTTGTGGTGGTGATAGATTGATGACTTCTAACAACTATAGATTTATGTATCAAAGTTATGACACCACCACCTCTGCGACTTGCTCGTGAATTGTTAAAAATATTAAAATTGTTGAAACGAGGGTGCCGCTTTTCGTCTACAGGCAACCATGCCTCTTGAACACATATAACCTTAGCATTACTCAAATCCAATTCTTGTTTCAACTCTTCTATTTTATTCATCAAGGAGCGGGCATTCCAGTGCAAAAATTTCTGAGATTGATATTTAATGTGTGAATTATGCAGGTCTTTTGTTTTTCTCTCACGTTCATTAAAGTTTGTACCCAATGATATATGTTATTTCATCTTCTCATCTTTTGACTTTTTCTTCATTTGGATATGCATTTCTACTGCCTGCTTTCTGCTATGACACCATAATTCGATTCTTTTGTTTTTTCCCACTCCTCGATTTCTCATAATAATATTTCTATCTATTCCATATAATTCTCTTACACATTCAATGTGCTCGTCCTTGATATTCCAGATGTTTACTTTAAGACGATCAGGATGATTATTTCTTTGCTTATTATAACAGAAAGCAGTCTCCACCCGGAGATCCGATTGGGGGACTAATACTCCGGAATGTTTTACTCTCTGATTCATTCTGCCATATTTGTGTATGTATTAGGGGGCTGCAGTGGTCTTATGCAGCTTCTGTGGACACCTCTTAGTTCACTTGGGTTTGCTTAAGCTAATGGAATTCCAAGTTTAAGCCCCCTCACCGCGTCAAGGTGAGTGTCCACGAGGGGGCAAAAAAAATAATAAAAAAAAAATAAATAATACACTTTCATAAAACCGGTCATCACAAATGAAAATAATTTTATTTAATACACACAAACTGTAAATGGATTTGTGAAATTGTAAAATGGGTATTGTTTTTATAAAATATTTGATACTGGGCTCGTGAGGAGGATAAATATGTCGAAACGTGGAGCATGTGTATTAAAACATAATAGTCGTTCAAAGTGTTTTGTCTATAATAGGTCTTTATGAAACCTATCAAATGGTTTAGAAAATTTGTTATCAATATTGGAATGTTGTAAGTGCTGGTCCATTATTTACCTTACGCTAGTAAGGCTTGGAGGAATTATATAAAAAAGGTTAATTCCAATAAAAAATTGGATCATATGATAGTTTGGTGGAAATGAGAAAAAGGAAATAATTAAGGAGAGGTTGTTACGAAATCAAACTGCAAGAATGGATATAGATGTAAGTTTAGAAAACGGGAATGTATCGGAATTGCAAATGATAATAATTATATATATATATATATATATATATATATATATATATATATATATATATATATATATATTTATATGTACTTTATATCAGTTACACTTTAATTGGTAGAAAATTAGTATAGTCAACTTTCAAAAATATATTGTTCTCATGATATAGCGCCAGAAAACTGTTCATCTAAAAAATGAGAGCTTTATACATTTAGCTGCCGAAAGTCACCCAGTAAAATATCAAATAATCAAGTAAGATTCTTGCTGAAATAAATTACGTGTACGTGATAAGTGAGTAAAAGGAATTATTAACCTCTTTCATACGCACATACTTAAACGTATATATTTCTAGGTTTTACAACACTGTATTCTTGTATTCACTTATCACTTTCCTATATGTACTTGAACAAGAATCGTACTTGGTTTTTTATGCGAGTTAACGTTCAAAGATTGGCAGTATCTCCATCATCGGGCATCACTGACCGGGGGTTTAAGTAGACTGTGATATATATGTGATATATATAAGTGATATATATATATATATATATATATATATATATATTAAATATGGTGATATATTTTCTTGTAAAATAGTTAATAAATTAAAAATATTTCAAAAACAAGAATACCTTTAATACATATATTATTCAAAGCTTTTCGCCGATAAAACAGTACCAGCATCTTCAGGAAAAATAATTCCAAGTTATTATTATAATCCCTGAAGATGCTGCTACTGTTTTATCGGCGAAAAGCTTTGAATAATATATGTATTAAAGGTATTCTTGTTTTTGGAATATTTTAAATTAATTATATATATTTATATACATATTAATATATTATATATATATATATAAATATCGTAATATGTATTCTTGTGTATTAATAAAGAACTAAGTCAAAATACAAATACAAGAATTATAATTGAATTTACAGTTCAAAGCTTTTTTTGGCTAATAGTACCAACATCACAGGAGTATTAAACAATTTTAATATTCCTGATGATGTTCGTACTGTTAGCCAACGAAAAGCTTTGAATTGTAAATTCAATTATACTTCTTGTATTTGTATTTTGACTTAGTTCTTTATATATATATATATATATATATATATATATATAATTACGATAATTCCTGTATTAGTGTATATTATTTAATCTTAAAAATATTCTAACAGGAAAACACATTTGATATATATATATATATATACGAGTCGCGTATATTTATATCACACTATAATGTACGTAAACAAGAATTTTACTCTAAATTCTTGTTTATAGTATTTATTCTTGTGTTTATAAGAAGCTTAGTGTGTATATTATAGTGTAAGTGATAAGTGAATACAAGGAAACAGTGTTGTAAAGTTAATACATTCTTTCTATTACGTAATAGCTTTAGAGTAGTCAGTAAAAAATAGCTTTAAAATACAACGACATTGTACAAACAAAATGGGAGAGTTTACTGTGACAAATTCTTAGATGTCAAAAACATAATAGTCTTACCAGAAGCCTTAAATTATTTTTCTCATGAATTATGCGCAATTCATTTTTACATACGGAAGGAAGCGAGATTTCTAAGTGATTGCATCTTGATAAACAGTTCAATACTGGTTTTGATAACTTGGCGACGGTAACACGTAAATTGTTACACTAGTGATTGGACCAGTGCTAGCGTGTTTCATTCATTGCGATGCGCGTTTCGGTTACCTTTTTTATTTGTACTTTAGCCTCTGCTTTAAACACGTGCTATTGCAATAATAACACAATAAACCTATCAGAAGTCGATGAAGGAATTTTGAAGGAGTTGGGAAATCTTGAAACATGCGACGTCCCTAAAGTGTTGGAAGATACGAAATGCTGTGCTGCCGAACTGGACGACTTGGCTGATCTGTGCGACCACAAGAAGGAAGCCGGCTTGGAGTTGTACGATATGTTGGGTCTAAAGGGAGAACCAAAGTTTACAAACCTAAACGTGAACACCCAGGAACTGTTGAACAGGTACAGTTGGGATCAAAACGACGTGGATGAGTTGTTGAACAATATGAGCCGAGCGAACTACGCGTGGGAGAGATATCAGGAGTGTCTGAATAGGAACGGCACTACGCCCGGTAGCGTGGAGGAGTAACAGTGTGTACTTGTAAAATGCCGTACCTCTACAGTGATATTGCAATAGTTCAAAACTTTTATAAAGTTAAGGTAAACAAGTATTATAAAAAAAACGTATTTAAGGAAATACTTACTGAGGTGACCAAAGAAAAATTTAATTTTAGTTACCTTAGAGCACTTTTTATATTATATATTAACCATGGCAACAGTTTAAGGTTGCACAACGGCAGTTTCGATGCGACCAGATTGGGGGGGGGGGGAGGGAATTCATTTATATCTTTGAGAAATATATTTCCAAGTATTCTAAAGTTGGCGCTGTGCCAAGACGCGTTAGACTTCGAACATGAAGATTCCAAGTTCGAATCCGGATGGACCCCACATATTTTAAATAATATTTGAAAATACTGTACTAACATCAATTTGTATCCACTATAGGTAAAAATATTTATATAAACGTGTTGGATGAATAAAACGTATTTAATTAACGATTGAAAATTCGTACATGATGTATATCAGGAGAATGTGAACTTTAAAATTACACTAAATAAACAAAAAAGTAAAGCACACAAGTAAGTATGGATACCTTAAAAAAGGAACTATAGCAATTACATTGAAATTGTTTAAACTCTTTATTTTATAATAAATACGAAAATAACACATATTATTAAATGAAATGTTTAAAATTAAACAAACACCAAATTGTACTTAATTTTCTTTATCACAAATATTGCTTAAAAAATTTAAAGTATGAAAATATTGTTAAATTGTATGTATATATATTAAATTGCATGTAAATTGTATTAAGTAAATTTCATATAACTAGTTTCATACATTTTTCCTGCTGGATCCTAAAAGGGTTCACTTTTAACTGTCGATTTATACGTATCTAAGAGTTAAAATTAAAAACTCTTTAAATATATTTTATGACAAATATATTCTTAGTTAAATGTTATGATTATTATATTTTCCTTATTATATTGTCAATATTTTCATGTATTATTCTATCCTCTCTTGAATTAGTATTATTATTTTATAATTACAAAGGAATAATAGCACCTTCATTCAGAGCTTTATTTAACGTAATCGAATGGCCTAATAGATTAATTAACTAAACTCAGGTAAATACTAAAAACATATAGGCCTGCTCAACACTCTTTTGTATTTAAGTAGACTAGTTTCAGTGATCATGGCGTCTTTGTCAGCTAGTTTGTCACTAATGAAACTGATTTAGTCGCTCAAACTAGTCTGTTCAAATAAACTAGTAAATATTGGGTATTCTACTGTAGTTCTTTAGTGATTAAAGTTTGTGAAATGTTCTCACTAGCTAGGCTCTAATTGAAAATATCAAATTAAATGTTCGGTAAGGAATGAAGTTCTGTTAATCATTATTATATTTAAGACCAATTTTGAATTGAAAAATGTAAAAGTATTATTAATTTAACGCCGAAATGAAAAGGCCATTTACGACGAAATATGTACTAGTAGTTAAATAATATAAGCCTAGTTATTGTATGTTTGTAACGAGTTATGTAATTAAAGAATTATCAAAACAACAGTTACGTATTTGATGCCGGTTTATAGTGTGAGATTATTATGTGTCAGAATGTGGTGGTCTTACCACGGAACATAGCGGAATAATGTGCATAGCGTTGTGCGAATATAACGCCATTCTTGTACTGCTTAGTGCGGAGTTGATGTTAGGAAGCTCTCCAGAGGAAGATGACAGTCTTAATGTTATCATCCCCACAGCCGGGCCCACCACCGCCTTATACCTTGACGTCCCGGATCCCAACATAAACTTCACCGTGTTAGACATGCAGATAACGCAAGCAATACGACGTCCCGTTAAAGGCACCGGCAGTGACGTCATGCAAGCCGTGAACCGATACTATGCGGAACTTGAGGATGTAGCCGTTGCCATGGAGCACTCCAAGAATGCTGGCCATCAGTTGTTAGAAATTCTGGATTTGAGGGACGGGCCAGATTTTATTAACTTGAAAATCGATGAGAAACATTTGAGAAGTGTTTATAATTGGGATAAAAATACGTTCCGTAGATTTGTGAGTCACATAAATGGAACTCGGTGGTCGTTGGTAAGATTAAACGTGGCGAAGAACGCCACTAGCGTGGAGATTCCAGCAGATGAAAAGAGCAGCGAAGAGAGTACTACAGTGGAATACTACTTCGATTAAATTATTTAAGCGTTTTGTAGATTAAATTTTTACACTTTTTTATGTTTTATAGCGCAATATTATTCAAAAAAACTACATTTTAAAACTATATTTTTATTTATCAAAATTTGAGCTCAAAATATATTATGAAATACAATTTATACTACACTTTAAAGTATACTTTTATAAGAGCTCAAAGTTATCATTATTAAAAATATATAGACATATTTCGATAAAACAAGTAATATGAACACAATGTAAAAAATGAAATTCCTACTCAGGTCAACGAAGAAAAATGTTATTTTAGTTACTTTTTTGTGTGTGCTCTTACAAGATTACACGGTGTCGTGGCTACTAACAGTCCGTTAGAAATATCTTGGTTTATGTAGCGAAAATATTATCACTTCTGGTTACCACAAGTTGCACAAGAAGAAGCCTTTATAAAATGTCCTTCAGGCTACATTCGCTCAAAAAGATTTCTTTCTATTTCCAAAAGTTACTAAAAAGTACTATCAATTTTAAAGGTCCTTGTAATACATTATAGTTTACAACTGACATTAGTATCTTAACCTATATTATTCCATTCATACTATTAGTTTACACTCTCCCTAGTTATATCTTGCTCAAGTTTTCAGTCGTTAATAAAATAATTTTCATTCAATCACTCACGTTCAAATGCATTTTTTAAACTTATAGTGGATGACACTTGATGCTAATACAGTTTTTAAAGTACTGATTCATTAATTAAATTTAAATAATTAATTTTAGTTTTTACAAAAGGGACAATGTATGCATTGTAGTTATTTCGTCCAATTTGGCTTAAAATAAGTTACAACATATGACTTCTTAAATTATCTGATTTTATATTATAGGTTATACGGTAGAACTGCTGTTTTACCGCATTGGTTAGGTTACTCTTTTTATATTAATTGTAGTTATTTAATAAAAAGTAACTAAAACAAAAAATTTTTTGTTGGCCTAAGTAGGAATAGGGTTGAAAAATATTTTTGTATATGACTTGCTTTTACTATTATGTAGCTGGAGTTATGGTTGCGTTCTGTCATTCCTATACTGAGAAGTTACGTGTTCATCCTAGTGTTCTAGAGCAGCAGTCACATCCTGGCATTCTGTTTCACTCTCAGCCTCTTTGTTTATGAAGGCTCAAGTAATCTTTGAAGTGATCATGTTCTGACATTGCCTCGTTCCCCCTTCATTCAAGGTCATCTGTAAGTCACAAGACCACCACCACTTGCATCTCTCAATGAGTACTGTCGATACTTGTTCAAGATCTGAACAATTATTATCCCCTAATAAATTTTCTTTTAGAAGCTCCTACAACATTACTCTTTGTCTCTCATTTCTAGGACCGACCGATCCTCACAGCTTGGACATTCCTCTTCAATGTAACTCTGACCACCCCCTTTACATTTACCCCAAAGCCGCTGCACAATCTTACCACGAACTCTCCACACAGTTTATTTCTCAACGTTGCACAAAGTCGTGAAAATTACAACTATTGGTAGCTAATTTATCATCATACTATAAAATATTTTCCAATTTAGCGAAAGCCAACTGCATTTAATGTGATTTTATTTTATCATACATTTTTAGATTTATTTAACAAAAAGAATTGATATATTTTACTAAAAAGACTATTTAAATACAGTTTAGTGTAGGAGTTTCCAACTTGGCTATAGTCACCTATAGGAGTCCGGCTTGTGAAATCCTTATTAGGAGGTAATTGTTTCTTTTTATGATAAAAAAATACGGCCAACCAAAGTTCACGCCGCTATAATTGTTGTTATCGGTTAGTGGTGAAATGAACGAGATTTCGGTCCAGTGCGCATCTCATTTTAATTTTGTTTGAGTTATGTTTTGTAAATGTACTTTTCTATTTTATTTAAAGATAACTCAACAGACGTATGTCGCATTCAACTGCTAATTTTTCAAGCCTTCGAGATTTGGAAATTTCTTTTTATTCAACAATTTAATAAACTAATATCTGATGTTTTGAAACATTTTTGTTTAGTTAAAGTAATTCATATTCATTAGTAATAATTTAAAGTATACTGAAATGAGATGAAAGAGATAAAAACAACAAAGGAATATTTTGACAAAATTGAAAAATAATACTAAGAAAATTAATAAATATTTCTAATAAAACTGAAAACTGAAAAGTTTAAAAAAATATGTTAACGTAATGTTTAATAAAATTTTAAAAAACCACCCCCACATATGAAAAATGTACAGAAATAAAGAGAAATGGAGGGAGGAAAAGAGAGAGAGAGAGAGAGAGAGAGAGAGAGAGAGAGAGGAAGAAAATAGTGGAAGGGCTATAAATAACAACCGTAACTAATAACAATTTTCATATTAAATAGTCTCTCTCTCTCTCTCTCTCTCTCTCTCTATATATATATATATATATATATATATATATATATAAATATATATATAATCTGCATTGATATTCTTAAAGGTTTTTAGCTGATAATAGTTTATTATGGAAATACCATCAAACTTGAAATTAATCAATTAAAGCGATGAGAAAACATTTTCCAACGAATAAGAATCAAATTAATTGATGAGTTAAATGCTCCTAAACCACACTTATTATAAATAGTAATGCTTTTGAGTTATGCGTAATTATGAAACTGTTAGGCAAACGTCAGAGCCCATTCATTAGTTGTCATATTTGCTCATGAACGTTTAATTACAATTTAAAACGTAAGTAATTTTATATTATCCTAATAAAATGGAAAAATTTTAATAATATATTTCATACATGTTTTTGTAACGGGTTTACTGTAATTAAAATTTGAAAAATATTTTGACATAATTTTCCACCCCTCCCGTTAAATGTTCTCAGTAGCATCTTTTGGTTCTGTTTAGATCAGGAGTCTCCAACCTTTTTTGCTCAAGGGCCACATCGAAAATCGTTGAATGAAAGGTGGGTCGGGAGTATTTCAGGGCAGAAAGTCTAGCACCCCATACCCCCACGACTTTTTATCTAATCAAGAGCTCAGTGGTGGTTTTTGAGACTTTCTTGCTTGGTTTTTCTTGTTTACAGCTAGTTTACTTTCCACTTGTAGAGAAAAGTAGGGCAAGTGAGAGACGAGTGCTGTACTCATATTTAATGGTAAAAATGCTTAGAAGGAAATATATTACCAAATACTTTTTTACAGTATATTAGCTTTCCGCGGGCTGGAAAAAATCTGTTCACAGCCGGACGTGACTCGCGGGCCGTAGGTTGAAGACTCCGGGTCTAGATATTCAGTTCATATTCTTACGTACTAATCTTTATAAGCCACCAATGCTTAAAATATCCTAAAGTTTACAGGAGGTATTTATTGTTATCATACACAGTATGAAGTGTTATGTAACAAAATCAATATTGTTTAAAAATGACTTGAACTATCTAATCGATTATAAATATTATGTAAGTGGCAGTGAATAAATAAAGAAATTATATCGAACCAATCGTAATGGTTGTTAGTATGCGTTGAAATAAATCTAAAATGTATTTAAAATCGCTAGTTTTATTGCTTCTTTTTATTCAATACAGTTCCACAGATAACCAAGAGAACGACCTTGATGACGACAAAGATAACAACAGCATTGGTGCAACTGAAGCAATTCATAGAATAAACTTCACAGAAGTAGATGAGGAGATAGTGCGTGGGTTGGAGCACCCCACGCCCAATAACAACTCTGACGTCATAGCGTTAGCGGAGTATTACCACGACGAAATTATCGACTTGTTGGAGGTTGTAAGGGACGACACAGAGAAAGGAATAAGGTTGATGGAGACGCTGAATCTGTTAGGGGAACCAAAGTTTATTAGTGTGGGACTGCATGTGAGGCTGTTACAAGAAAACTACAGTTGGTCTAGGGATGATTTCAGTAAACTAGCCAAACACATGAGAGGTTCGAGGGAGGTATGGGAGAAAATTGAGAGCATATTAAATCCAAAAAGCAGCATAAATGAGGAAAAGAACTGAGAGTGTCATAGTGGAGTGTTTTGGTTTCGTAACAGATATTACAAAAAATTTACGAAGGCAAATATTGAACAATTCTAATTATCTGTGAACAACTATAATAATTAAGATATAATTTTATACTTAGTAAATATATTTATACTTAAATATTTTATACGAAATCATTTTATATATTTCAATCCTCGTCTTTGAACATTACACTAACCAAATGCGAAATACATCCTTAAATTAACATGACCACAAACATTATGATATGTATTTTTAAGTTATTGTTATTTCATCATAATTAATAATATACTTATTTAAATATTAACTTAAAATAACTGTATAATTTTAAATTTAAAACTATTTTTATTTATGTCCTGATGTACGTTTCTATTGGAAAGCAATCATCTTAGAGAAAATTAATACGAGGTTAACTATTGTGAAGATGATTGCTTTGGAATCGAAATGTACATCACGACATATAAATTTTTGTCGTTTAAAAGGTTTTATTATTAATAATAATTACCTGTTTAAATATTTGTTCATGCACGTTAACGTTATTAGAGATTATAAAACATTTTAAAATGTTTTTTTTTCATTGTATGATTTATTTAAGGAACCATGAGTTTGAGAATAAAAATATATTATATGAAGTTTCTTGATGTAATCATCTTGAATTCACTGATTAAACTAATTTGAAAAATACTTATTTAAGTGAATACGTATTTGCTTACTTGCTGAAGCGTTTCAAAACGATCGTTCCTTTTACGAAGCTAACCCTCTACTCGTTTCAAAACGGTCGTTCCTTTTACGAAGGTAACCCTCTACAGTAGACCCTCTACACGACAGTAACCCTCGTCAGTAAGTAAGCAATTACGTATTCACTTAGTTAAGTAGTGTAAAATTAGAGTAATATATAATATATTTATATATATTATGTATTTGCAGTAGCTATGACTAAAAATGACTTATTATGGATGACTTTTTGCATCCCCGTATTAAATGTATTATTTAGCATATATTTCTGTCTGTATTTTTACTTCGTATTATTCAGTGCCAATATTTTATATTCCTTGCTTTCGAACTGAGACTGTCCGAAACGCATATAAATTAGAAAAAAAATAATTTGAACCACATAGAGTATGCTGGATTATATAATGTATTCAGTCTTGTGTGAAGATTATATGAAATATCCGTCCGATTAAGAATGTTATGTAAGAGGCAGTGAATAATAAATACTTTGCACTTAAACCATCAGTAATGTTGGATGGTATTTGCAAAAGTAAATCTAAAATGTATTTAAAATTATTTGTGTTGTTGGTTATTTTTAATAATTACTACTGTACTTATTGTTGCGGTAATCGCGAACACAAGAATGGTTACAAGGACGGCCATAATAGTACTAATGCAACTGACGAGCACGGTAACGAAGACACAGCTGACAACAACACTAAAACAACCGACAACGACACTAGCACAGCTGAAATTATTCTCACAATAAATTTCACCGAAGTGGACGAGAAGATTGTGCAGGGGTTGGAGCACCCAACGCCTAACAATAACTCAAACATCATAGAGATGACGCAGTATTACTACACAGACATCGACGATCTGCTTGATATTATGGAGGAAGATAAGACCAGAGGAATACAATTAATGGAAAAGCATAATTTGTTAGGAGAACCAAAATTTGTTAGTGTACATCTGCGTGTGAAATTATTACGAGAAAACTACAAGTGGACTGAGAACGACTTCGACGAACTGGGCAACAACATAAGAGGCAGCAAGGTATCATGGGAAAAAATTGAAAGAATAATAAATGCTAAAGACAGTAAAGGTGTAGAAGATATGAACTGACGGACGAGAATAGTAAATACTAAAGATAGTAAAGATATAGAGGATAAGAAATGTGGTTAAGATAAGTAAATCCTAAGGAGAGTAAAGGTGTAGAATAAGAACTGAGGCCCGAGAATAGTAGAACCTGAAAACAGTAAAGGGGAAGAAGAAAAGAACTGAGGCCCGATAATAGTAAATCCTAAAAATAGTTAAGATGTAGAGTATAAGAACTGTGGCTCAAGTAAGAACTGTCGCATGCACAATAATAAATCCTATATTTATATTCTATATCTAAAATCAATCGTTCTATTGCCTCAGCATTTAATTTTATTAGTATAAATACATTTTCACAAATAAAAAGAAAATAATAAATAAAATAAATAAAAAAAAATAATTTTTTTAAAATTGAGCTAATGAGTATCTAATGATTGTAAATTTGTTAAAAATACATTTAAATATATTGTAGTTATTTTCTAGTACATATTCTTAATTATGTTAAAAAAAAAATAATTACATAATTTCTATTAAAATAAATCAGGCGTTTAATTACCAAATATTTATGAAAACTAAACGTAAAAAATAAATTATATAAAATTACTAATCTTAAAGGTTTTATTCTTCAAATTAATCATATTTGATATCGGCAAGTACGCACTGTTTCACGGTTCTCCTTAACAGTACAACCACAAAAGTTGAATTTCTTTGACGGGAATAAATAAAATCTGGAAACACAAGTGACTATATTATAAACGTATTGTCTTCCCTCAGGAAGGAAAAACAATGATTCTAGAATTTTAGAAATGAATAATAGTCGAATTAATTTTAGTCATCTTAAATGACATACTGAAATCAAAGCAACATTAAAAAAAAGATGTTATAGCAAAATGAGTTTTAAAACTAAAAACAAATCTTTTCATTATTTTATATTATTTTGATATAAAACTTTTAAATTTTGATTGAAACTGAATAATTAAATCGTATAAGGAGCCTAAATAGATTTAAAAATTATAAAAGAAAAATAAAAATAAAAAACGAAAACAATAAAAAAATAAATTGTTACATATTGTATTTTTATGAAAGCCTAATTCACTCCAAACCAAATGAAACACACACTCAAATCATGCACCCAATTTTTCAAAAAAATAATACATAAACACAGACACACACACACTGCATATTTTTAAATGAAATTTTAAATTTAAATAATTTTAAAATGTTCTATAGTCAGAGTAGCGAAGCTAAAACCTAATAGAAATGCCTTGGGTATAAAGTAGCATGAGTTTTAACGGGTATAAGGCGTATAAACAAAGCCATTAGCCGGGAGAAAGGGTTTGTTACATATTTGAAGGAGGGAAAAATGCTACCTAGATAGACCATCGACATTCGAAAGGATGCAGAACAGAAAAAGTAGACGAAAGTGCCTAGACGAAAAACACAAAAAACTGAAAGAGTTACAAGATAATTTCGAAATATCTGAAAATAATTGATCAAAAGTGGATATGTGTGGGAATTAAAAACCGGAAGGGACGCAATGCTAAGCGTTCTGGAAGACGTTATTTTGGAGACTGGCGATTGGTTGATTGACGCACGGAGGGGTGAAATATGCCTGGTGATGCACACAATTCTGTTTCGTAACCTTTTTGGGGAGGAGTCTTTGCGCCCTCGAGATTAGTTGTCACAGAGGAGAAATTTAAAATAAAATTAAAGTTAGAGCGAAAGTAGAAAACGAATAGTGCCTAAGATTAAAGTGTTTCAAAAGTTTAGAGTCAAAGTTAGCTAAATTCAATGATAAAATTTAAAATTGAACAGAGTAGTAAACAGTATTTTAAACAAATAATAGATTAAAACCGGGAGTGAAATTAGTTTTAAAAATAGAGACAGTGCTAAATTTAAGGAACTTGATCTAGGAATTTGAAAAAAAAAATAAAGAAGATTAATTTCGCGTGGTAACGCGTAACACTTTGTTTCGGTTAGAAGACACCAAGGAGTAGATTTTGGTGGAGGACAAAACAAGATGGCCAGGCGCAAGGGAGGGAGAGACGATCCAAGACAACATGAACCTGAAAGCCATGTTACCAGGAAGAAGAATTAACTCCGACAAGGTCAGGTTTTAGCTTCTCTCCCTCCCTCCCTCCCTCTCTCTCTCTCTCTCTCTCTCTCTCTCTCTCAAATAGATTAAAATATAATGTTGAATTTTTGGGGAACGTTAAAGTTTAAGTTTAAATAAATTTGCAAAAGATGTAAATGCGTTTTGAATAATGTTCAGAAAGAATGTGAAGGGGATAGCGTTAGTTTGCGGTGGCTACCTACCTCAAATTGACGGACTCTCCTCTTTCAGTTTTAACAGATAATAATAAAAATATTTTGAAAATTAAAAACAAAGTAAAGACAGTTTTGAACATAAAATTAATAATTCAAAATTAAAATTTTATTGTAGTTAAATGTGAATAAGTAATTAGCAGAAGAAAGAGATTTATAATTTTTGTTAAATAAATTCAATTTGAATTACTATAGAACAGCCTAAAGACATGGCAACTTTTAACGTAACATAGTTTAGAATAGATATAGAGCCGGAGAGAAGGGTAAATGAAAGAAAATAAATAGTGTCAAATTGATTTAAGAATTTTATAATGGTGTTTAAAGCAGAGAAAATGCGTTAGAAAAATGATACCGAAATTTTCGTTACATAAAGTAAAATTAAATTATGTTGTTTTGGCAGAACGCTTTATAAATAAAAAGGAACATTTTGGAAAACAGATATGAGGGTCCTATGTAATAACTTTAGGTTATAAAAACGGTTAAATAAATTTCATGTTTAGAGATAAGTTATGTTTGATGAGTGAATATTGGGGAATTTTGGTTGTTATCATGTTGTTTTAAACTTAGTTTTTGAATAATTTTTAAAAAGATATAAAATATTTAAAAATGTTAGTTGAAAAAAAATTGGTTTTTTAAATGTCTGTTCTTTTTTTGGTTTGATACCAAAGTCAAATGTTAAGAGTTTTTAAAGTCAAATGAAAGTATTTTAAAAATGAATAAATTGAAGTGAAGTTTTGAAAACAAATTAAAATCTTATAGAGAAAACTAGAATAAATATTTGCAGTTAAATTAGAGGATTTGAATTTAGGAAAAAATTAAATAATCAATTTCGAATTGTTAAATATTAACAAAGAATGGATGAATTTTGATTTTAAATTAAAATTATATCTATAGTAAAGTTTAAAAAAGATGAAGGTAAGAAAAGGTGATACACAAATTTATTTGTTCGCAAAAGAAATTATAAAGTTTACACTGAAAGGTTAAATAATTATCAAAAAATTAAGAAGAGGTTAGAATATAAAATATTTACAAACTGTGCTGTAATAGTAATTAAAGTTAAACAAAATAAAAACAAAGCTTTTTACTAACTTGCAAACAAAAGAGTGATTATATTTATCTAAACGAATTTCTAACACAATCCTAAACCAAATGGTCATTAAGTTATAAGATGCCTTCAAATGAACTCATTCACCAGAAACGGATACCGGATACAGGAGCGGGCGACAAAGGGCCTGTCCGTTGCAACACACACACACACACACACACACACACACACACACACACACACACACACACACACACACACACACACACACACACACACACACACACACACACACACACACACACACACACACACACACACACACACACACACACACACACACACACACACACACACACACACACACACACACACACACACACAGACACACACAACACACATACCGACACACAGACACATACATAAACACACACACACACACTCTCACACACACACTCACATACATACACACACACACAGAAACAAATAACACACACACACACACACACACACACAGATACACACAAATTATTACGCATGTATAATGTTTAATACAAACATTATGACTTTTAGAATTGCTAAGATTTTTTTGATCAGAAATAATTTCCTATTGTCTTTACGATTTTATTAAAATCTTCAATCATAATTACTAAAGGTAACTCAGCGCAAAGGAATTAACAAAGTATGGTTACTAGTAATAACAATAAATATGGTAATAAATAGTCACCTTCTTTGTTAGACATTTCTTAAATACATTTTTTCACAATAAATATCCCTTCACAAAAACAATAACAAAACTTGAGGTCTCAAACGCGTTTCAAAAACAAAGTTACCATCATCAGTGAGTATATGTGATACAACATCTTAAATATATCAAGTAACTTGTAGTTATTGTAACAGAAATAACTTGTTGTGTCTTGTTCGTTAGAACCTACTACCTGTACTCACAATCTAAGCTCATACGTTTGGTACTTATAGTTATGTTTAAGTTTATACCTTAAAGTTTACTCAGTTGTGGTATCCGGAGCCACTGTAGTGCCGTCCACTTTGTCAAGGTGGTGCAATAGACTAATCCACATCAGCTTCACAGCCTGAAACACTGATTTAAATCTCACTTTGTCTTCAGGATCCCATTTGTAAAATTCATTTAGTTTCTTAAAATCCACTTTCATTTTCGTAAAGTGTGGCCCTCCGAAATCCCTTATTTCCCTTATGAGTTTTAAATTCCTTTCAGGTTTGTAGTCCAGTTCCAACATTCTAGCCATGCTTTCCAGGGCGTCATGGTAGTCAAACGCGTACTTGAGTAATTTGTCTCCCTCGCCTTCTTTAGGCTCCATTACGCCTTTGATTATCCTTTTATCCAAATCAATTAAAGATATATTACTGTCAAACAAGTAGTCATTTGAATATACTTGTTGCAACAATAACACGGCGGTGACTAAGGCAATCTTCATTTTAATTGTGAGAAATAAGTTAGGTTATGTGGAGAATTAACGTCATGAATAAAACCTTTTAGTCCACTCTGTTCACTGCTTAAATATCCAAAGAACGAATCAAATATATAATCAGTTAAAGTGATAACACATAGAATGTTGCTAAAACTCTTATCCGCAGATCTCAGTAAATGAAATTTTTATAAACAGATAAGAAGTTAATTAAATCATAAAATATTTACCTTAAAGTGAAAAATATCATTTCGCCCTTTTCTCGTGACAAATCTCTTATTATTTACCAATTCATTCATCACTCACACTCTTCTTCCATTTATCTTGTTCAAAATTTCAATCGGTAATAAACAATTTTTTATTCGTCAACTCAACTTTAAATACATTTTTTACAACTAGCAGTGGATGACAACACTTGATGTGACACTTTATTCAAATATTTTTTCATTAAATAAATTTAATTAATTAATTTTAGTTTTATATGTGAGGGTATATTCAAAATAATAATTCATTAAATAAATTAAATTAATTAATTTTAGTTTTACATGAAAGAAATCTTTTCAAGAAAGAGCTAAAGTATTCAATTTAGCGATTTCGTCCCATTTGGCTTAAATTAAGTGATAACATATGACTTAAATAAACAACTAATTTTATGTTATATTTTATTTGATAGAACAGCTGTTTTATCTCATGGATTATGCTACTTTATTTATATTAATTGTAAATATTTAATAAAAAGTAACGAAAATAAAATTTTCTTTGTCGATTTAAGTAGGAGTTGACTTAATGTTTTTTTTTTTATACTACATGTTTCATAGGACAGTAAAAAATATTGTGAATGCATTTTAACTACAATAATACATGGTTACAGATCCTGTTGTTTACGGAATCATGGCTTTTTATTTATATGAGTTACTGTTCTTTATGTTAATAACGTGTATTAGAATTGATATTAAAAGATTGCTTCCACGCATGTCGTTGTAAGCCACTCATGTCCTTATTTTAAGGTAAGGCCACATAAGCGTGAATAAATATCTATTAATTGGACTATTTAGAAAACTTAATTATTTTTCTTGTAGCAAAGGGCAAGAATGTCAGAGTTTTAGCTGTAGTGTATCGCGTGGATCCACTCAACAACCATTGTACAATAAGACTTGAGTATGTATCTTATCAATAGCGAAATAGTTTCAGAACTAATCAGATAGTATTCTTTACGTTTTCGTATCCTACTTACAGTGACTCGTATTAAGCATACTTACTTATTAGCCAATACCTAGCCTTGACCGTTGAGTCATTTGGAAACGCTCTGATAACTAAGGCTAGGCCTCCTTAAAGCTGAGACTGTCGTAATCCTGGGTCTGGACCAAGGTTGTGCAATCCTGAAAGTTTTCGTCATTTATGACCACAAAGCAAATACTTCTGGGTCGGCCGTTCATGAATACGGTAGAGATACGCAGCAAGGTAGTCCTTCTGAATTCTGCAAGGCTAACAGCTCGGGTTAGTTGATTGGTCTCTCCAAGACTACACTTTCCCCCCGTTTTCCTATCTTTTGGTGTTCATTTGGTGGGACTTAGGGGACTGTTGTGAACTTAGATGCTCAGGTTGGGTGAGGGTTGATCCCTGCCAGCATTAGCACACTTGAAACCTAAATATTGTATTTCAGTTAAAATTATACCAACCGCGCATGCTGTAGACAATGAAGTTTTTTTTTGTCCTAGACTTGAGAGTTTTGATAGGGCTTTTCGCCTTGGGACGTCGTATTTGTTAGGTTCCAGAGGGATTTCAGTAGGGTTATTCGCCTTGAGACTATGGTAGTCACTTGGTTCTTTGGAGGTTAGCTAGGACTTTTCGCCTTGGAACTCTGGTTGTCACTAGGTTCCTTGAAAGTTCGATAGGACCTTTCACCATGGGACTATGGTAGTCACTTGGTTCTTTGGAGGTTAGCTAGGACTTTTCGCCTTAGAACTCTGGTTGTCACTAGGTTCCTTGAGAGTTCGATAGGACCTTTCACCATGGGACTATGGTAGTCACTTGGTTCTTTGGAGGTTAGCTAGGACTTTTCGCCTTGGAACTCTGGTTGTCACTAGGTTCCTTGAGAGTTCGATAGGACCTTTCACCATGGGACTATGGTGGTCTCTTGGTTCTTTGGAGGTTCAAAATGGCTTTTCGCCTTAGGAATATAGTTGTAGCTAGGTTTGCTTGCCTTAGGACTATAGTTGTAGCTAGGTTTTTTAAGGGGGAGAGGTCGCTAGGGCTTTTTGCCTGGGGACTTTGGTTGTCACTACGTTCTTTGGAGGTTAGCTAGGGTCTTTTGCCTTGAGACTTTGGTTGTCGCTAGGTTCCTTATGGGTTCGCTAGTTTCTTTCGTCTTGGGGCTATCGTTGTGGCTAGATTTTATTGAGGGTTCGCTAGGGCATTTTGCCTTAGGACTATAGTTGTCGCTAGGTCCTTTGGGAGTCGCTAGGGTTTTTTTCCTTGGAATATTGGTTGACGCTAGGTTCCTTTGAGGTTAGCTAGGGATTTTTGCCTTGGGATTTTTTATTTGTCGCTTGGTTCCTTATGGGGTTTTCTAGGGCCTTTTACTTTGCGACTTTGTTTTTTTCTAGGTTCCTTATGGGTTCGCTAGGGCCTTTTGCTTTGATACTTTGGTTGTCGCTAGGTTCTTTGGGGGTTTACTATAAATTGAAAAATAATTATTGGTGTTCCTTGTTAATGTACCATTATCAGAATATGAAATATTTTTAATGTAATTATCCACCACAATATTTAACAAAATCCAAAGTTATTTTTACTGGGTAATTTGTTTGTACTTAGATTCGCTAATAGGAATCTACTGTGTTTAAATAATAATAAATAATATAAAAAATCCTCTAACAATTAATATTTTTATTCTAATATATTGTACATTTCGGTTACCAAGTAACCATCCTCAGAGGACTGACAAACAGTACCAGTATTGTTACTATTAGGTTAGAATAAAAATATTTGTGGTTAGAGGTTTTTATGTGTTATTTAATAAGTTTTGATATATTTGTGATTTTCTTTATTGTATATTTGAAACACTTTATGTTGCACACCCCACTTCAAAACCATACAAAGCAATTGAATTTTATTTACATTTGGTTGAATTTCAAATTTTTGCCTTAGAAACCAAAGTCACTTTCTTCCATATCTTTGTGGATTACTTCCACACTTGATTTTATAGCCTATAGTTATCAAAAGAATCCTTTTAAAGAACTATTTTCACTTCTCTTGATATTGTAGAAAGAACCACTGTGGGTATTTTTTAAAATAACTATATTTTAATTTTATCTGACAAAAAACACTACTTACTGATATTTGTGAGCCACCTTGGTCAATGGACTAATCAATGGCGCGGAATTACTGACAAGACTGGCTGCTCAGGTGTGTTGTGAATCAGTGGTGTTTTCGTGTTCTGTGACTTGGCGTTGTTAATTTCGTCTTCGAGTATAATGTTTGATTGTGAGTGTTTTTTACCTTTCAATATGTGCTGTGGCTGGGTTTTATGATTATTTGTGTATTTAGAAATTCTTTATTGTGTGAGGTTTATCGTAGTTTTAGATGGAGTAGAGATTTTTTTAGCTTTGTAGGTCTTTTCATACATGTGTAATTGGTCACATGTTGCTATACAAGTACGAGACATACTACACACATACATCTACGATAAACATAAAGCAGTTTAGCTATTATTATTCTAGGGGTGAAAAGTTTTAACACCACACACACACACACACACACACACACACACACACACATTAATGCCACAATTCATAAGTGTGTGAATCGTATTTTGAAGATTAAATAACTATTTTAAAACAAAATACAAGATATATTTATAAATTAAAATACTTTTAAAACGTGGTCTTTTTTTCAAAAAGACACTTCTGTAACACCTAAATATTCTCTAATACTGTGAGGTAAATGTCTTATACAACACTTCTGGCTCTTAGATTACTCTTTTTTAACACTTTTCGTTTTGTCTTTCTTATTTTTCAATTCTGAAACGCTTTGCACCAACTCCTTCCACAAGGTTTTCACAGCGTTAATGGTCGCCCTAAACTCGTTCACATCGTCCATGTTCCACATAAATGCAGTTCGAATAGCATCCACATCGTAAGTAGCGTTTACAAACTGCGGCCCACCCGTGTCGTACACGCTTTGAAACTTCTCCAAGGCAACGTGTCTTCTTGCCGGTTTCTTGAGCAGTATCTTGATATCGTCGAGTAAATTCAAGTAGTTGTATGCGTGTTTGAACAAAATGTCCTCCCTGTCTTTCTGAGGGTTGCACATAAGCTTTATTATTACAGAGTCGAGATCAGGCAGAGGTATAGAGTCATCGTATATACTGACCGTGGACACTTTAACTGTTAATAGAGTCAGTAATATGTAGAAGAACATGTTTCATTATGGCGGATAGATTTACTCTAAAACTAATCTTCATCAGTTATGTGGTTTTAATATTACACTTTCAGTCAATAATTTATTGATAATTTTGATAATTGGGATTACGTCATAGTTAATAGTCAGCATTTTTATTGACGATGTAATTTGTATCCTAGTACTATATATTACAGCAAAATGCAATTGGGCAGTCTCTGATATTTTGAATACTCTAGCTATACACACACACACACACACACACACACACACACACACACACACACACACACACACACACACACACACACAAACACAAACACACACACACAAATATATATAAAGAAATAAACCAAAATACAAATACAAGAATAATTTATTTAATGTACATTTCAAAGCTTTTCGTTGGCAAACAGTACCAACATCATCAGGAATATATATCATTACGGCTATATGAAGTTTAGACAAGTATCTCAGAATAAAATGCCTTTCTTATATATGGTCTACAAAAATCATATTTTATAAACTTTATTTCAATTTGGTCAAGTTTCTTAATGCCTGTTATATTTATTTTTTGACTACAGAAGACGAAAAATAATTTTGAAAAAGGCAATTACAAGTAGGTAAATGTTAAACAATTTTTATATGATACCAATTATTTATTACTTTACCAAAATATTTACTACATGAATTTTGGAAATATGTGCTAATAACGGTGGAAGAAACGAAATCGCTGCATGCAAAAGAACTTTGGGGAAGATCTAGGATTTTCTTGGTGGGCTTACAAGACGAACATTTACCCTGTAAGAAATAAGCCTCAGGCCGTTTATTCTACCTAAATAAATAAATAGGCATTGGTCCAAATATTCACATAAATATAAATATTTATAAGATTTAAGATGGCACACACACACACACACATACACTCACACACACACACACAACACACACACACACACACACACACACACACACACACACACACACACACACACACACACACACACACACACACACACACACACACACACACACAGAAACTAAGAGACACTTACACGTACTCACAATTACTAAAACGTATTATAGCATGATTAAATCGGCATTATTATTATTATTATGACCTTATTCCACTTTTAAAGTGCAATTAGAACAAATATTTTATATTATCACAGGTAAAAGTCAAAATAGTGAACTCAAAATCTCACAAAAAATTAGTTTTTAATAAACACACACACAACAAACTAGTTTCGGCCACAATGTCGCCTTCCTCAGTGCTTGCGACATCGTCGCCGAAACTAGTTTGTTGTGTGTGTTTTTATTAAAAAATAATTTTTGGTGAGAATTCACTATTTTGACTTATACCTTTGTGAATATTTCTCACTAGCTAAGCTCTAACTATCTAAACATTTTATCTTATATTTAAAAATATTTATTCCTATTTTTTATTTTATCTTTTTGCTAATTAAAATATACAACACCTTTTCTATTGGCTATACAAAGTAATGTATAATAATTCAGTTAGCCTATTTTATAGAACATAGGGTAAACATCTCTCTCTGTCAAAATCATAATGACAATTGCAGTCTTGTCCGTGACTCACAGCATTGAGCAATGTACTGATCTAACACGGAACGTATCTGTTACGTATAAGCTACTTTACGTATATTCATTGAAATAAATTATTAGGAAGTAACCAAAATAAAATTAAAATAAGAAATCACTTCATAAAAGTTTTGTTCATATTATTTGTTTAATAGTAATACACATTTTTAATTTATAATTTGTATTTAATCATTTAACAATAATCATATACATAAGTTGACATATTACGTATACAATATTCTAGTCCTTATATAATGCGCAAATGGAATACATGAACTATTTACACTGGGAAATGGAGCAGCAAGTGAAAATCCTGTTTATTTTAAAATTGTGAAAATATTAAGAAAAATAATATATATATATATATATATATATATATATATATATATATATATATATATATATATAAAGAACATAAGTCAAAATACAAGTACAAGAACTATAATTGAATTTACAATATTATTATTGTAAATAATAATATAGAATTCAACTATAATAATAGAATTGTAAATTCAATTATAGTTCTTGTACTTGTATTTTGACTTATGTTCTTTGTTAATACACAAGAATACATATTGCGATATATATATATATATATATATATATATATATGTATATATATAAACAAAACCTAAAACTCAGCAATGTTTAAAAGTATAAAAAAAAAATTGTAAATAGATTTATCTGTAAGAAAATATACGAAAAATAACTGAAATTGTACAATTTCACAATCGAAAAATTTATAGTTTTTGTTTGAAATTTTAAAACTGTATTTTCTAACAATGTATTATTGTTTCTACATTGGGTAAAGATATGTTGAATATTTTTAATAATTTTTAGCGGTTATTTGTAATTATAGTAATTATTTTATAATTGTTATTGCTTACAGATTTATATTTTGTTAGTTTAATTAATGTTTTTTAGTTGTCATTACTACTTTGTGAGATATAACAAAGCTAAAATTAAATTTATTGTTGTGTGTCATTATATAATCCACCACTACAAGCTCTGTTCACGCTTGTTTTGTTTGGTTAAGTTTTCTTTCAGCGATGGTTTTATTCAACGCAAACTCTTCCAACACGTCCCACATTTTGTACAGCGCGTTGACCGTGGCTCGTACCTCGCTCATCTGGTCTCTGGAGAAGTTGTACACCTGCCTAACGTAGCGTGGCTTGTAAGGCGCCCGTATAAAATAAGGACCCCCGTTATCCTGGATCCTCTGCAGGAACTCCACATCTTTCGACGTCAGATCCTCCATCTCCATGTTCCGTAATACGTCGTCCAAGTAGAGGTAGAACCTGTAGGAGTCGTCCAGCATCTGTTGCCCTCTTCCTTCAATCGGGTTCGACAACAAGTCGGCGCACGCCTTGTCCAGATTTATGGCGTCCGTAATGTTGTCGCAGGAAATGGAAAACAAGCCCAGCTGGTAAATAGTGATCAGGAAAATCACAAGTTTCAGAACTGTGCAGTACATTTTAAACAGGTTTTTCGTGAAACTGGAGTAAACAAAACTCACAGAGCAAATTGATTTTAAAACATAATTTGACTCTAATGATAGCATTTAACACATGTTATCAGATTAAGTGATGAAATATTATAAGTGCTAATTCGGTCATCGGCTTTACCATTAATTGACCTAATGGAATTACAGAAAACAACAAACAAATAATAGGCTCTAGAAATCCATCTATGTAGGTATATAGAACTTATTTTAAAGAGTAATTTTCCTCCCCTAATCTCATTTAATCTTGTTTTAAAAGTAGAATATATGATAATAGGAAATTTTATTCCAGCTCTATTTAGAAAAGTATTACCCAAAATCATAAAGTTTACTTCGGAAAAGTAATTTTTTCCAGAAGTCAGAAATAAGATGGTGAATGATGTCAGTGAGTAGTGTTATTTTGATAGTGAAATATAGTTTTAATTTTTCGTTCGATGTTGGTTAATTTGTACGAAAAGCTATTTTCAAGTAATACACAAGTGAAGAAATGCAACAAGAATGGTATTTGAAATATAGAGTTACAAGAAGCAAGGGATTGAAGAAGAAGAATTGTTGGAGGAATGAAAAATATAGAACCGCTAGCACACACTCAACTGGAACCTCAACAGCTGTCGCCAAATCGGATTTGGTGAGGCTAATAACAACAGGAAAGAATAATCAATAAGGTACATAATTATTGTGATAATAAAAAATTCATCTCAAATTTATAGGTTAACATATAAAATTATCTGAATATTTTGTAAAGCCTCAGAGGTTCTGTTACCAAAAAATAGAATAAAGAGGATAATCGGGAGCTAACAAAAATAATAACCACAAATTAAAACTATGGGTAAATAGATGTATAAAGCAACCGCTACAATTAGGAAAATAGCTCTGGAGATAAGGAAGAAGACATGTTTTGTAAAAGTAGATGTTATGAAAAATTGGGTGAGTAAAAATGAAATACTAAACACACACATACACGCTCACACACACACACACACACACACACACACACACACACACACACACACACACACACACACACGCGCGCGCGCGCGCGCACACACACGCGCGCGCGCACACACACACACACACACACACACACACGCGCGCGCGCACACACACACACACACACACAGACACACACACACACACACACACACACACACACACACACACACACACACACACACACACACACACACACACACACACACACACACACACACACACACACACACACACACACACACACAATACTTCCCACCCTATCTATCTATCTATCTATCTATCTATCTATCTATCTATCTATCTATCTATCTATCTATCTATCTATATATATATATATATATATATATATATATATATATATATATATATATATATATATATATATATATATAAATATGATGAATAGTTATTATCTGCAAGATTACATCCGTTCTTGAAGAGCGAGTCAACTGTTACTGGGGTCACCTCGTCAATGCTAGATGAGATTCTAGCGAACCGTCGGAACTGCGATTTTATTCACTGCAGAAAGAACGGTAGGACTCCAGATAATAACTATTCAGTATATATATATATATATATATATATATATATATATATATATATATATATATATATATTAAATTTGTAACTTTTATATATTTGACAGCTATGAAGAAATATGTTTTAAGAATAAGTCAATAAAACAGAGAACCAAATACTCTTTAAAATGTAATCACTTAATAGTGTTTTCATCTGGTATTGAAAATCATCCGCATCTTCAAAATGGGCCTTAATCTTTTACATATACAACTAGTAAAATAGCTCACTAAGCCAGTCCTTCAAAACATTTTATAATTTCTGAAATTTGCCCTTATATTAGGTATTTGTAAAAAAAAAAACAGTCTCATTTTCAACTGCATCAAAGGTACACATACAGCACAGTAATAAACACTAATACTCCTAGACCCTTTACTAATAGATGTAACGATGCATCTGTAAAGCAAAACTTTAGCATTGTATTCCTAGTTACATTAGAGTTTCATGATTTGTTTAAAATGACCAGTATTATATAAATTGAGTATAAACTCATTTAAATGTAAAGAATTGAAAATTCCCCCTTTATTTATTTTTCGTATTGGTAGTTGACAAAATATTTAAAAACAATTTAACTAGTGGGTGATTAACTATTTTGTGAAATTGTTAAAAAGAGTTATGGCAATAACAAGAAATAGTTACCCTAAATAAAATCTATTTAATATATACTACATTGAATGAGTTGTGGGAATGATACGTTTTTTCGTTCCTACTAATAGTTCACACTCTCCTTGTAAATATTCATATGTCTTGTTCAATGTTTCAATCGTTAATGAATTGGTTTCAATTATTCACTCTAGTTTAAGTATATATTTTTTAAACTTGTAGTGGATAAAACTAGATGTTATTAAAGTTTTTCAAAAATAATTTAATTTTTTTATTTTAATAATTAATGTCGGTCTCTATTTTGCCACTTAATATTGTGGATCTGTGATATGCATTTATTGTTATATTTATATTAAATCTAATTAATAATTAAAAAGTAACTAAAATTAATTTTGTTTTGTTGAAATAAGTAAGAATTGACATAATTCTTTTATTACTTATTTAAAGTAATATAATGTCAAAGTTTCTAGTAGTAAATGATACGTCTTTTGTTTACTTCTGCCTTCAGTAGCAACCCTTAACGCTTTCTCTTGCTGTCTGACCGTCATTATTCAACTTATAGACGCAAATGTTCGTACAGACTTACAATAATAATCTGATAATTATTCGTGATGCAATCATTAGTTTAACCATAACTAAGTTATCATGTTTAATCATATAATTTACACAATGATATTAAGTCGTTTAAACGTGTTATACTTATATTTAACATTTTGCTCAAGCATTAGACTAAGAACTCCGTTCGGGACATTAGACGATACGATCGTAAATGGCTTGGTCTCGCCGAACCAAGACAACATGTACCTACTGTACGACATGCTCATATACTACGAACAGCTCGAGCATGTGTACGACCTAATCAGAGACAAACATCCGGAAGGCCTAACCTTGCTCCAGACCATTGCAGACACTGGTCTCAGGTTTATACACACCCCTTTCGATGCGAACCTTGTGGCGGACACGTATAAATGGGGCCAGAATGAAATAAACGAGATGTGGGGACACATTCATGGGTGTAGGTATTTGTGGGATGAGATAAAAAAGCTAAACGCAAGTAAAGTTACTGTAGTAAATACAACAATAGTTAAATAGTTGTGTTTGAACAGAAAGACAAATTTATTTCGAATGGTTTTTTTGGAACTTTTTGTAGAACAGTTAAAACCTATTCAAACAATAAATTATACTGTTTGAGCTTTTGTTTATAATAAATAGTAATTGCGCCTGTATTTTGTTGTTATTAACTGATTAGTGTTAATCTGTGACAAACCCTTTCTCCTATTTGTTCAAATTAAACTAAAATTTCGTTTAAATTTATAAAGTTAATTATAGATTTTTAAATTGTAAAACATTAGAATTTGAAACTAAAACAAGAAAAGAAAAAATTTACATTTTATTACCAAACAAAAGAAAAAGGTTTCTTAATGTTTCCAGTTTTTAAACAAATTGGCTGAAAATAATTAAATTAAGGAAGCCCTTTTCAAATGTTTTGAAACTAAAAACGAAAATCAAATATTTGCAACTAAGTTTTGATATTTTGAAATTTTTATTTTTTATTTCAGCTAACTAACTGTGTAGATATTCGTTTTATGATCAATCTAGAACAAGGGTGCGTATCCCGCGGCCCCTGACTTGTTTTTTTTTGGGCCGTAGCCCACTCTAAAATGCTCTTGAATCTAAAGAAACGTAATACTATTTCATTGAGAAAGGCATAAGCCAGCACAACATTGCTGTATTAGCAGTATTAAAATGGAACTTATAGATATGCAGTACATGATTCAGTTAAAGTCACGTGTGACGTTTCATTGATTTCTACAAACATTATTCACCTCTAGAATGGTTAATCTGAAGTTTTTATAAATTTCGTGTTTGTTCGGTAGTAATTTTGTTTATCAGCATGCTTTTTCTTGACTGAAAACTATCAAATCTATAGCTCGTACGCGTTAATCTGAGTCACTTGGTATCAACTTTGAAAATAGCAACTACAAACATTGAAAAAGACATTGAACAGTTATCAAAACAAAAACAGTGTCAAATTTCTCACTAAACATATTTTAGACTTCACTACATGTTTAGGCTTATAACATTTTCAAGGTCAAAATGGTTTCACGTTTTTAATCCTGATGTAATACCAACACTGTAAATTTTATAAGATAGGGAATTATTGACATCTGGCTACATTGTTACAGGTATGTATAATATTGTTCATTATAAAATGGCTGTGTATGTGTACGTATTTTCGCATGTTACAATATAAAATGTAGAATATAATAATTAAAAATTCAAAGACAACTAAATAAGACGTATTCCAATTTTGAACTCGGTAAAATTAAGTCCTGCCGCCCGGCGCGAAAAAATGAGCAAATAATTGGCTCACCGCACGTCCCAACCGGTTGTGCACTACAGAATTAGACTTTGTGACTTTGCACAAATGAGAAATACCTATCCTAAAACTTAACTCTGTAAGCTATAGATTCAGAGAGTTCATATAAATCTTTGGAAAATTAGAAAAAATCATTTAGTCGTTAGTAACTTGAAGCAATTGCGGTGTAATTTTTAATTATAAATAAATAAAACCTCTCTAAGCACAAAAACGTTTTATTTATGATGTCTCTATTTAGGGGCTAAATAAAAAGTTCTTTGTGGCCTAAGAGGTTTTATTTGTTTCTAATTAAATCATTCGTAAGCATTCCGTAATAAATGAAAAAAAAACATGGTCGATTTTCGATTTTAATATAACTTTCCAAAGTCGACTAACAAAAAATATCATGTAAGTTTCTCGTTTAAATATATTAAAATTTGTATATATATATATATATATATATATATATATATATATATATGTGTGTGTGTGTGTGTGTGTGTGTGTGTGTGCGTGTGTGTATTCAGCTTTATTTACAATAAAAAGAGTATTTAGATTGAACTTGCAGGCTAAAGTAACACTCTTAAATAATTAGGTGTTACATATAAATTAATTTATATATTTAATTTTATATAATAATAATTAGATCGGTCCAATAAAAAAAAAAAATTTGTTTTCTTGGTGAACACTTGTTAATCTATTGTAAGAACTAAGGCGCTTCTAGCGAGCAAAAATGTAAAATATCGTACGATGCTGGTAAGTTAAGGCAATTGACCAGATCATGCCATATGACGTAAGCAAGAACAAATAAGGGTGGGGGTTGCATTAGAATTCAGCTTCGCACGTCTACCAAACTGCCCACTTCACTAAAAGTCTTTGAACGAGATAGACGTGATGGCAATTTCGGAAATGACTTAGAAAATTTGCAAGCTTTTATTAATAAAAATTTAAGATGTCAAGGCTGGTACCAGTTTATTAATGCAACTTACAGAAGAAGCCAGAACCTTTTTTTTATGAGTTCCAAATAGTAAAAGTTCGTATTTTTTTTTGTTTAAGTGCGCTTGTTGCAAGAGCGATGTGCAGTGATAAGTAATATGTGTTATAGTGTTATACAAGTGGGGTGCACAACCAGATACGTTTTAGAGTATAATGAAGAAAATGTATTTTGATTTTAACTAACTTAAATTCTGAATGATAAGTGATTAACACATAAACGGTAGAAATCGGCTTTGGATATTCATTTCTAAAATTAAATTGGAATACTTAACTTACTACCTGCTGGATACATAAATTGTAATGCATTATTGTACACTTAACAAATAATTAATATATGTAAAGAATAGTTAGCAATAATTTAAAATAAATCTCTTGACACATTGGTTGTCATTTGTTCAATTTGTGATTTGTGTTTAATTAATAAATTGTTTAATATTGTATTTTAAAACATTAAATCGTTATTTCACACGTAACCTAGTTCTAACTTCAAGATAGGAAGAACGTCACAGACTGACAGTATATGCCTGAGCTGTGACGTTATAACTAGAAGCCCTGGTAAGTAAAATTAAATATTTTGGTAATAAGCAAAAGAACACAAAATTAAAAATAAAAATACCCAGGTAAAAGGGCAAAACGTTACACAGTCTTAAAATTAAAAAAAAAACACTTCGATTTGAAATTAAAAAAAAATAATAATTAATTCATGTTTAACTCATTTTAAAACTAACTGTTTAGGAACTGTTGAAATTGCCTTTTAAATTCAAACAAATTTTACAATTCTTAATTACTTCTCGTTTACTTGTCCTCAACAAAGTGATTAAGGCTTTATTACTCGCTGAGACGTTTTTGAACTACAGATGATTAAGAAGATAACACTACTGTAAAACAATAGTTCATTCTGTACATATAGCTATAACGTTGTTACACTGGATTAAGTCACGGGGAAAGCTTATTGTTTGCAATGCATTTTTGTTGACCATCTAATAATGCTACTGAACACAGATAAACTGATTGTTCTGTATTTGTTAATACAGCTGACGGAAACTTTTATCAGAAGAATTCCTTTTGTAACCCTAGACAAGCGCATCGTAAAGGGCATACTGCATCCGGAGCCGAAAAAGGGACACGTTCTGCTACACGACCTGTTTATTTATTACGACCAAATGGACGAGGTGTCCAAGATGATAGAAGAGAAGAACCTAAGAGGCGTTGAACTGTTGAAAAGAATTGGAAAGAACGGACCGAGGTTTCTAAACGTAACGTACAGTCTAGAACATTTGTACTATGGTTACAAGTGGCGGGGAGACGATTTGAATGAATTCGAAACGACATATAGCGCTAACAGGATACTGTGGAAGTATTTAGAAGCTTTGAATCTACATCGGACATAGTACTACAATACGGTTTAATGTTATTTCAATATGTGAGTTATAAAAATTAAGGTAATTAAGTTTTAAAAAAGCAATTAAGATTTGGAAGTAATTAAAGGATTAAAGCATTAATAGCAAGTAATTAAAAATTAAAAAACTCATTGTTTTTTTAAAATAAAAGAGCTAATGTGTTATTAGATCTATACCAAGCCAGGATTCAATTTCACTGGAATAACAGTTCTAAAACATGAATGAGAGTTGACTCATCGTCTAGGTGAGACAGGCTTCACAGAGGAATACACATCGACAAAGACCGTGAGGTAACCAGCCAAAACTGTCTCGGCTGTCTGGGCAAACAATTAACGCCAGGACAGATTACAACTGTCCAGCCATCCTTTCTGACTTATTCAGAAATAGAGCTTTATGTTGGGAAGGGAACTTTTATGGCGACAACACAGCACAGTTTGCTAGAGGTATTATACACGCCCACCGCATAATATGACGAAGATCATGAACATCATCATCATTATCATCGTCATCAATATCATCTTCATCAACAACATCATCACCACCACCACCACTACCAAAACAAGATTCACCACCAATACCACCAAAACTATCACCATTCCTAAAAAAACCATCATCCACCAACACTACAACTATCATCCTCTCCAGAGGGCTGTCGTAAAGACAAACGAGCTTTAGAGTATCTTTCGATCAAGAACAATTCTTTATGCTTTCGATATGGATAAACTGAGCGTTGAAGCCACAAAGAGGACGACAATGAGGGTAGTATTAGAAATAAAAAAACAAAATGTAAAACTGTTAGAAAAATAATTATATTTTTTACATTATACTTTATTTTTCGTTTTAATTAAATGACCGTATTTGGTTTTAATAATACTCCAAGTGTTTTTTATTTCTGCAAGATATTTTTCAAAATCGTCTGCGTCATCTTCAGACCATCTGTATATGTCCTTCAGCTGTTTCAAGTTATATTGCAAATCGAAATATTCAGGGCCATCGGCCACAAAGTTTTTCAAAATATTAACTCCTCCATCCACGAAACTGGAGTCTAAGAATTCCAGGGCATTGTCTAGATATATCTGATATTTGATAATGTCCAATATCAGCGTCTTACCATTCCCTTCTTCCGGCTGCAAAATGTTCTCTTTCACACGGCTTTCTAAATCAGTCATTTCGACCTTATTATAACAATTGCAATAAGCGTCTATTGTAATAATAACCAGTAATGTAACTCTAATCTTGATCATTATTTAGCTACTGATCTTATAAAAAATAAATCTGATCAGGTTATTAAAAGTACAAATATTTTAGTATTCACGAAATGAGTACATTCGTGGCAAAAATCTACTCTAAATTTTATAATTTATTATTAAGAGCAAAATATATCCTTTTAAATAAAGAAAACAATAGGGTACTGCCAACTTAGACTTCTAAGTTATGCAACTAAATACACCAAAATAAACCCATTAATTAATATTAAATTGTTGTTTTCTAATAAATTAATCAATTGAAAATAATCAAACATTTAGAGTATCTATATTTATGCCCAGGTTCCAGGTAGATATTTTTATTGACACCGGTTTTACTTATAGACAGGTAGCAGGTAGACACTTCTATTAACGTCGGTTTTATTTAACAACAGGTCGCAGATAGACAATTCATTTTACCTTGGTTTTATTTATTTGCAGATTTTAGGTAAACACTTCTACTTACTCCTGTTTTATTTATTGGAAAATAGCAAGTAGAGACTTGTATTTACCTCGTGTTTTCAACTAACAAGTAGCAGGTAGACTCTTTTATCTTCCCTGCTTTTATTTATTGCGAGGTTGCAAGTAGGCACTTCTATTTAGCCCGTTTTTATTTATATCCTGATAGCAGGTAAGCAGGTAGACACTACTAACTCTCATGACCAGGTCAGAAACAGACACTTTTCTATTTATCTCAGCTTTGTTTATTGCCAAATAAAGTAGACACTATATTCATCCCGGTTTTATTTATGTCCTGGTAGCAGGTAAACATTTCCAACTACTCCGGTCCCATTTATGGTTAGTTCACAATAGACCCTTCACTATTTAGCTCAGCTTTGTTTATTGCCAAATAAAGTAGACACTATATTCATCCCGGTTTTATTTATGTCCTGGTAGCAGGTAGACATTTCCAACTACTCCGGTCCCATTTATGGTTAGTTCGCAATAGACCCTTCACTATTTAGCTCAGCTTTGTTTATTGCCAAATAAAGTAGACACTATATTCATCCCGGTTTTATTTATGTCCTGGTAGCAGGTAGACATTTCCAACTACTCCGGTCCCATTTATGGTTAGTTCACAATAGACCCTTCACTATTTAGCTCAGCTTTGTTTATTGCCAAATGAAGTAGACACTTGTATTTATCCCGGTTATATTTATATCCTGATAGCAGGTAGACATTTATAACTACTCCGGTCCCATTTATGGCCGGTTCGCAAATAGACACTTCTCTATTTACATCAGTCTTGTTTATTGCCAAATAAGGTAGACACTTGTATCTATCCCGGTTATATTTATATCCTGATAGCAGGTAGACATTTCCAACTACTCCGGTCCCATTTATGGTTAGTTCACAATAGACCCTTCACTATTTAGCTCAGCTTTGTTTATTGCCAAATGAAGTAGACACTTGTATTTATCCCGGTTATATTTATATCCTGATAGCAGGTAGACATTTCTAACTACTCCGGTCCCATTTATGGCCGGTTCGCAAATAGACACTTCTCTATTTACATCAGTCTTGTTTATTGCCAAATAAGGTAGACACTTGTATCTATCCCGGTTTTATATATGTCCTGGTAGCAGGTAGACATTTCTAACTACTCCGGACTCATTTATGGCCAGGTTGCAATAGACAATTCTCTATTCACCTCAGCTTTTTTTATTGCCAAATAAGGTAAACACTCGTATTTATCCCGGTTTTATTTATGTCCTGATAGCAGGTAGACATTTCCAACTACTTCGGCCTCATTTATGGCTAGGTCGCAATAGACGCTTCTCTTTTCACCTCAGGTTTTTTTATTGCCAAATAAGTTAAACACTTGTATTCATCCCGGTTTTATTTATTGCGAGGTTGCACTTCTATTCATCATATTTTTATTTACTTCCTGGTAGCAGGTAGAGATTTCGAACTAATCTTTCTTTATTTATAGCCAATTTGCAGGTTGACACTAAAGGTAGGATGTAGGCATTTCTATCTACCACGCTTGACTTACTGACAGCTAGCAATTTTATTTCTTGACAGTAGCAGGTAGACACTGACCTAGCAAAGTTTCCCTTACCCCTAGCGCTAAGATAGAGTTAAGAACTGCTATTATTTGGTACTTCTTTAGTCCTATTGAAATCCTTATATCCTTTCTTATTCCCTAGAGAATGTTACGTGGAGACGTCTTTTAATGATCATACTAGAGAGTGTGTCTACTTCTGGTATGCGGCCTTGCAGACGTGACGCCATAATCTCCTAGGTATATCCTCTACCAGGGGTTTCACTGCCCAACCCTCACAATAGTCTCGCATCCTCCGTAGGCAGTAGTAATATAACAGCAGTACCCGTATACTATCTTTATTAGAGAAATGTATTTAATAAAGACTAATATTTATTGTAGTTGATAACAAAATAATGTGGGTAACAAAAAACAATTATTAGATGTCACTGAATACAAATTTTTTAAACAAACTATTTTTTAATCAGATCTTAAAAAGTATCAGACGCGCCAAAGAATGTTTTCATTTTAAAACTTGGATTAAAAATACATAACTTATTATTATACTTGAATTATTTGTATTGAGATTTATCAAAATTTAAATAAATTAATATATTCATTAACTGATCAAAAATATTTAATAATAACCTTTTTGCTTAACAGTATTCAATAAATAATGCAACATAACCTACTTGTAAAACAGCTGTTCTACAACATTACCAATAACATAAAATCAGCTGTTGTATAAAATCATATGTTATCATTTAATTCGTTTTGAGGTGACTCTTAGCGTAACATGACGGAAATTATACTGTCGCGAAATTGTATGTTTATGTCCATCCAATAAGTTTTTGTAGGCGTCGCTATAGAACTTTTCCATTTAAAAATATTTATAATATTTATATTAACTCTCATATTTTCCTTTCGTAAATGTAGAAATGAAACGCTTGTGTGTTTAAGAATTTAAAATGGCTAACAAAAGTTAACACAAGTTAACAAAATAGTGAAAAATCGAAAATAACCATTAAAATTGACTTGTCTAACCACTTTATTTTCTCACAAATACTCTACTTTCTAAATATCACCACACCACACATCTATATTCATCCTATAATTGGGTAGTCGCAGTTAAGTGACGAGGACTGTTACGAATGTAAGTCTTTTTACGTGTCCTAGTTTTCCTCCGGAATAAATTCTATTTTAATTAAATGTCATGTTTAAAATGTTCCTCATAAATTTATATTAAAATTTTATGTACAATTTGTCCATATTATAGTAATAAATTTAAAACACTTTTGCAATTCGAAAAATAAAGCTATAAACGGCTACAGTCTTTTAAGTTTATCAAAAGCTACTTCTAATACAAGGATTAACGCTTTAAGCCTCACTTGCCAATAATGAAGTCAATTTACATTTTGGTGAAAAGAAATTTCAGTTAATTAAATTTTGTTGCATAATTTTGTTACTAAACTGAGTTAGCGTTCTTCATAATCGAATTAAAGAAATTAAATTTTTTAAATTTTTAAATAATAATTAAGTTATACAAAATCAATCTATATATAAATGATTAAATATTAATAATAAACCCAGGTGAAAAATCACAAATCAGCTACAACTGGCTAAAATTGAATAGTGATTTATAATAATTTTTATGTCTTATACAAATCTTATAATAAATTTTTAACATAAAGTAAGGTTAAAAAAAAGATATATTCAACAAATATGGTAACAATCAAATAAAATTTGTGTAAATTTGGCTACTTTTTAAATTGTATTATTAAGTTTCTTATCTTCTACAAATATGTTTTCTGATGTTTGTGTTTGTTGTATACTAGTAATTAAATGGTAATATTTCGTTGCAATTCTACTCCACAGTTTCTTTGCTTCTGCAATATACATTTCAAATTCCGCTTTATCATCTACCGACCATCTGTATGTTTCTTGTAATTCTTTTATGTTGAAATCTATCCTTATATATTTCGGTCCGTCGGGCAGAATGTCTTTCAATACGTTCATTCCTTCTTGAATATTTTCGCTGTCGAAATAATCCAAAACATCGTAGAGTATTATTTGGTACTTGAAAGCGTCCAAGAGTAACTGGTAACCGTTCTCCGGGCTGGGTTCTATAATGTTCTTCTGTAGTCTGCCTTCCAACTCTGATAACGGAGTGTTATCTTCAAAACCGTGACACGATTTAAAGAAAGTAACTATCAAGATAATGCATGCATTAAAAATCATCATTGTATTACTCATGACAAAAACATTGTGTTTAAATCAAAAGTGAATATTATTTGACCTAAGGTTTCCAGTATAGTGGCCTTTACGGAGAAGAATTGAAGGGTAGCTTTTTAAATACACATACAAAAAGTCTTACGTCACCAGTATCTTATACATCTAGCTACTTCACACTTTCAATGACGTTAAAAATACAACCTCAAACATTATATCAATCGTATACTGAACAAAACTAAACTGAGATGTATCGATTTAAATATACCGGTTACGCAATCAGTACATTAAAATAACTAAATGTCCCTACGACACAGATTACTCCTAAAACAATGATCTGTTAGTGTTGACTGCTTTGAGTTGAGGTATCAGGTCTACTAAGACGCACTTTTATAAACTAGTAGAAGGCTGTCACATGTTGTGAAATTACGCGGCTTAGGGTGAGAGTGAGTGAGTGAGAGAGAGAGAGAGAGAGACAGACAGACAGACAGACAGACAGACAGAAAGAAAGAGAAAGAGAGAGACATTTATAATCGTCAATTTCCGTCAAAAAAATAAAAAAAAATTAAATCAGTGAAGATTTACAAAAATGACCAAATGTGAAGTATTTGATAGTAGACATAAAAAACCTTAAGGTTAAAAACATTTAATTATCGAGCTATAAGAAACCCTGCCAAAATACAATGGATTTATTTGATATAATATGGTGAAATATAATTAGTCCCAATATAGTATCATAAATTATATGGGGTCACTTGTAATATGTTGAAACTCTAAACATGTCAAAATTTAAAATATCTATATATAAAATAAATTATATGGGATCACTTGTAATATGTTGAAACTCTAAACACGTCAAAATTTAAAATATCTATATATAAAATAAATTATATGGGGTCACTTGTAATATGTTGAAACTCTAAACATGTCAAAATTTAAAATATCTATATATAAAATAAATTATATGGGATCACTTGTAATATGTTGAAACTCTAAACACGTCAAAATTTAAAATATCTATATATAAAATAAATTATATAGGATCACTTGTAATATGTTGAAACTCTAAACACGTTAAAATTTAAAATATCATATATAAAATAAATTATATGGGGTAGCTTGTAATATGTTGAAACTCTAAACATGTCAAAATTTAAAATATCTATATATAAAATAAATTATATGGGGTCACTTGTAATATGTTGAAACTCTAAACACGTCAACATTAAAAATATCTATATATAAAATAAATTATATACTTATGAGGAATAATTAATATCCGGAATACATCCGTTCATTTTGTAGTGCATAAAATCACAGTTCCGACTTTAGCAGTATCTCACTAAGCATTGACGAGGTGAACCCAACAACAGGTTTGCTCTTCAACTGGCCCCTTGAATATATATATTTAAATAAACATATTGATCGTAAAAATTAGGGATGGGCCGATTCCGATTCTCGATTCCAGGAATCGTCGATTCTAGGTGGTATCGAGGAATCGTCGATACTCGATTCTTCATCATAAAAGTGTCGATTCCGATTCCACACGATTCCGAATATTTATAAAAATACGTGTCGGACCAACTGGCCCAACATAGTTTTTCCTACCGTAAATGAAACGTAAATAAACTCCGTCGGACCAATTTACCCGATATTGTTTTTGATTTAATTAAATTTTATTATCTGTGCAACACTGTTTTGATATTTTTTGTGTTTTGTGTTAGCAAGAAACAACAAAACCATAATTTCATGTCCCGGCTACCCAAATAATAAACAGACTGGTGATAAAAGTGTTTTTGCGCCTATCACTAAGACACGTAAACGTGTCACATGTGATTGATTTGCGAGTTTATAAATATTTTGAATATAGAACTAAAGGGTAATATATTCTCTCTCTGATAAGTAATGCTACAGGTCCAGTAAATACTATCCAAGATTCATATTAAGTAAAAGTTTTAACACCAAATAATTTACTTGTTAAGGAATTTACGTTATAATTTACTTCCTAGTAAGGATGAGTTTATCTAAGTGTATCAATGTTTGTACTTAACTTTCACAAAGTCCATTTTTAAGGATTATTTTACAACTAAATACTTAGTCAATATTTCCGACTTACTTTTAAGGTTTTGTGAAATTTTGAAAACAGTAGTGAAAATCATTACAATACGTTATAACAAATATGTGTGTCGGCCCGTAACTACGGACAAAAAGCTCTTAGAATAACATCATGTTCTTAATCCCGTCGGCGTTTATCTATCAAACAAAAACCATCGTAACTACATCTGTAAGTAGTGTGAAGCTTGTTGTTAAATACTGTGGCTTAATTTTTCCAAAAGTAGCAACACCAGCTGAGTAGTACTAATAAACATAAAGCGTTAAGAGGCCCGACGGTATTTGGTTCAGGGTACTGGCCGTCGCGTCAATTCGATGACGGTTAACAGAAAATGACGGTGGAAAACCACATAATATATCAAATATGAAAAAGCACTTAAACATCATTCATTTTGCCCAAATTTATCAACAAAAAAGATCTATACTTGAAGAAACTTTATCCTCAGACACAGGACCTACAAGTGATAGTCGGTTAGAAATCAACTGGGATTGAGTAATAAATACAAAATAGGCCTGAATCAGTTGCACTTGTTCCAGACACCTGCAGAAAAAAAGGTCCCACCAGATGTGGAGAAGGTATGCCCCACTAATCCATAATGTTGGGGAAGAAGGTACCCCAGGGGAATTGACAGTAGAAGAAGATGTAAACAATTATCTGGGGGAACCATTAGCCAGTCCAGATTGTGATGTTGGGAAGTATTTGGCAGTACAAAGTGCCAAATACCCTCATTTAAATGCAATGGCAATAAAATACCTGTCTGCCCACTCGCGACAGTGTTTTCTGAAAAACCTTTCTCAACTTCAGGAGCTATATGCGACTAGCAATACACTAAGCAATTTGCATATTTGTGCTTGAATATGTGAAGAAAACATTCTGTAATTCTTGTTTTAGAAAAGCACAAAATAGATGTTTTAAAATAATTGCTCAAATTGAAGTCATATTAATTAGGCTTTTGGATTAAATAAGAACATTCAGAAACAAGTAATACAAACACAGTAAGCCAATAATATAAGATAATTCCTACTAGGGTCAACAAAGAAACAAATTCATTTTAGTTACTGTTTATTAAATAATGACAACTAATATAAATATGTATATACATATGATAGAATCACAATACTAAGTGGCAAAATAGAAAGCGAAATTAATTATTAAAATGAATTAATTACATTTAATTAATGAATTATTATTTTAAAAAAACAGTATTAACATCGTGTCATCCACTAAAAATTTAAAAAAAATGTATTTGAACTTGATTGAATGACCATAAAGTAAATTATTAATGATATTTGAATAAAATATATAAATATATTTAAAGAGAATGTGAACTAATAGTAGGAACTGAAAAATAACACATCACTTACCATACCATAAAGAACAAATACTCAACTTTAGTTTATTTTTTTAAAGCTTGATTTTGACTCAATTTGTCCCACTCAATGCCTATGTCTTCAATGGAGTCTTTCATTTCTGCAACCTGTTCATCGTCCCATTCATAGACCTTTTTTAAAAATTTAATGTCATATTCAAAGCTCAAAAACTGAGGTTTGTTGGTAAGTACGCGTTTCAGAAGTTCCGCTTCTTTCGATCCGTTTTCATTCTCAGTAAAGCCACGCAGAAATTGCAAATAATTGTAAATATCTATCAACAGCTGGCTTCCTTTCTTTGGAATTGGATGCATCAGTCCGTCTAGAATTCTATTCTGTAATTCCGGGTAAGGCAAGGCATTGTAGAAGGAATAAACTACTTGAAAACACGTTAAATAAATTGAAATCCTCATGGTTTGTTTTAAATAGTAATATTTTAGTTTTTTAAAAAATGCAATAATTTTATCAGCATATTGTAACTGTGAGATGTTGTGTAATGAAATCATAAACACAGTTTATCATAGTATACATTCTATTTTATTATGGTCAGTAAATTACATAAAAAATATTAAATATTTATTTAAGAGTTTATATTCTCAATACAAGTTATTTTCATATATTATGTACAAAATACCTTACTTAATATAGCATTATTATTTTACTTGCTAATGCCATTACGGTACAAGCTAAATATATGTTAACAATTTTTTCCATAATTGCTTGGTTTGCAATAAACCCCTTAAAAAGACAAACATTTCTTCTTCGCCCCAATGAAATCGATTCCTTATTAGTTTAGAATCGAATTTTATTTCTAGAAAAGAAGGCCCCTTCTTTCCTATATCTAAAACCATATTATGCCCTTTTTTGGTATCATTGTCTTGTATCAAGTCTAAAATGGAATCCAGGAAATAATAGTAGTTTAAAAGGTTGTTCATAAACGCAGTGCCTTTACCTTCAACTGGTTCTATAAGGGCTTTTGATATTTTTAATTCCACCTCATAGTACGGCAAGTTTCTGTATGCAGCTGTAGTTACGTGTAATATACCAATCAAAAATAAAATATCTATCATGTTTTTCATTGAATAGAGACACGTAACTGTGCAATAAACTTTGTAATAAATATAATAAACAACACTAGACTATTGTTTTAATGTCTAATGGGCTAAAACATTTTGTAGATGGATTGATTGTTATCGATTTAAAAAATAATTTTTAAATTATAAATTTAGTAAATAATATTCTAAAAAATTAAATCCAATATAATTATAGTTTTTTTATATTTTTAATTTTATATACATAGTACTTTTACGTTGAATCAAAATACTCAAAATACACACAGACACACACACAGACACACACAAACACACACACACACACAATTTACTTGAATAAATTGTTACAAAATTTAAGACGCGCCCGAGTAAATTTATTGCAATAGTTATACTAATAATACATTTATTATTTCGATTAGGATTTAATTGAAGTATAAATTAATATATTTATCAAGCAATAAAAATATTGAATAGTAATATTTTAGCTTATTATTGTACAATAAAATAATAAAGTATCATAATCTGTAAGTAAATCAGCTGTTTTACAACATAACCCATGAACATAATCAACTGATGTATGAAATTGTATGTTGTCACTTATTTGAAAATTGTTTTATACGGCACATACAAATACTGTATATAGTTGTGTTAGAGCTTGACGGTTATAGCGTAAAAATTCGAATTGATTTCCCCGTACAATTTCTTCAAAGTAGTAAATTTCAGTAATATTATTTAAAAGTAAAAGACACAGAAACGTTATTTTAATAGACAAAAAAACTGCACAAATTTATATGTATAAACCTATCAAAGCCTAAAATGTCTACATCTTCTACATTCTACTTGTCTAGATCGTCTATCTTTTTACCTTAAGAGACAATGTATCTCTTATCAAAACCTTGTCGTTATAAACATCCCCGTACTTTGTAAATAAAGAAATGTTAAGTGAAAAATATTAATAATATTAAAATTAAAAATAAAATAATTAAAATATTAATATTATATTGTACTTTATACGTAATTGTAATAGTTTAAAATTGAATTGTACCGAACAATGTTTAACCCTTTAAACACCAAAATAATTATTTACATATTTTTATATAAACAAGTAAATATTTATAATCACAAATAATAATTTGCTATATAAGTAGAATAATATAGAACGTGTGATATTATTTAAATTTTTAAACTATAATTGCGAGCTGCAAATTTAATAAAAATAATAAAACTTTATGTTTATCTTTAAATTATAATCACATAAAAATCTATTAAGCACTAACGTAGATAAGCAATTGTCTATAGACGGTAAAGAATTAGTTAAAATAACACAAAATATTTTAAACTAAAAAATATATATAATATAAAAACAGTTTCTTTTAGTAAAATTTCGAGAAGTGTTTATACACAATGTACACCACGAAAGTATAAAAATTAAAAACAATTCGATTTGTTTTGTGAAAATACACCCTGATACTGATTTTACAACTTACACATTAGTTGAATAAACTAATCTTTTTAAACCAAATGTAATGATTTACTCACTTCAAGGTATTTTTTAAGATTAATTAATTTCTCTGGACATATGATTTCAATATTATCCAACGATTTATAAAATATAACTACACGCAATTTATTCTTAGGGCCCTTCTAGAAGTGTAAGTTTTCTGCAGTCAGCTTTTTCATAAGTTAAATATGGGCTACTGAATGTCTACCCTATTTATAATAAAAGATTTATCCTCTAATTCCTGGCTTAGTCTATCGAATTCTTTACAATCCTTAGAAGTTTGACGTTCAACAAATTTGTCTATATATTATTTTCTTTTCTTCTTAATGAGTATTTTTTTGTTCGTCACTAAAACTCTTTATAACAACACAGTATTTTAAACTTTTCTACTTCAGTGAATAGTTTCCTCTATCGATTGTTTGGTTTTTTATATTCGTTCAAACCTAACCTAATCACTGCATAATAGTTTTATTATTATATTCGGCTTTACCTAACCTTCACTCAGTAAATTGAAATATTTGTGTAAAGTGTAACTTTATTTAGACTTTATAAGTATAAATAAATCTTGAAAAGGAAAATTGCTAAACTGCGTTTAGCAAAATATGTTTGAGCTCATGATTAATCAGTTTTACTCTTACTTACATTTAACCGATCCGTTGAGCTATCTGGAGTGCTTGCGTTTTGCCCAAAATATTTACCAAGTAACCCCCACTCGTATCGTATGTCCTCCATGGTATCATTAAATTCAAAAATATCGTAATCGTCCCACTTGTAAATCGATTTTAACTGGCCGATATCGAATTTTGCTCGGAAAAACTTAGGCCCTTCTCTCCCCACTTTATGAAGCATTTCTATTCCTGTACGGTTGTTTTCCGAAACCAGAGTATCGATGTCGTCTAAATATGAAAAATAATTGAACAAATCTCTGAGCAGCTCCTCCCCTTTTCCTTTTTGCGGCGCTGTCATTGATTTAACAATACGTTCTTCTAGCTCAAAGAAGGGTGGTTTTTCATAGATTATGTAGTCACTAGCAACAAAATAAAATTGTATACCAATAAAAAGTAAAAATTTCATTGCCAAACGAAAATCACTAAAATTAATATAAATAAATAGATAAATAGTTGTTTGGTAAACAGTTTTTTATATTACCATCATTAAAATTAAATACAGTTCAGAATCCTATCACCGCACTTGTGATAACTTCCTATTAACGGTTCAAACTAAAATTAATGTTACATTATAAAACTTGAAAGGCTTAATGAATTTATAAAATTACAATAATAAAAAAAACTGAAATAAATCCACTTAACCTTTCTATATATAGTATTTTTTAATCAATAGTTTCTTAATTAAACTGCTATAACAACTATAGAATGCATACACATTAAATAAAATTAGGCCCTACACTGTAGTTTTCTTATACATGAAGTAGTAATTTATGGATCCTTAAGGAATGTATTAAATTCACATTGGCTTGTAATCATTTTTTAAAAAATAAATAAAGTTTTAATAAGTTGCTACATTTTCTGTGTGATTTAATCAAATTTACAATATTTATACTAATAAATTCAGCTCTTCTATTATCTACATCCACTGTAGGTTTGTATGGGTTGGAATAACTGCAGAAACTGCATTAAAGGCCAAGTGCAATAACACTAGTAATAAAACCTTATCAGTTACGCCTGAGTCATTGATTAATTCCCACTATTCAGTGTTAAAATTAGTGAACTGAACTTAAAAACGCAATAACAACAATGCACCATATTATAATGTACCTCACTATTGGTGGTCAAAACAATCGTAGTTAATTTAAATGAAAATTATAAAACATGAGTTTAATATTATCTATTCAAGCAAAACTGTGAATGGCGATATTTTAATAATTTTTATTTAGAATTATTAAAGTTATTTTTAAGCGAAAGAAAATAAAAACTTTCTCTAATAAATAGGCTAGCATATCTTAGGGAAATCAAATTTAAAATAATGTTGTGTTCAGTAATGATACACACACACACACACACACACACACACACACACACACACGAGCGCGCACGCGCAAACACACGCACACACAGACACACACACGAGCGCGCGCGCAAACACACGCACACACAGACACACACAGACACACACGTTAACACACACACACACACACACACACACACACACACACACACACACACACACACACACACACACACACACACACGAGCGCGCACGCGCAAACACACGCACACACAGACACACACACACGAGCGCGCGCGCAAACACACGCACACACAGACACACACATTAACACACACACACACACACACACACACACACACACACACACACACACACACACACACACACACACACACACACACACACACACGAGCGCGCACGCGCAAACACACGCACACACAGACACACACACGAGCGCACGCGCAAACACACGCACACACAGACACACACATTAACACACACACACACACACACACACACACACGAGCGCGCACGCGCAAACTCACGCACACACAGACACACACACGAGCGCGCGCGCAAACACACGCACACACAGACACACACAATAACACACACACATACACACACACACACACACACACACACACACACACACACACACACACACACACACAGACACACACACACAAACACACACAAACACAAACACACATACAGAATATATAACACACACTAAACAAGACACAAACAATTAGGAGCTAAGAACATAAGTCATTAATAATAACTACAAATCCCCCACGAATTAAAGCCAAAGATAACTTTTTAAAATAAATTGTAAAATGTAGTAATCTGGGAATACTTAAAGATGTATATAAAATAATCAGTTAACAAATCAAAACCATATGAAACAATCATATAAACGTAAATTATTAGGTTATTGCTTTCACATAAATAAATAATAATAAACTAAAAAACCAGAATTTATCTTTTAGTATTTTCAATAAGAGATATTCTTGAAGTATTTTCAAGCATTGGAGTACGTCTGAAAGTGTTCTAATGAATAAAGTAGTAAGACGAAAACACTCATGTTCGTCATACATTTAAGAAGTGTAAACTTTCCCTCCCCCCACACTAATCGTTTTAATCCACTTTCACTTCAAACGCTTTTATCTCTTGGATCAGGCATTTATTAACTTTTCGTTAACCCTTTTCTAAACCTTTCTCAACCCATTCCTAACCCATTTTTGACCCTTTTAAATGATTACATCAGTTACGACAAATTTTCCTACCTGAGTCTTAATCAAACCGTGCTGCTACGTAATCCAATTCTGTGACTATAGCTTCTCGGCTATTTCACAATATACGTTGTTTACTGTATCTTGAAGCTTAACGCGTCGTGAAATTGCTCTTGATTGAAATTGATTTTCTTCTGAACGTTGTCATTAAGTTAATTACTTTGTTTACAAAATAAATCATCATTTCTAAACAGTTTGTAATTTATGGTTTTATATAAAGAGTACTTATTTGTCAACTGTAGAAAAATGTACAAACCACTGTAGATAAAAAGAGTGATTTGAAATGGTATATCAGAAGTATAGAAGGTTATGGTATCTTTAAGTGCTCAGTGTGTTACCAATAGTTGAATATCAATTATAAGATAAGTCATAGTATATGAAAGCAACCCAATAAACAAATGTAGGGAATTGTGTAAGAAAAACATTGTGTTATGGGCTTTAACATAGTAGAGATATGCAGCTAAAGACTCATAGCCCTATATATATATATATATATATATATATATATATATATATATAGTCAATTTTTAAAACAAAATTCGCCTATTCGTACCACATCATTCACTTTAATCTTAGAGTTAGTATTGGGACATTCTTATCAAATACTAGGGCCCTGAAGTCAGTATACTGAAAACTAGTATAAGTAAGTTTGTTTTTACCCGGGCAATAGAAGGTAGTTAAAAGTTTAGTTGAACACTGTAAAAGAATGTGATTGTTTTCTTCCTGGGTAGACGGGCGTGGCTTAAAAATATCTTCATCTGATCTCACCACAACGAGGAACTGTTGCGTTCTCTTTGAAACAGGGCAAAGAGAAATAGAAAAACATTATGTCAGGAATAACGTTTTACTATATTTAGACTATTTAAAACAGTTTCCTTAAGCTGTAAAAATGAATTAGTTGAAAATATTTTATAGGTAGTCTACCCTTTATATATTTTAAAAAAAATATTAACAACCACACACTCCAAGTGTGAGACCGAATGTGCCGAAGTATTCGAATCTGGCCGAATAGAATATATAGAAAGTACAAAAAATGTACGTGGAACATATAGAAAGTGAAAAAATCTAACTCGAGGGGGTTTAAAATAGGTAACAAAATGAACTATAAAGGTTTGTGCTCATGTCCCCAACCGGAAGATAAATCATAATACTTAGACACCACGATTTTACGATATAAGTAGAAAACGAATCCACTTTTAGAAGTTGTAAACTAATGACCATATAAAAACAAATTATAAACAAGTGATATAAGCAATAAAATTTTAAAGTTCTACTTAAGTAAAAAAAATATATTCTACTTACGTTTTATTACATAATTACAAATATTATAAATCAAATGACATTACCAATGCCTTAAAACAGCTGCTATACCACACAACCTAAAACATAAAATCAGCTGTTTTATGAAATCATATGTTGTCACTTTTTTTAGACGAAATAACTATACTGCATACCTCGTCCCTTTTGGGAAATGTTTTCTGCAACACAAAACTAAAATGAATTAAATAAATTTAATTAATGAATATATATATATATATATATATATATATATATATATATATATATAACTATATTAACGACAAGTGTCATCCTCTATAAGTTTTTTAAAAATGTATTTGATTATGAGTGGATGAATAAAATGTATGTATTTTATTAACTATTGAAAATTGATCGAGATACATATTTGGGGACAGAGAGAGAGAGAGAGAGCAGGAGAGAGAGAGAGAGAGAGAGAGAGAAAGACAGCGAGAGAGAACTAAAAGAAAGAAATAACGAACGATGTTACTTTAAATGATTAAATTTAAATATTTTTCTGTCCTTGTAAATGTGATCATTTAAACAAGATATATATATATATATATATATATATATATATATATATATATATATATAAAAGAGTGTGAACTAATAATTGAAGGAATTGAATAAAAAAAATGTTATTGTACTAAGCTGTACAAATTAGCGCTAAAAATATTGGAGGTTATCTGAACTAGATTGAATCTGTTTCTTTTTCTAAATTTAAGACTCTAATGTCTATTTGCAGGATATATTGCTCTACAACGTTTTATTTCTATTAGTATTATTTGCACAAGTAACTGTAACATTCTGAGAACGTTTCAAGGTTTTCTTTCTTCGCGTTTTCCTTTTGATAACAAATAAATGCGGGTATTGCACTTTGAGTTTATTCCACAACTTTTTCGCGTCAATAATATGCATCTCGAATTCTTCCGAGTCGTCTTCCGTCCACTTGTAAACCTCCTGCAGTTGGGTTAAATTGTAATTAATGTTAAAATACTGCGGTCCGTCAGGCAAAAGTCGTTTCAAGTTCTTCATTCCATCTTCAGTAAAATTGCTCTCCAAGTACTCCAAGGCGTCGTCCAACAATATTTGAAACTTAAAACTATCCATGAGCAGTTGCCTGCCTTTGCCTTTCGTAGGCTCTAAAAGGTTCTTAACCATTCGCTTTTCCAAAACCTTCAACGGCGTTCTGTCGTAGAAGTTATGCGACGTGTGAAAGAGAAACATCACAAGAACCGACCGTACGTTGAGAAACATTATTTGTATTGTCCCACAACAATGCTACATTGCACTACTGTGAGTTAAAATCGCCGGGAGGAAACAGCTGACAAATTTAGCGTTGTCATAAGAAAGCTAAAACAGCCAAGCGATGAAAACAATTAAACGATTTGCATTACGACTATATAGATTATTGTCAATATCAATAAACATCTTCATTAAGATTAAAAACGTTTTAATTCTGCAACTTTTGACAAAATAAACCATTGTTTATAAACTTTATAAAAGCATTAGAAATAATGAATAAAAAACCCAAAGATTATATAAGTTTAACAATTCTAAGATGAAATCCAGTCACAATGGATGAGTAGTAAAATGAAGGTTTACATCTGGATAGCGCTTGTCGGTATAGCATTAGGTAGTTTCAACGCAAGTATCAACTTTTTAGAACTTGACAACCAGATCGTCAGAAAACTGACCGATCCGAAGCCCAACGACGGCTTTCAGTTGTTGGTCGATCTCTACCATTACTACAAAAACCAACACTATATTTGCAAACTAATTGATAAGAATAAGAACGACGAAGCGGCCAAAATTTTAGAAAAGGTGACACTAAAAGCGCCCAAGTTTGTGGATGCAATATACGATGAAGATGATCTGGTTGAAGTTTTCAACTGGGAAGAGAGTGACGTCGAAGAAATGAGGTGCACTATAGGAGGAATACAATATGACTGGAATTCGTTGAGAAGTTTAGCACAAAAGGTAGAGAAAAGGAAAATCAAAGAGAATACTAATGGATAGTAGATTAGATTGGTTTAATCTGTGGCTGTTGCAGTGCAGTGAAATGAAGTAGAAAATTTAATATTTATAGGGAGAACTACATTGAATATATAGACTCGAATATAGAACGATCTCAAGTTATTGATTCAGAAATCCAAACCATTTGTGTAACATGTTATACTAATACAAATGTGTTTACATGTAGATTCAATAATATTCATATTTCAAATTATATTTAAGTGTTAGGAGGTATTGTATGTATTACATTTTAAATACAATATCCATTAAGTCCAATTGCCTCAATTTCTGAAGTACCATTGCTGATTATTAGGTTTTGTAATATTATGTTTTCCTTTTTGTTGAAGTACATTTAGAAATTTATATTATACACTATCTTGTAGCTATTATTTATTTGCAAACTTTTTTTTAAAATTCAAGTCAAATACTTTAAACAATACAACTACTCATAACAATCAATATTAAAAGATTACAATTAAAATATTGGCAAAAACCCCAATGCCACAACAATAATAAAAAAAACACTAATATTATAAGTTACCTAAGATTAAACCCTTATTTACATTTCGATGAACATGTCATCATCATCAGTCAGTCTAGTTTTGTGAAAGA